>VZSF01009536.1:750917-937387 GCA_013398295.1 Chionis minor | reverse complement strand
TTGTTAAAGGGGGGACAACAAAGTTTTTTGAAAAAAAAAAAAAAAAATTTAAAAATGGTTGAATGACTGGACTCAGGGGGATGTTGTTAATGGGTCGTACTCTACCTGGAGGCAAATAACAAGTAGACCTCTGCAGGAATCTGTCTTGGGACCTGTCCGGCTTAATATCTTTATAACCTGGAGAAAGCAATGGAGTGCTTGCTCATAAAGTTTGCAGATGACACCAAACTGGGGGGATGAGTTGATCAGCTTGAGGGCAGAGCTGCTATCCAAAGGGACCTTGATAGTCTGAAGAAATGGGCCAATAAGAACCATATGAAATTCAATTAAAATAAATGCAAAGTCCTGGGAAGGAAGAACACAGTGCAGCAGTTTTGTCTGCGATGCAGCTCTCTGGAAAAGGACCTGGTGACCTTCGTGAGCAGCAAACAGTACACAAGCTATCTGCTGTGCCCTGGCAGCTTAGTCCAGCAGCAACCTGGCAGTATTAAAAGAAGCATAGATGGTAGATCAAGGGAAGTAATTATCCCCCTTTTGTGCAGCATTCATTAGACCTTATTATTAGAATGCTGCAGCCGCTTTCGTGTCCTGCGGTACAAGAAAGACACTGAGAAACTGGAGCGAGCTCAGCAAAGGCCACCAGCCACCAACATAGTCAGGAAGCTGGAGTACATAAACAGCCTGTTCTGACCTCAGTTGACCCTGCTTTGAGCAGGAGTTTGGACTAGATGACCTCCATAGGTCACTTCCAACCTGAATTATCCTATGATTAGAACTTTAACAATACAGGTAGTATTTTAGAGGGAGGAAAAAAACCAAATCAGTTCAGTGTACTGAACCTAGCAGTGTATGATTGTCTAGTATACCGTACAAAATGTTTAAAACATTTATTATTTCAAGTGAGACTGTCAGGAAGATTTTGAGACATCAATTGCAATAGGATAGAAATTCACTGTGGTAAAGTTTTATGAACTTCCAACTTGTGTTTGTGTTCCTTATTTTTAAGGCGGAGTCCTAGACTACGTCATGAAATTCGTAAACCACGACACTCATCTGTAGACAACCTTACAAACGAGATTAGTTATATTACCGAAACAGAGGATGTTTTTTATACGTATAAGGGCTCTCCAACATCAAAGGATAGTGATTCGGAGTTCTCTCAGAACCGTAGTCCACGAAGGAGGTAAGGACTTCTGTAAACAATTCATTGCCTGTTTTGATTTTTGTTAAAAAACACCAAACAAAAATCCAAACAGGTTTAGTATAAAATAGTCATCATCAGTTATAATATTAAAATGAGTTCAAACATGTCTGCATAAGCTTTGTTTTGACAAATTACTAAACAGCAAATGTCTTGATATGAAATGACCAGTTAAAAACAAACCAGCCCTTCATCCCTAAACAGTTCTAAATAGTTGAGTTGTCAGTAAAATTAGAGAAGCTGTTATGGCAGGCATGTTCATGTCTGCAATATCCTGTTTCCTGGTGGCTTCTGCCCCCATTTCCTACCTGTTTACAAGCTCCTCCTTTTTTGGAGGGGGGAAGACTTACTGACCTCTGAAGAGTTCACTTACGTTCCATATCATCAGCTCCGCATTGTCAGTGGAAAGAGTAACTGTATTTGAGTAAACACAACAACATAATGCTAGCAGTCATCCCTCTTTTTCTTCCTTGGAGGAATTGTAGATTGCTAGTCTAAAGGCAGTCTCTGCTTTTTGCCTTGAGGCATTTGTGCTGTGTTCCTTGAGGACCAACTTTGTTCTGCCCTGCAATGGTCTAAACACTGCCAGGTTTGCTTCCAGGGCTTGAAGCACCTATCTTTGTGCATCGATATTACATTGTGTGTGGCTTCACTCTTATCTTACAGAGGCATTTCTTAATAAGTAACTTCAGAGTAACACAATATTAACTTCAGAAATAATGTACAAAGTCATTGATTGTTCAGTCTCTAAAAGAAAATAGAGCTACTTTAAAACTTTCAGCTGGGGAGAATACTATGTATTAAAATGCAGGTTCCTTTGTAATGGTCCAAAAGGAAAATGATTTCTAGTGGTCCCTGGTACCTTTAAGGCAAGATGTATTTTGAGAAGCAATGCATTAATGGGAACTGATAGACTCGCCTGCCTCTGTGATAGTGTGCAGCTACTAACAATAGCTTCACACTCTGGATTTAAACTGTTTTCTTCAAACTTTAACTTATTGTTATTTATTATTTATGTATTGTTACTGGATTAAAGCAGAGAGGTTTCTGTGAAAGCAGGGAAAAATTAACGTGTGTGCATATTTGAAGTTTGTCACTGTGGTGTTTTGAATTGTTTTTTCTGGTTTTTCTGTTTTTTTCCTTTTTTTCTGACTGGTGGTCAGAAGAACCTTAGTACTAGTAATGTCAGTAATAACCATGACAATATATAAAGGTGATGCCTTTAGATGTTGTGAATAGTTACAGATAGGAAGCCACGTCTTTCCTGTGTTTTAACATTTACAGATTATATGCTTCTGGAAGTATTTTTTGAGCAAAAATAATGAGAGGCAGACCATAAAAGGAGCTGATGAGGGTACAAGATGTAGACAGAAAACTAAGTTACCGTGCTGTGTTCTGTGACTGGCAGTTTAGTGTTGCTGGGTTTTTTTCTTTTATTTTCTTTTTTCTTTTCTTCCTCTGTGTTTTTTTTCCCCCCTTTCCTTCCTGTTTCACCTTTCCTATGCCTACTAAGAATGGAGTGGGAAAGCCTGCTTTTATGCTGTTTCTCAGACAGAGAAAATAGCATGTTCTGAATTTGAAAACAGCACATTCATTTATTTTTCTGAACACTAAGTAACTAAGCTGTAACTGAGTAATATCACTCACTGTGAAGAAGATTACTGTTATTACCTCATATAAAACAAATTTTCCATACGTCTTATCCCCAACACATTTTTGGTGTCTTGGGTATATTTATAATATTTAATACTCTACAGATAACTGAAAAATGCATGCATAAATCTGATTAATTGAAATTTGAAGTGTGTCTTTTGGAAGGAGAATGTAACGCATGGAATGAATGATCCTTTGTTGAACCGTTACTTTCATGAAGTAAAATGGTCATTAATACTGCCTTTTTAACAGTTGAGATAAAATATACAGTAACCATACAAATCAAAACATGTTTTGTCTCTACGCTAACAGTTTATGTTAGTCCACATTCCAATTTTTCTTCTTTTATATTCTTATAGTAGTCATTACTTGCCTCACTGATGTAAAGTAAAATTAAGTATGTATGTGTAGTCAAATCTTTCTTTCTCTGAATGCTTTATTGAAAAAGGGAATCTTACGCTATCAGCTAAATCTGTTTTATAAAAAAGAAGTTTAACCTGCATATCTTCAGTATTAAATATGGGCAAACACTTGTCCTGGACTTTTGCCACACTTCAGGAATATTTATATATTAACTATAAATCACCTTGCAGAGTACTGATAAAGCCAGCTTGCACATTTTTGCCATGCTGGTCTTTAGTAGATTTGGATTGACATAGCTGAAACATGTTATGGGAAAAATATTGACATTGTAAATCTGATTTTCATTAGAGGAGAACCAAGAGTAGTTTCTCACAGTCCTGCTAACATATGTTGTCTTTAGAAGGCTCTTTTTTTTTTTACTGCCTAGCCTGCCATCTGAGACTATTAAAAGATGAGGTAGTTAATGCTAGTTATAACTAATGAATAACTTTGATATGAAAAAAAAAATCTGAAAATTTTTGGGGAGCTACAAGCAAACAACTGTAAGATGTTGATTTTTAATCACTGAATTGTCATATATGGGACCTTAAATCTTAATTATAAGCATGTAACTGCTTGATTTTTGTAAACTAAATATGTTTACATTAATTTAATTTACTGTATCTGAAGCTCAAGACAGTGCAAGCTGCAGTTAGCACAGGATTTGGCTCTTCTCTATTTTTCAGGGTGCCATTGGTATTTCAGGGGTGAAGGGATAGTTTTCACATGTTTTGCTTCAGCCTCTGTGCAGTGTCTTAAGTCCTTTTTGTCAAAACAACAAATGGTCCAAGACAGACCTAGCTTTAAACTGATCTGTTGTGATAGCGTGCTGGTTGAGAAAAATATATAGGTAAAACTTATATAATGAGACTTACTGTGTACCTAATCCTACCAAGGTACATTTGGAACCTCGGTGGGTTTCAGAACTGTAGAAGCCACCACTGCTGGCAGAGTACATACACCTGCACTTGTTCCTCTATATACCATTTTTACCTCCTCGCAATACCAAGTATAATTATTTTCTTAATAATTAATTTTCTTCCTTCCTGTGTTTACTCACTTAGAGTCAATCAAGTTCTATTTTCTTTCTATAAAATGGTACACAATTTAGAAAACAAATTAAGTGGAACAGCTCTTAGTTTAGAGGGCATAAAACACATCAGTTATTAACATTTCTTCTTATATTTCTTTTAAATGTTTGTACTGTATTGACATGTCAACACCTAGAACTATGTTTACTGTTAAATATTTTCAAATAACCATGCTGGAGATGAGGGCCAAGAATATTTTGTCATTTATTATATTGTTTCTCTGAAGAATACAGTGATTGTTTTAAAAATTTACTTTATGTGAGTATTCTACCATCTAACTGAAATTTATGAGGTATATCCTACAGGCTCTGTCTGGAAAAAAGAAAATTAAAAAGTAGAGCAAACCACATGCATAGGTGAACTACAGAAAAGCAGGGCAAGGTTGTGAATCTCATGATGGTGTAGGTAGACTGCTTCTGCTACCCAAATTATCTAAGGTTCTTTCATGTTCAATTGCAATTTGAGGCTCAGACAAAGTGAAAAGAAGTAATTTTTCTCTCTCAGATTAGTGTCTGCAGAAAAGATTGGAGCTGTCTATTACATATGTATTATAGAAAAAAAATTGCTCTAATCTCAAATTAACATATATTAAATAGAGCTTTATTCACAGGGCATGAATAGGTTTGCCTATCTAAGCCAACCATCTCAAATCACAGCTGCATACAAAAGCTGTCATCAAAGACAGTGCTGAAGAGGACTTCAAGAGGACTTTTGTTTAGCCCAGGGCTCCCCAGCCTTTGAGAAGAAAGCTTCCCCTGTCAGTTCTTTCTCCTCTTTGTTGCCCTGCTGCTGTCCGGCTCATCCGACTGCTACTGCCACTGAAAAATTAACACTAACGCAGACACGGAGCCCACACTGAGCCTTCTGAAGCCTCATAGGTTGCTTTCTGTGTTATACCACACTTTTTGTTATGGCTGTGCCTCACCAGTTCAGAACAGGTAATCTAAACTTCTGACTATATGTTGTACTCCCTCTGTTTCACTATATTTATCCCATGTCTACATACGTATGCATATGCTACTACTATTACTTTGTTTTTAAAATGATTTCAAGAATAATATTGAGATAAAACAATAATTAGTAAGCGTACTTGGTTGATAACTGCTTTTCAATTAAAATTGGCTTTCCCTAGTCTTCACTTCAGCTTCCCTGAAGACTTTTTTCTTGAGAGATTTATGTTTTCTTCACTGAAGCACTGCTGCTTCTGACTTACTACATTTCTTATTTTAAGCAAGGTAGAAAACGTCTCTGTTCTGTGAGGTTACACATATTAACTTCAGGTGTCCTTAAGTACTGAAGTATGCATTGGGGAAGAGTTATGAATATTAAGTCTTATGGCTTTCCTTTAAGATAGAAAATAAATCAAATTACATTATTTTCTTTTTATTTCTAAAGTAAAGCTGCTTTAATTTGGTGGTTTTTTCAAAGTTATGTCATACCAACAGGCTACCTGGCATAAATCCATCCTGACCATCTGCTATCCTGATAGGTAGCCTGGATAGAGCTCCTGGAAGAGCTTGCCTTTGAGAAAAATGTTTCCCTTTCAGTGTTGCAGGTCTAAACCACAGCGGATTATTTTTAAAGGCTGGCTAATGGACTGATGCAGGGAATTCTTTTTGGTCACCATTTTAAGCCTGGTATGCTACCTGAAGATTTCCACCATTGCAGTTTTTCTTGATAAAGGTAGAACTAGAGTTTCCAAATTTGGAATGAGCAAAGCCTCACTGATGTAGAGGAACAAATCATCATTATGGATATGCCTTTCTGTGACACTAATGCAGTCTGCATGCTAATATATCATTTGAGGGAAAGAGGTAACAGTAAAATTGAAGTAGTCATATTGAAGTATGTGACACTGTTTCAGGACCACGTTGGGAAATTCAAAAATATCCTCAAAGTAAGCAGTAACCTTCAAAGCTAATTTGGCTTTAACTGGGGCAATAGGCTGATTATATTTTGGAATAACATACTCTGACATGCTTGGTCTTGTATCAGATGGCAGGTTTTTGTCTTGGAAGGCTGCACTGTCCATCTCCAGTGCAAGTTTTGGTTTTCAGCATTGATATTTGGGTTTGTTTTTTAAAAAAAAAGTATTTAAAATGTAGCTAATATGTAGGGAATGTAACTTAATGCTTTTCACACCCGGTAGTTTGTGTAGGATTCTTCACTGATGAGCTGTCAGAAGAGAAAAAACGTTGAGAGAATCTAGCTTACCCTTTATCTTCAAGTAAATAATTGAAACTTGAAACGAGTGAAATGAGTTTGCTTGTTTCCTTATGTTCAAGTATTTGTTGTAAATTAAAAATATGTAGATTTAAATGTTTCAATAATATGTATTTTAAATACATGGTGAACTTAAGATCAAGGTCCAAGGTTTACCATGAAAATATAGACATGTAACTGGATAGTATTTAAGGAACTCTGAACTTTAATTTTCCCTGTATGTTCTCTTCCTTTTTCTCAAGCATCTTATGGTGCATGAGGTGTGATACAGATGTTCACACTTCACAGTGAAATAAGAAATGAAAGCGGATGAATGGATGTCAAAAAAATGAAAACTGAAAACCATTATGTTGTTTAATGCTCTTAAGCTCTGAGAAGCCAACTGTGGGAAGCTGCATGGTTTTCAGCCAGTCCCTATGAAAGGGGAAGAGTACCCTCCACTCTTTCCCTGTTCATGGATTTAAGGCTTTAATATGGCTTTGCCAGATCACAGCACCCATGCTTGCCCCTTAATTGAATGTTGCCTCATTAAAGTAAGCTGATGTTTCTTTCAGACAAGAAGGTGTTAAAAGCAAAGGGTTACTGAAACAAGCAGGTTTGTGGTTCAGGATCTCTTATTTATGTTGCTGATGTATGACCAATTTCTCCTTTATGTGAGGTGCAGAGGTTATTTTGACCTTGTAAATTCAGGTTTAATAGCTTGTGCTTTTTAAAAATGTTTTTATACTATAGGTGGAATAGTTTGGTGCATTAATATAGCTGTTGCCCTATTAATGCCTTTTTTCATGTTTTTGAACACGCTTTTCTGACTGGGTACATGTTAGTAAGACTATATAACTTTATATTAGGTGTTATTTTAAGGGAAAAAATAACTGGATTATTGGCTTGGAATAGTAACCTGATAAAGCTGTGGCAGGGATCTTGCTACTTGAACTGTATTCAGTTTCTCTTTTTCACTGTGTAATGAAATAAACAAAAGATGTCTGTCTGGTTTAGAACAGCAGACTTCTAGGAGCAAGAGTTCTGGTAGTTTTTTAGAGCAGACTCAATGGCCTCACAGAAAAGATTAGCTGTGAATATTTGTTTAACCTGTATTTCAGAAAAATTATTGCAAAACTCGTCTCTAAGTTATGAGGTATAGTATCAGTCAATAAGAAAAAACTTACTGACACATGAGGCATTATACATCTTATATTTAAAGTTGTATATTGATCGGTGAGATAAATCTGGCTAGTTTTCATAGATGTGAGTGTATGATGCATGAGGAGAACCAAAAGGCTGCGGGGGGGTTGAGGAGAGGTCGGTCACATTGATGCCTTACTCTGACAAAAGTGGGTTATCAAGAATATGGAGCCAGCAAAAACAGGTGAGGCAATGTATGCAAGTTATAGCAAGGGAAATGCTCAAAAGACAGTTGGGGGGGAATCATGCTGAGAGTAATTAGTTAAGCCCCCATATGCATTGAGAGAAAGGTGTTTCCATCCTTGGAGAACTTTAAAACGCAACATGACAAGGACCTGAATGTCCTCATCTAACTTTGATGTTGGCTGTTCTTCAAACAAGAGTTTAGGTGATCTCTCAAGATCCCTTCCAATGTAAATTACCTTGTCTACAATTCTACTTGATATAGATGTGATATATTCCTCCATAAGCTTTTCTCTTAAAGTTAAACATGCTTGCAAAGCTATAAACCACTTTAACTTACATTCTAAAACTACCTTTTGCTGGTGATATAGATGGCTTAATGTGTACAGTGCCAGAGTTGGAGGGGAAGGAAATGAAATGATGAACTAGTATACAAAAAGGAAATTCACTTGCACTATGCTATGAATTTCTGGAAGTGCATATACGCTCCTGGTGTAAGAGTGATGCATCATCTGTGAAGGTATTGCACTGAAAATAGATTTCCTGAACGTATGCTGCGTTTGTTCAATTCTTTCAGCTTACTGTTTTGATAGACAATAAGCTGTAGCTGCACAGTGAGATTTGGTGAACGTACTATGGGAACACATCATTATTTTAACTAAAATATAATTCCTTTTGTAAACAAAATTTTTCAGGCACTACAATTGATGAAAGTACCCTTCAGAGGTATCCAGCCAAGTCCCATAGTAACTACTTTCTTGATAGAAAATTGCAAATAATTAAAACAAAACAAAAAAAATTTAACCAAGCTATTTATCCTTAGTTTTTAATCACATACAGACATGTTCATTTCCTTGTTCTTACAAAATCTGATGCATTTCGCCAGAGTCTGTTTTCCTTTTCCTTGTTCATGTACTTCATTCTTTCTCAAGGAAGATGTTCTTCTCACAGAAGGCAATGGATCTCAGAACATTTCAATTAGTTTCCAGTTAGGGTTTTAAGACTACTACTAGTAGACTTCTATTAGTTATACTGTGCTCTTCCACTCAATTATACATTAAAATAGTACATGTGTATCTTTTGGTTACATGTAAACCTTTCTTTTTAAATATATGTCCTTACTAAACTGTACTACACTTTCCTTGCCGGTTCAAAAAACAATCATTTCAGATCCAAAAAAGAAAGTCTGAAAGTTGAATTGCAAATCTGTGATAAGACAGATTTTGCAGCAAGCCAAGCGGTTGCGGAGTCTCAGAATATATGAAACTTTTATGGAAAGTCAGTAAAGTGAATACGGTCCATAAAGGCAATGCAGAGTAACTGAAAGTATCATTCTATGGGTGTTGGCAGCAGCTTACAAATGTGGATGTTTAGAATTTATAGAAAATCACTGGAAAACTTGTGTTGACCATGAAGTCCACAAGTTTTTCCTGCGATGGTATTCTTAAGTATGCAGTACGAATAATCTATGTGACCTTCTTACACAGACATTTTGTTCATTGAAATACTGAACATTAACTGTGCAAGTCATTCTGTATGTAAACTTCTCTAAAAGGCAGCAAAAAAAGCGCAGCTGTAAATATTTTCTACTTATTTGGCTTATGAATAATAATCCTAGTTTTAATGGTGAGCTCTCGGAAAAGAGGTGATAATGGAAATGCTGGCACGCTCAGTCTCCCCAGCCCTGCAGGTGTTACAATAAAAGAAGCTTTAAGAACTTCAAGAACACCACAAGGGCATAAACCTTACAGATGTTTCCTTCAGTTGTTTGTAAAGGGGGAGTTGTGCTACAGTTCTATTGTTTCAATTGTCCCTTTTCTCTCGGGGTTTTATTCTGCTGTAATTTATCATCCTCAGTTCTCAGAATAGCAGAATTCCCTGGTAGGGCACACCAAAATGGGGAGGGAGGGGTCTTTCCTTAAGACCTATCTGTTCTGTCGTCCTGACAGAAGAGGAGAGTTAGTTGATGGGTTTTTTTCAGGGAAGAGAGTTTTATTATAAAGATTATCACTAACAGAGCAATCTATAGTGAGTGAAAGATTGAAATGGCATCATTTTAGATATATTGTGGAGTAAGAGAAATTACCTGCAGTTCTAAAGTGTTTGCTTGGTAGCTGCACCAATGGAAAGCTTAATCGCCTTGCAAGGAAGGGCACTCTTTCTTGATGAAAAACTTGAATGGCTGGTCTGGTGAGTGTTCTCTTTTATTGACTTAAAATATGGCCCTTGTCCTGTGTTCTGAAATGAGGAAGATATGTTAGTAAAATGTGGAATACTGTATAATCAGAAAAGATCATCTAGTTATTCGTGTTAACATATCAGTGAGTAATTAAATGTTAGAAATAGTATTTAAGTTGCGGAGATCAAAATTCTGCAGCTATAGCATGCTGAGCTACTAAGGACTTAAGGAAGCACAGCTGCATTGTCCCTGATGAATTCTTTTAAGCACTGCATTTTGTTGCTTTCTAGGTCAAATTTTTGGTTACCTTTTTCCACTTTAAAAGGTTACAGAGTGATTCAGTAACTATTTCAGAGCTGGTATGTTTGAATTAAAGTGCAACAATTCAACAGATTATTAATTCAGCAAATATTACTAAGAATTTATCCCACATCTAGGTTTCCAAATGTATTGGTGAGATGATGAGAAATTTGTTTTATATTTATACACAGTATATGAATGGAAGCCCAAGTTGTTTTCTTTCTCAAATGACCTCACTTTACTGGGGGCAAGAGGGGAGATGTTATAGCAAAATAGGGACACTGTGCCTGTTTGCATCACAGTTTTACAGGGTGTAAATTTTTGGTGAAGCCTTTTTAAAGGGCTTAACTTGTGACAATGTGAATTCCACATAGAATGTGGTAACAGAGCTGTAGCTCTACTGTGACAAAACGTAGAAAAGCTGCACAATTTCATTGTTCTTTGCCTCCCAAGGAAATCAATTAGCTTAAATGAAATTCTTTATTTTTAGTGTGACTTCCTAAGGAAATAAGGCTTATGTCATTGCACTGCCCGCCTGCCTCTGTTCCCACTTTAGAATGTCTGGATGATTGCAGTCAAATCTAATGTAGGAGTTGAGTTTTCAAAGATGCAAAGTTTTCTATAAGACTAGTGAAAGTCAGTGACTAGGCAGAAAAAAAATCCACCTTAAAGCGATCTTATCCTCTCACTGAGCAATTACAGTACAAGTTCAGTGGTTGTTTGTTCCATTTAGAGGTGGGCTGATCAGGCAGTTAGTATCCAAAGGATCTGCTGTGTACAGTTGGCACTTGGGGGGTAAAAATACTACGGAGATTGCAAACAAGGAGAACCAGAGGAGTTTGAGGGTCAGTGGAATCAGAAGTGGGGCATGACTGCAGTAAAAAGGAAGAAGCTTAGTGCTTTAAAAGAAGTTTAAAAGTATACACAGCACAAACCTCCACAAACTCTTAGGGAATCAAGCTTCACCACTTCTGCCTCTCAAGGAAGAATTTCTTCATATTGTAAAATACACGTGAGGAAACTTAACTAGACTGATACTGCTGGTGGTTTTACTGGAGTTTTGGTGAAACATAGTACATAACTCTTAGTATTGAGGTTGCTTTAGAGAACAATAGTTGCAAATCTAACTGTATACTGTGAATTCCCTCCTGTAACTTGGCAACCCAACGATCCTACATTCAAACCAAACTACTTTGTATTTTTTCAGCACAGACACATTACTTCAGGTTTTTTGTTCACTACTTAATTAAATTTGTAAAGCTATCCCATCTGCCTTAAACTTGCTTTGCTTTGCAAGCACCTTCTTGGTAACCTTTACTTTCAAATTTGTCTTAGGATGACAGTGATTGTTTTAACTGATGTGATATAGTTTAGCTCACTGTTGCAGGTGATTTCTGATGAAGTTAACCGAATGCTTTGGAAAATGCTATGTACCACAAATTTTGATTTCTTTTCCATGCTAGATTGTCCTCATCTGTGTAGCCACTTCTGCCTGAGTTGTGCTTTGTCTTAAAGTTTTCTGTCAACATCTGTTCTGCTCTTGCATTATGAGAATATGTAAGAAAATCCATGTTTCTGATGCGGCCTATGCTCATTTCTTGTTACCTATACATAACGATTTTGCCACATTTGACTGTAGTCATTGTGATTCACATCTAAAACTTTCTTAAATGATGTAGTGTGTCTTGCTAAATAATTGCCTCTGTAAATTACTACCTAGTTGAAGTTGTGGTAGAAGGTGTGTGTTGTCTGGAGTTGGGCTTGTGCCAAAAGTGGAAGCAAGTGGTTAGAGTTGCCCTGGAATTTTTGTTGAGTGTTTCATATATTCTGTAATTGTCTGAATCAGACTTTCAGCACATGTTTTCCTCAAGATTTAACTTCTTTTCATTTAGTGGGTTTTTTTAGTTTTTTAGTTCATTTGGTTCATTTTGGTTTTTCGTGTTTTTAACAGGTCGTCTGAACAAGAATCACCAAAGTGAGTTTTCTTTGAACTTTCTACTATAGAATCTCTAGCTTTAAGATATATAATAAAATACATAACTTGAACTGATTTTTTCAAAGTATTGGTCTTCTGTGGTTAGATTTGTGGAAATTTTTTTTTTTCAATCAGGATGTGCAAAGTCTTAAGTCCTAATACAGAGCTAATCACTATTAGCAAAAAAGTTGGTTAAACACTGTTGTAAAAATTTAATGATGCAAAAATCCCCTGGTAATTTTATCTGGTAACTTTTTATATAGTGCTAGGAGGCATTAACTGGAAAAATTGTTACATTTTTCTGGTATTGTTCTTTTTTTTTCCTAACTGAAAAATCATTATGATCTGTAATCTCAATTGTAAGTGAAATGTGTGGTGTGGTTGTTTTTTGGTTGCCTTTTTTTTTAATTACTATGTTCTGAAAAACTTATTAGGATGTATTTACATATACAGTGTTCCTACTTGTTTACCATTGACCTCACAGGAATCATGAAGTGTCCTGGAACATATCAGATAAAAACAACATCAGAAATATTACAGCAAGAATAAGTTTGCTTGATGGCACCTGCAGAATGTTTATGTTACATAGAATCATAGAATCACTTGGGTTGGAAGAGCCCTTCAAGATCATCGAGTCCAACCAAATTGAGTTTGTTGCAGTCAGATTTTCATAAGTCAAGAAATAAGTGTTTGCATTATTGAAGTTTGCTGCAATGGGAGTCCTGTATGTTAAAAGCCTAACCTGCATTCCTCTCTACAGTGTGGTATTCTTCATTGATGGCCAGTGGTGGCTGCTGGCAACAGTTCAGAAAAGCTCACATGTATAGTTAGACGAATACTCAAGCAGAGATGAATGTTTGTATTTACAGATTTCAATGCCAGGGATATACTTCTGCTACTTTAACCCTGTGAGAATTTCATGTTGCTTTTAGGGATAAACTGCAATAAACAACTATCAGCCCGTGTATCTCCAAAGATCAAATATGCTTCATTGCGGTGCTGGGTTGTCAGTAGCAGTGCAGAGTATTCCTGCAAGAGGTACTGCCACTGAGCGTGACGCTCTAGCGTGTAAGTGACAGGTCTGTCTGCAGTGGGGTAATACAAGTAGGTAGGACTCCATTTTTGCCACAAGCAACACTGTGTATCAGTGATATGAAACAGAGTTTGGGCTACACCTGTGCTTTCACCAGGACAGAGGTTTTTCTCAAAGTACTATGTAGTATTTATAAAGATGGAGGAGTTCGTATGTGTGGCATCTGTGAGTTTCATCCAGTTAAAGAAGAGGTTTAGTTGTATTAGACAAAGGTCCACATTTCATCCTCTTCAGAAGACAGCATGTAGCTAAATGAATGTTTAAATGGTCCTGGAGCATGACGAGGCAATTTGGCCATTTCTGAGATTTGAGGTGTTCATTTACATACCCATTTTAGCTATCCTTGAATTTTAAGATTCTTGACTCACTAGGCCAGGTCTGCACCCCCATTTAATTCTGACTCCTTCATGGTTATAGCTACCTCGACAATAGAATATATTAACTGTCATTAAACCTTTTATTGTCACTGTTTCTCTGACAATTTACCATGGCTTTTCTGCAAAGCACCTTCTCCCAGAGAGGTAAGATTGAGATGGCACTCATAAGAGGGAGGAATGAAAAACAAGTGCTTTGCAAGAATGAGAGTGGAATCATGGCAAAAGCTTTCCGTGGGTAGGATTGGCAACTGAAGTGCCTTTTCCCTGGGGTTCAGCTCCCTTCATGTTACTGTGGTTTCCTGTACCACGGCAACAGTGCCTTTCACTGCTAACATCTAAATATTTTGCTAAAATGTTTTTGCTACTCTAGTTTTGTTTTGTCCACTCTTCTGGATGTCCACTGATCAAATGGTAGGCTTAGATCGTACTCCAATCCTGTTACCCTGCACCTCAAGAACTGGTGTTAAATCTAATGTATAAAGCTGGCTTGGTCTTTTACTGGGTGGCACACTTGTACGTGTCACTATTTAATCTAAAAATCTGGATAACAATACCTTTGTAATCTTTATTTATCTTTTTTAAATGAAGGAATGTATTAGGAAACAGTCCAACACGGAGTTCTCTGACCTGTACCTCACCGAAAGCCTTGGCTCAGTCTCCCAATGGAGTTGGTAACATTTCTGGCTCTTACCCATTGGAAGGGGTCGATAAACAGTTCTTAGAAACATATGACAATGTTACAAAAAGTAGCTCAACAGAAGATTCCAGTCAGTACTACTGCAATAAGGTATGTTCAATTGCCTTCTTTTAAAGTCAAAGCTAGTACTAAATGCAGCTTTGAACTGTAGATTAACAACCCACAAAAAATGTCGTTATATTCCAAGAGGAGCACATGTTATGCTCCGATAAGGATAAGTCTTGCCTTACTACTCAAATTTATCCAAGACTGTGTACAGTATGACAGGCAAGCCTGCCAACTACATTGATTTCCACAAGCGTCCATGTTTCCAGAAGCATCACGAGGGGAAGTTCCTAGTTGAATGGGAATACTTGTATGATTAAATCTCATTCCTCCAAGGAAGGATCAGCTAACTGAAACTGCTGCATGTCTTGACAGCAGGCACAATTTGCTTTATCCCAGGCATCTCCTCTTTAGGATGGCTAAACATCATCCTTTGAATTCTGTGCTGGCTGGAGAGCAGCTGCTCCCTGCTGGCGTTATGGAAGTGGAACATTCATCCCCTTTCTCCAGCCTGTTCCAGACCGGTGCTGAACAGCTTCCTAACCTGCCTGTCCAGTAGCTGCTGCCAACTTTTAATCCTCCTGACTGGTGGATCTCTTGCAAAGATACCAATGCACACATTTACAGGAGAAAAACTGGGGAAGTGGTAGTTCCTTTGTAGTCTTTAGAGTAGAATAAATTAAAATGTGTTGCACCTAACATTTTTTTGCTTTTAAGTCATCTTTAGTAAAGACAACAGATTGAAATTTTTAATAGGACCTATCAGTTGAGAAAGCTAAGATGAGAGTAACTGTCCTAGGACAGAGCAAGCACAGAACATATTTGCTCTTATGTATGTTGCTATTTTTGCAATTTAAAAGGTTATGATCATGAGTATATTCTGTAACCTTAGCTTCTTCCTATTTTAAACATAGATTTACATGAAGTATGCTTGTTTATTACATCTAAAGTTGGATGATGCACTATTTTCTCATTTGCTGTTTTCTTTAAAAAATTAAAGAAGTTTTGGTTTGTTTTTTCTATGAATTGCAGAATGACCTAATTGAGGGAGATTTACTTTTGGTACGAATCATACCAGATGAAGATGGGAAATTTGGATTTAACCTAAAGGTAAACCATCAGTCTTTTAATTATTTTTAAGTATGTAGAGATGCTATGCTTTGACTTTATGATTGGGTTTTTTCATTTTTAATGCAATGCTTTGGAGAAAGCTGTGTATTCTACAGGAGTTTATGGATCAAGGGTTTTTAGAATTGGCAGTCTAATCCTTAAATGCTAAAGCAATATATACACACACAGGCCTCTACTAGTTCTGTGGTTTTTAGTTGCATGTACTATGGGCATGGCACATTTCCAAAGCAGATTGCCTATTTGGCTGCTTAAACTTGGAATTCTAATTTAAGGCATTAACTTTTATAAATTGGACCTCTATGTTATTAAAGAAGTTAAATAGTTTGTGCTATCCATTTGAGTATATCCATTAAAAATCACATTGTAAAGATGAAAATTAATTTATAAAAAAATGGTAATTACTGTTGATAATTAACTATTGTAAGTTTTTTACATTCCCTCACTGAAATTCCATTTCAGCAGACAGAGTAGTGTAAAGTAGCCATAATGTCAAAATCGGGGCAGGGTTTGATCTTTTCACCTTGAGCATTTTTTGATGGGACAGTGATAGAACATCATGTAAGGAGAATAAGGGAGTACAGTTGTCTGGAGCTTTGATCCTACCTGATCCCTTGCAGGTTTATCACAGCACCTAAGAACACTGTCCACCTTGCAGGTTCAAGTGTTGAATTAGGCTTGGTTGAAGGGTAGGGTTAGAATAAATGCTGCATTTGATCTGTTTATTGTCTATTAAAATACATGGCCAAGCAAAGGTCTAGTTAACTGGAAACTGGTAGATTTAAAGACACCACACCCTTTCCCCCCAAGCCCCCATTTACTGATGAAAATTCAATCTTATTAACCCTGCCTATAAAGACAGAGCACAAAGTTCGTATAAAAACAAAAATAAGTGATTACTTGTTTTAAATACTGCTTATGCTTATTATAATGAAATATTTATTGTTGTTATTACTTGACGTTCCTCTAGGGTGGTGTAGATCAAAAAATGCCATTAGTGGTATCAAGAATAACTCCAGGATCACCTGTAAGTAAATTCTTCAGACTTTTAATCCCTCTCTTTATTATTCCCTTTACCACTCACACAGGTCCACACGTGTAGGAATTTGGAAACCCATAACCAGTATGAGGTAGCAGCTGAACTGTTCTCTTTAGAATTTTAGAAGTTTCTCTTTAGAAATTTGAGCAGTGGTCTCTTAAAGCACAGATCAAAAGATCTGGAAGTATTAACCAAACAAGGTACCAGTAGAAAGCATGTTTGTTTCCCCCTGTCATCTCAAAAAGTGCATCTTGATCTGGAAAATGTTTGATAAGGGGCAAGAGCAATGACTGAAGATACGGAGCAGTGCTCATTAAAGAAGTGAGTAGTCTGGACCCCTGCAGCCTAGAAAAAAGAACTAGTTTACAGGACATGTAGTAAAGATCTGCAAGATTAGGAGCTCTGTGCACAGGGGATTCCAGTTGAACTACTATGGGCTACCAAATTAAGCTAGTGAAAGTCAGGCTCTTTGTAGTTAGTGAAGTAGTTCTTCATGTAGAAGATAGTAGGTAGACCTGTGAAACTCCTTGACAAAAGCTGCTGTGGTTAAAATAGTTTTGTGGGTGTTCCGGAGAGGACAAATAGTTGGGAGAAAGACCTGCTAGCAATTACTGAATAGACTAACCATAGCAGGCTGAGGAAATCTCTAGGCCTAAAGATATTTATAGGATGGGAGAGTACTTGGCAGGGGAGAAAAGGTGCAGAATATGTTTGCTCTGTTCTTATTTTGCCATGGATTTTTGAATGTGGAAATATTTATGGACTGGGTGGAGCACTCATCAGAATCACTACAGCTGTTGAATTCTTCTGTGGAATTGTGAAATAATAATAGTAATATAACATTGGTAACTTTTTTAATAAATAATTAGTGCATAACTTTGTGAGAACATACACTGTCTTATCTCAATTTTTTTTTTCACTCACCTTCTTCCAAAGTGTATTTCCCAACTCTTATAAAAAAATTTCAGTACAAACTTGACAGGAAATATTGCTGGCTTAATCCTAAAAATCTGATGTACTCTGTGTCTTGTAGACACTTTTGAAATTTGATAATCAATCACAGGACTGATATCTACATGTTATGATGTAATTCAAGCTAAAACAGATTGTTTGAGAAGTTGTTTTTCTTGCATTTATGATTCGTGGTTTGACTTACGCAGTGCATAGCACTCCTTTATGAACTACCATACTTATTTGAATAAAAGAGTAGTAGGAAATTATCAGTATTGATCTGTAGTTTTTTCTCTTAGATTGGAAAAGGACTGGACTTCTAACTTACAGACTTCATTTAAGTGTCTCCAGTTAGTGACATAGGCATAGATGCAAGTGACCAATAAACTTGCTTGCTTGGTGGCTTAGTAGGCTAGAGAGCTGTCAAGGGTCAAGGATTAAATTGGAAAAAGTTATCCAATACAGTATACTCAACAGCAGTGTTACAGAAATCACGTTACAGCAGGAAGAAAAAAAAATACTTATTTTTAGAGCATAGCAGTATTAACATTGATTATATTGTTTTCCATAAACTAGATTTCACCTGTAGACTGTTTAATAAAATGTGGCTGATATTTGAATGTTCAAGTTAAGCAGTCTATGGAATGCATTTTTATGTTATTTCAGCTCAATGATGCTTTTCCTTAATTGTATTTGCCTACTATTTTAACTTGCTCTAGATTCACTCATTACCCTGTAAATTGTCCCCTGGGATGCTGTTTGGCAGTATTATTTGCTAAGATTATTTCTCAGGTTTGTAGGTCACTTTTTCCCACTTTCCTACAAAAAGATCTGTATTTTCTTTGGAGGAGGCAAAGCAAATCTATTCGCCAAAATAAGGCTGTATTTTCCCTTTCACGTGCTAAAGTTCTTCTAAAAATCCCTCTCTAATACAGCAGTAATCTAGTATGCTGGGAAGACTGTAGGACAGAGTAGCCAAAATTGTTGTGGGAGAGCGTTATATCTAAAGAACAACCATTTATTGCATCTAGGTTTGTTTTTTTAACTAAAGTCCTATACTGATTTTTGTCATAAACAGTATTAATGTCCTAAGGTACTAAAAAATTCATTATGGTTTTATTTAATAGAGCTTCTCATTGAAAAATAGTATGCATGCTTCTTGGAGCAGTAACAAGGTGATTAGCATAAAATGAAACATTGGATATGTCAATGGGACAGGAAGCCTTTGACATAATTAATTGTCTGGAAAAGCTCAGTATCTGAAAAATCTACAAATTATGCTTACATAGAAGGAATTAATTCTCCTTCAAGATATATTTTATTTAGTCAGATGATTCAAGTAAGAGGGCTGAGGTATTAACATGTCACATGATTAATAAAGTTTCTTTGAGCACAGATATTAATCTCCTTCTGTAATAAAGAATAATAGCCAGCAAACAGCCAAGAAATCTAAATTGTAGACAAATATAGGAGTTGGGAACTGTTCCCTCTGTGTTCTCGTTGACTTCTTGACTCTTCTAGACTGATGTGATATGGTCTTTTTGTCACTTATCTTTTCAAATAATTATATTTCTGAGAGAATAATTTCTATCTCAATAATATTTCAGAGTGATTAAATCAATCAATCATTCATAGTTACATTCTTCAGTCTTGCCTTTGTAAACTGTAGAAGATATAGCAAGGGAGCTTTTGGGGGAGCTGTGAATACCTAGTTAAACCAGTGCTGAAGAACACCAAGGCTGTTCCTTATTACCATTTGTTTTCTGTTTACGTTGGTCTTTTTAATTAATCACTGTCAATCTTCCCTATCCTTCATTATTTTTTTTCCTTATTTCTTTGGAAAAAGTTGGAGGGAAACCATTCGGGTTTTAAATTTTTAAGCAGCTTTTCTGGTTGATATTTTTTTCCTCATGCGTACATCTTTCTTTTCTCTCTCTTCTTTCTCTTCTTTATCTGTTTTTTGGCACTTACACATGTCTTAAGGTTTTTTTGCTTTTACTTTATTCTCTGACAAAAGTGATCCGCAAGTTATTTATAAAAATTAGGATAGCAATGAAAATTGTTACACTACTTGACACTCAAAGCTTGTACCTTCCTGCACATTCATATTAGAGAATCACAGAAGGTTGGAAAGGACCTGGAAGTCATCTTGGCCAACACCCTCTGCTCAAGGGTCACTTTAGATCCAGTTGCCCCGGACCATGTCCAGATGGCTTTTGAATACTCCAAGGTGGGAGACCCCACTATGTCTCTGGGCAGCCTGCTCCAGTGCTCGGTTACCTTCACAGTAAAAAGAGTTTCCTGATGTTCAGATGGAGCCTCCTGTATTTCAGTTTGCGCCCGTTGCCTCTGGTCCTGTCACTGGGTGCTACTGAAGAGAGCCTGCCTCCATCCTCTCTGCACCTTCCCTTCAAGTATTTAAATACATTGACAAGATCCCACCCCCACCCCGAGCCGTCTCTTCTCTAGGCTGAACACTCTCAGCTCTCTTAGCCTTTCCTCATGCAAGAGGAATTGTCTTCATAGCATTATCATCATCTTCTGGTCGGAGCTTAAATTACTTTGCAGTAGACTTAGAACTAAGCATAAACCCTAGTGTCCGCAGTTAATCTAAATTGTTCTATCCAAGACAAGATGTAATGTAAGTTTTCTTGTGAGATGGGGAAAACCTTGTTTTAGTGTTCTCTGCAGCACAGGTAGCAAAAGAATTTGTCACAAATGCAGGGCACTTGAGCATCATAGGTTGAGTACTTAGCTGCACCTTCTAATTAAAACTTTCAGTGAATGCAGTGAGGAANTGTTACAGAAATCACGTTACAGCAGGAAGAAAAAAAAATACTTATTTTTAGAGCATAGCAGTATTAACATTGATTATATTGTTTTCCATAAACTAGATTTCACCTGTAGACTGTTTAATAAAATGTGGCTGATATTTGAATGTTCAAGTTAAGCAGTCTATGGAATGCATTTTTATGTTATTTCAGCTCAATGATGCTTTTCCTTAATTGTATTTGCCTACTATTTTAACTTGCTCTAGATTCACTCATTACCCTGTAAATTGTCCCCTGGGATGCTGTTTGGCAGTATTATTTGCTAAGATTATTTCTCAGGTTTGTAGGTCACTTTTTCCCACTTTCCTACAAAAAGATCTGTATTTTCTTTGGAGGAGGCAAAGCAAATCTATTCGCCAAAATAAGGCTGTATTTTCCCTTTCACGTGCTAAAGTTCTTCTAAAAATCCCTCTCTAATACAGCAGTAATCTAGTATGCTGGGAAGACTGTAGGACAGAGTAGCCAAAATTGTTGTGGGAGAGCGTTATATCTAAAGAACAACCATTTATTGCATCTAGGTTTGTTTTTTTAACTAAAGTCCTATACTGATTTTTGTCATAAACAGTATTAATGTCCTAAGGTACTAAAAAATTCATTATGGTTTTATTTAATAGAGCTTCTCATTGAAAAATAGTATGCATGCTTCTTGGAGCAGTAACAAGGTGATTAGCATAAAATGAAACATTGGATATGTCAATGGGACAGGAAGCCTTTGACATAATTAATTGTCTGGAAAAGCTCAGTATCTGAAAAATCTACAAATTATGCTTACATAGAAGGAATTAATTCTCCTTCAAGATATATTTTATTTAGTCAGATGATTCAAGTAAGAGGGCTGAGGTATTAACATGTCACATGATTAATAAAGTTTCTTTGAGCACAGATATTAATCTCCTTCTGTAATAAAGAATAATAGCCAGCAAACAGCCAAGAAATCTAAATTGTAGACAAATATAGGAGTTGGGAACTGTTCCCTCTGTGTTCTCGTTGACTTCTTGACTCTTCTAGACTGATGTGATATGGTCTTTTTGTCACTTATCTTTTCAAATAATTATATTTCTGAGAGAATAATTTCTATCTCAATAATATTTCAGAGTGATTAAATCAATCAATCATTCATAGTTACATTCTTCAGTCTTGCCTTTGTAAACTGTAGAAGATATAGCAAGGGAGCTTTTGGGGGAGCTGTGAATACCTAGTTAAACCAGTGCTGAAGAACACCAAGGCTGTTCCTTATTACCATTTGTTTTCTGTTTACGTTGGTCTTTTTAATTAATCACTGTCAATCTTCCCTATCCTTCATTATTTTTTTTCCTTATTTCTTTGGAAAAAGTTGGAGGGAAACCATTCGGGTTTTAAATTTTTAAGCAGCTTTTCTGGTTGATATTTTTTTCCTCATGCGTACATCTTTCTTTTCTCTCTCTTCTTTCTCTTCTTTATCTGTTTTTTGGCACTTACACATGTCTTAAGGTTTTTTTGCTTTTACTTTATTCTCTGACAAAAGTGATCCGCAAGTTATTTATAAAAATTAGGATAGCAATGAAAATTGTTACACTACTTGACACTCAAAGCTTGTACCTTCCTGCACATTCATATTAGAGAATCACAGAAGGTTGGAAAGGACCTGGAAGTCATCTTGGCCAACACCCTCTGCTCAAGGGTCACTTTAGATCCAGTTGCCCCGGACCATGTCCAGATGGCTTTTGAATACTCCAAGGTGGGAGACCCCACTATGTCTCTGGGCAGCCTGCTCCAGTGCTCGGTTACCTTCACAGTAAAAAGAGTTTCCTGATGTTCAGATGGAGCCTCCTGTATTTCAGTTTGCGCCCGTTGCCTCTGGTCCTGTCACTGGGTGCTACTGAAGAGAGCCTGCCTCCATCCTCTCTGCACCTTCCCTTCAAGTATTTAAATACATTGACAAGATCCCACCCCCACCCCGAGCCGTCTCTTCTCTAGGCTGAACACTCTCAGCTCTCTTAGCCTTTCCTCATGCAAGAGGAATTGTCTTCATAGCATTATCATCATCTTCTGGTCGGAGCTTAAATTACTTTGCAGTAGACTTAGAACTAAGCATAAACCCTAGTGTCCGCAGTTAATCTAAATTGTTCTATCCAAGACAAGATGTAATGTAAGTTTTCTTGTGAGATGGGGAAAACCTTGTTTTAGTGTTCTCTGCAGCACAGGTAGCAAAAGAATTTGTCACAAATGCAGGGCACTTGAGCATCATAGGTTGAGTACTTAGCTGCACCTTCTAATTAAAACTTTCAGTGAATGCAGTGAGGAAGAATGTTCTCTATTTGTAGATATCGTTTGATATCCACCAAACAAGAATCTGGTACATAACAAAATTATGAAATATGTATGGCTTTTCTTAAATTTTAAAAAGTGCATGCCTGGGGAATGTCATGTTACTTAAATTATATTCATCAAAATCATGTTTGGACTTCTTAGTATTCGCTGCATAAAAACTGAAGTGTGTTACCTCATTTGCCCAAAACACTTTTTCCAGATTCATTTGCAAATGGCTATAACTGGTGGTTGTTGGGGCTTGGAGTCTGAAATGTGATCTTTAATAGCAAACTGTTGATGGCTGTTTGATAAATACAAATTCTTTTTATAGCTATCAGTATGCTGTTTGAACTGTTTCTCATCTTTATTGAGAGGCTTTGAAGCAAGAAAGACAGCTTTAGATCTAAATCCTTTGATAGAGCTTCTGATACAGAAGACGAAACCTTGTCAGGAGAACTCTGAAGGCTTTGCTTGCATGAATGAACTTAATATCCTGATGTGTTCCTGCTTACATGACTGGATGCAATGACATTAATGTGTTTCTTTGGTCTTGAAACAGGCTGATAAATGCATTCCAAAACTGAATGAAGGTGATCAGATAGTATTAATTAATGGCCGAGATATCTCAGAGCACACGCATGACCAGGTGGTCATGTTCATAAAAGCCAGCAGAGAATCTCACACGAGAGAGCTTGCACTTTTGGTCAGGCGGAAAGGTAACTGGGCTAATTTTATTCATTCTTAATGTTTTTGAGACTGTTGCTCTTATGCTTGGTGGTATACCCTCATCTGTTTGCATAAATGTGTTCTCAGTGCGCTGGGAATAGGTCTGTGCTAGAATGTAGATCTCCCTGCATTTGAATCAGTAGTACAAATAGTTTTAACAATATAGGTTCTTGCCACTGCAACAAAGACTCTATCAAGTTAGAATTCTTATTTTTTAAGTCTAAAAATCTATGAGAACAAATAGACCCTTGCAAAAGTGTTTTTTGTTTGGTTGGAGTTTTTTCATAAATATAGCATAATTTCACAAATCCCTAGTTGCAGATTTGCAAATACCCATGCACAGTTCCCCAGCACAATTATACAACAAAAAAAGTCAAGTAAGCTTCTTTTGGTTTGGGTTTCTTGTTTTTGTTTTTTTTTTTCCTTTTCATTCTTACAACAGACATTTTGTGACAATACGGAGCTTAACCTGTGCTGACTACTTACTAATCTGCTGCCAGCAAACGGGAGACAAACTCTGAAATATGCACAGTCTTAAGCCTGTATATCTAAAATATGGGGAACCCATCCAGCTTGGTTTTGCTTGCTCCATATTTAAACACATGCAGATCCCAAGAGCTTCTAGTTCATTACTTACTTTCCTGAAGAGCTATGGTAAGACCTTAACACACATGATTATGGAAGGGCTTTGCACAGAGTTTCTGATTACATTGAGATTTAAAAATCTGAAGGGATTATGCATCACTGAGAAACAGGAGGGAATAAAACTGCCTAGATGATGCATAGTTCTGTAGCATTTACTTTATTTAATTTTTTTTGTTTGTTTTTAGGAAGACAGATGTGTTCTTGGTCTTACTTTCCCAAAACAGTCCTGCACCTGTAGGCCTTTCCACTGGCTCTATGCAGTATTTAGTCTTCCCTTAACTTTTCTAGTCCCCTCCCTACTTGCACATCAGAGAAGTCTGTTCTTAGCTAAAGACAACCTGTGGCCCCATGCCAGTCATTTATATATGAACAGCTCCCCATTTTCTGAAGTTTGACACATAAGAGCCATTCTGATCATTGCAGAGAATAACCACAGCTGGGCATCCTTGGTGATACAGTAGCATTCACAGAGACAGAACTGCTGTGTAGATTAAATCGTTAATGTTTGTCATTTTCATCAAAATGTTAGCAAGGAGTGTCGCACAAAACTGACTAATACTTTTTTTTGTAGTTTCAGTTAGTTCCTTTAATGTTAGCATAAGAAATTGCAAAAGATTAATTCAGTTGGTTCTCTAATGGCAAGGGAATAGTATGTTTGTGTTCATTTTGCTGCTGAGGGTCCAAACTTATGTAAGCTTCATGTAGAGATATTCCATTAATTGTGCTCTAAACTTTTTCAGGCAAAACTCAAAACAAGAATGTGTTGGGGCTTTTTTTAACCATGGTGGATGTTGTGATTCATTATCCTATCCAGCAGTCCACTCTGTAAGACAACATTGCAGCAAAAAACTCTTTGGGCTTGACAGTCAAGTTCTCTGCTTTCATAGATAGGCATCTTGAGGAGTTTCATTTTCTGAAAGGTCATAAGGACATTTTACTCTTAGTAGTTTCCACAGTAATATAGTACATAAAGAGATGCAGTTAAATGTGTTGCTCTTTGCTTTCCCCAGGCCTTGTCTTTGCAGACATTGTTGTTCTTGCAAGCTGGTAAATTTTAGTATGTGCTGCAAACACGTTAATGCTGTATGTAACCGATTCTCATTTTCAATACATCTTTCAGTAGTTAAACAGTTTGTGGAGCCTAAATCAGAAGACGAAGCTGATTCCCATAATGTCCCGGAATCTCTTTTTCCTATCTGTTCCGAATATGGTGGCGATACACTGGAGGAGTCTATGGAGCAGCTAAGGAAAGGGCTGGAAAGTGGGACTGTTCTAATTCAGTTTGAGGTAGGTAAAACTCAACTCTCAAATTACATTAATATAGAACAATAGCTGCGACCAGCAAATAGTGTAAGGGCTTAATTAATTGGAAATCTTATTGCTCCCGTTCAGTCTTACATCAAAAGAGCAACAATCATAGAATCACCTAGGTTGGAAGAGACATTTAAGATCATCAGGTCCAACCATAAACTTAACACTGCCAAAACCACCACTAAACCATGTCCCTCAGCACCATGTCTACCCGTCTTTTAAATACCTCCAGGGGTGGCGATTCCACCACTTCTCTGGACAGCCTGTTCCAGTGCTTGACAACCCTTTTGGTGAAAAATTTTCCTAATATCCAACCTAAACCTCCCCTGGTGCAACTTGACGCCATTTCCTTTCATCCTATCACTTGTTACTTGGGAGAAGAGATTGACCCCCACCTCTCTACCTTTCAGGTAGTTGTAGAGAGCAATAAATTATCCCCTCAGCCTCCTTTTTTCCAGGCTAAACAACCCCAGTTCCCTCAGCCGCTCCTCGTCAGACTTGTTCTCCAGACCCCTCACCAGCTTTGTTGCCCTTCTCTGGACACGCTCCAGCACCTCAATGTCTCTCTTGTAGTGAGGGGCCCAAAACTGAACACACTATTAGAGGTAGGGCCTCACCAGTGCCGAGTACAGGGGGAATATGTCTTGCCTATCAGTTTTACCCTTTGCTACTTAGGATGGGGAAGAGTGAGTCTTGCATAAAACATCACCCGGTGAGAAAAATATGTTTGGATTAACATGTTTCTAGCTCAAGTACCCAAAGCTCTCTAAATTAATATTTTTTCTTAATTATTTTATTGAGTAGAATAGTGGGATTTTGACAGAGGTCAGTCTTGTCCTTTCTTTTTCCATGCTACTCAGTGACACTTCTAAAACATCTTTTATACCTTAAGTTAGAGTTTCAAGTTCTCATGTGTTGCAGTCTTTCATGGAATAACAGGGCCTTGACCAAGCAACTTGACCCTTCCTCATCATCTTAGGAATATCGACCATATCAACTTAGAGGTTGATATGAAAGCGTTGGAATGTCAGTTTCCATTTCCAGGACATTTGTAATGTCCAGTTTTGTGGTGTTTCTCTCTGGTGATCTAGAACACTAATGGTTACTTCTTGGACGGTTTACTTCATAGGTGAGATTCCCCTGTATGTAGGATGAGACTTAAAAGACTGTTGTATAAATTAGTGAATTAATGTTTGTCGCGTTCTTCAATATGTTAGCAAGAAATGTCAAAGAAAATGGACAAATAAAATGTTCTTATAGTTTGTTAAATTAGTTCCTTCAGTGGTAGTGTAAGAAATTCCAGAAGATAATTTAGCTGCTTCTCTAATGGCAAGAAAGTACAGTGTATGTACGTTTGTGCTTGTTTTGCTGTTGTGGATCCAAACATTTGTAGTAATTTTGGAGAAACTCTGGTTATTAGGATTTATAAATTTCACATTGTTGAGTTCTGGAGGAACCCTTTCTGACAGTGAAAACTTGTAGAACAGCAATACGGTTTTTCCCCATTTTGATGTTTTTCCTTTACTGTTTTTTCAAACGCCATAAAATTTAATGGTGGTGGCTGAAGAGTTGTGGTATTGATTATTGCCTAATTACTCTTTTTATGAGGTTTGTTTCGTTTGCAACATTTCTGAGACTTAAAATTCCCCCCTTTTTTTTAGGAATTGTAGACTGTGGTTCATAGCTGTTTTCCAAAATCCACAGCACTGGTTGTGGTGCAGCAATAGCAATGAGTCTTTTGTCTATTGAAAGAGTAACTCAAAAGATAGGAACTAGCCTTTCAATGCTTTGTTAATCATCAAAGTTGTTGACTAAATTTGTGCACAACCTGTAATAATCTTCATAGGATATTTGATCCTTTATGGCTTTTTTCCTGACAGTATTTATAGAAAGATACTACTGTGGTTACCAAAAAAGTGCAAAACCTTTGTGAACTCTAACTAGAGGATAGCTTAGTGGCCTTCTTTCTTTGAGCTCATTGTTTAGTGATCTTCAGAAGCAGAGACAACTGCAGTGTCACCTCATCAGCTTTGGCGGCTCTCAAATTCTCCATTCACATTAATAGAATAGTAAATAATTAGCCAGTAGACTGTGAATAATCAAGTTTTTCCAGAATATCTGCCTCCAGTTAAGCAGAATTTTAAGTCTGTCAACAGCAAATGACGTTTTGCCAGGCAACAGTAATCAAGCTCCAGAATTATTACTTAATGTTAAATTATTCTTTCTTGTCTCCCAAAAAAAAGGAGAAATCACAACTTGGCTCTACTGAAATGGAACTTGAGTTATAACTGATAGAAGCTGTTTGGTTGTTAGATATATTATCAAGTTCTCACATGGCTTGTTTATGCTGTTCAGGTTGAAAAATGTGGTGAGACTTAGGATTCAGTAAATCCTACAGCAGAATAAAATTTTTGTGTGTTGTTCCTTTTCTCTCAATCAAAGTAGAGGATTTTAGCCTCCTGTTTCATTCTTCTTTATGGAACCATAGTCTGAATCTTCATTAAATATGTAAGGTATAACGAGCTCTTTGGTAAGTGTTCAATGAAGTATATAAAACTCTGGCACAGCCAGGTTAATAACTCACTTGTAAGTTGGTTTCATGTATATTTAATACAGAAAAACTGTACTTGTATAATTGCATTTCTTGATGATGATGTTCGGTTTTTTCCCCCCCTCTGTACCTTTTGTCTTGTACTATGCACTTGAAGCATTTCGACCTTAAAACTTATTTTAGTTATACACTTGTATGCCTACATTTACTCCAGATAAAGTTTGCAAGGTGGGGGTTGGCCCAAAAGAATGGGAGTCACATGTTAAGAGATTGTAATACATTGAAGTTCTGTTTTTTCAGGTACTTGCAGGCTTGAATGTGATTGTTTTAGTCCAGAGAATAGAAGTTTGTTTGAATTGAAAATATCAGTCCGCAGCTATTCTTTTTTTTTTCTGATGTCTTTTATTGTTCACTTCCTTCACCCTCAACTTCTGTTTTCTTTGCAGCACACACTTTTCTAAGAAAAAGACAACCTTGCAGGGAAACAGTTTATACCAATGACTTTTACACTTTCTTTCCTTTTTGTCTATAAATTATTCTAGAGGTGATGGTGGGCTAGCAATGACAGAAATTCTTATGTTAAAAATACAAAAATCTCTCAGATTAATTTTGTGGGTGGTTAGAAAGAGATTAAATAAAATAATTTATGATATTTTTTTCAGTCTGTGTATTTTCATGTGAATCTGTTTAGTGTATGTATAGCATAATCACATCCCTCAAAATCCTACCATTTTTCATTCTGTTCTGCAGCAACTTTATAGAAAGAAACCAGGATTGGCTGTTACGTGTGCAAAGGTACCTCAGAATATGGACAAGAATAGATACAAAGATGTTCTGCCTTGTGAGTATTAAGTACAAAGTCTGCCACATTTTGCTTTATCCTCTAAATGATAGCTTGTAACTGTTGTATTGAACGTCTTGACTAAAGATTTCATTATATAATCAAAGTTGTATAATTGTTAATTTTATTTTCTAAAATGTTATCTATTTTGGTTTGTATCTGCTGTTTGTGTCTGCAATTCCTCAGTTTTTGGACTTAATAGAAGGGAAGCATGTCCCTTAATTGCTAATTTGATTCTCTCTTTATTATTTTTTTGTGTGTGCAGATGATGCCACAAGGATAATATTGCAAGGAGATGAGGATTACATTAATGCAAATTACGTGAATGTAAGTCATACAGAGACCTGCGTTTGCACACTTTATTACAGATTAAATTTAGCCTTTCTAAGGAATAAGGGGGTTTTGGTTTATATTTGGGGGACTTGTAAGTGTAAAAGATGTGAATGTTCATAATGTGAAAGAAGTGGTTTTTGTGAAACAAGCAGCCATCAGTAGATGCAAGCATGTGGTATACACAGTGATATGTGCAGGGTCTTTCACCAGTAAAAATTGTTTTATCTTTCCATATACTGCAAATGCAGAGGTTGTCTCCTATAGCTTAAAACTAGCCTTTTTTCCTCTAGAACCACTTGTGGCCTACCAACTCTGCTATGAAGGGTCCAGAAGATAAACCAGGCCGCTGATTGCCCTAATCGTGTGTAGGCTGGGACACAGGGAGAAGAGGGGAAAAATATATATTTGTGTCAGATGCTTAAGTTAAATACCTAAATCACAGAATTAGCTATTAACTTACTATATCTAGTATCAGGCAATAAAGAGCTTTTGCTAGTGTACCTATGGTATACCTTGTCATTATTCCTTACTAAATATTAACAAAAATTTGTAAAGCTTGGCAGCTTCAAGTTTTCAGATAATACATTTTCAATATTAATCATCTCTTCCTAGTTCAGCATGAAGGACTATAGTGTCTATAGTACATATCTGGTTTAATTTAAACATTTAAAGATCTTTCACATAATAAATTGTGATCTCGTTTGTGTTATTACTCAGATTGCCACATTAATCTTTCCTCAACTCTGTTTGAATGAAATGCTGAATTATAGAAAAATAGTACTTGAATAGCAAGAGCAAACTTTACATAGGCTTTTTCTTTCTCTTTATAGATGGAAATTCCTTCTGTGGGCATTGTGAACAGGTACATTGCTACTCAGGGGCCTCTTCCACACACATGTGCACACTTCTGGCAAGTAGTCTGGGATCATAAATTGTCACTGATCATCATGTTAACAACTCTCACCGAACGAGGACGGGTAAGTGTCCAGGTTTTTTTGTATGCTGAAGAAATGTACTGTGCCTTTCAACTTTTCCCCCGTTGTTACGATTAAATAACCATAAAATAGACTGGCTTATTCTGTTGAATCAGTTCTCTGAAGTCCAGGCTTTCTGAATTACTTAGAGGAACAGATACCCTGCAACTTGTGCTATGCTTTGAAAGCAAACCGGCTCTCTGATAAACAGAAATCACTGCATTGACTCCGTTTTGCTGATCAGCCAGGTACTATGTGCTGTCTTTCTATCCCCCTGAGAGCTGGGCTCCATGTGGCAGTTGCTCTCCTAATGATTAAGCAGACATCTGGAAGCATTGAGCAGGTTAAGCAAAATCTGCAGTCTGGCTTCAAACAAGAGTCTGCCATTCCAGGGATAGTTTTAGTATGCAGGTGGTCAGAATTTAACCTGCTTGCTTATATTTATGTTGCAGGTTCTTTCCTAGAATTGCTCTGATAATTCTTTAAACTCTGTTTAAATAAATTCTAGCACTCTGGTATTTTAGGAATAATGCACTGAAAATTAAAGCAGTATCTGGTGTATTGATTTAACGTATCCTTTGTAATTTTAAAGATTAAGTTTCTAAATTTTTAATGTGCTTAAAGGGCTTGATTTTGAAGTTGTAAAAGCTGAAAATTGGACAGATTTTCTTTTTTTTTAGGAGGTAGAGATGATGATGACTCCTTGTATGCCTTCACTGTAGGCTTTATCTTTATTTCCTATGTGATCTATCCTACACTATCAAATTTATCTGGTATCCCACTCAAAAAACAGTGTTTTTTGGAAAGCAAGAGAGTGAGTATTTGAGGTCCTAAACAGTATAATGATTGAGAAGTAAGGACTGTTAAGCAACAATATAATTCCTCATTGTATAAAAGAAGTGTGAAAGCTGAAAAGCAACAGATTTTAACCATGGTCAGGTTATGTAGCTGTTCATGGAGTCAGACATTATTGAACATCATCTGGCACAAAAATGCTCCCTTCATAGCTTCCTGCTTTCTTTTCCTTGTGTTGAGGAGAAACACAGGTTAGTACTAGTCTGTACTTTGCCCAGTGAGTTGGAACCTTCAAGGCGATTTGTCGTTAACTTCTAACCATCCTGCTTGTACCTCTATACACCAGACCCTTTTCCTGACTTTTGTTTACTTTTAGAGATGATTTACAGTTGCCTGGTTTGTGGGTGAATTTTCAGGGACAAATAAAAGATATACGTTCTTGCCAGAGTACCCCCATTGCCAAATGCCAAACCTTTTCCCAAACCTTGGAGGTTTTACATTCTAGAATATCTCTTTTCAATGGTGTTAAGATTTGTATTATGGGATAAAAAACTGCCCCCCCTCCCCCGCCCCCCCCCATCCCATAATGTTCATTATTTAGAAATAGATGCATGATTTTAGCTTAATTTAAAGGGGAAAGTATTACACATAAACTACTACAGTAAAGGTTTCAGGCTAAAATTTGGATTTCAAGACATTATAAATTGAACCCTAAGAAAGGTAGAATTAAGAAATTTTAACATTTCAAAATTTCCATCTCTTGCCACTCTGTATTAGTTTAAAAAGAAGTTATAGACAAAAAAATGTTATGGATGGCACAGGCAACGTTGGTAAGTTGATAGAGTCTCCAACTTAACTAAAGTTGAAATACAAACATGTTGTGAATATCAGTTTGTTTGGTTCCTTTTGGAGCTAGTAACAATTACTATTTAAAATGTATGGGCAGTGAAGAAGACAATTGTAGCTCAGCTGTTGTGGTCACACACAATTAAGTAAAGTTTTCAGTACAGTGTCTGGGGAGTTGTGTCAAGATATTTATTTTTTTTATGAACCCTTTGGGTTTGCTTATACCTCAGCTGGACTTTTTCTTTAATATGCTTTTCTCATAAGTCCAGTGGACTCGTGCTTGGAAACTACTTGCTTTATATTTGTTCCATGATGGCAATTATTTACAAGACTATAGTTGCAGAAGTGGAAGATGAGAATATTTAATTATTGGGATGAAACGTTGCAGCCTTTATGTTGATGGACAAACTTGAGCTCTCTTCAGTGGACAAAGATTTCACTGAACTAGTTATCTCACCGGAATGCTTTTTCAAGTTCAGTCCATTCCACAATGTTTCAGCCTTTAATTAGATGGGATATGAGATGGCAAACTTTGTCATTAGCACTGCTCTAAGCTTACCTTTTAAAATGAGGAATAGATATTGGCACTAGGATTGTTTCTACAAAAGTTACATGGACACTGACTAGATGTGCCTATCTTATCTGCCTTTAGAAAGTGAACCAGAAAAAGGAAGACTTTATAATTTTAGCGGTAGAGTGGTAGAGGACTGAAGATCAGCCTTTGGCTATCAGCAGCAGAAGACATGAGAGAAAATGGTTCCTTGTGCTTGTATGCAGAATTTGTTAATCTATTTCCTTTTAGAAAGGATAGGCTATTTCATGGGTGTAATTTTAATATTGTGTTCCACTTCAACTCTCACTTGTATTTTGGTATACCTCAAATTGTGTGTACCGTACATCAGGTGCGTTTGCAAGCATGTATGACTTTGCTTGTCACATGTTGGTAGGCTTGAATGTTAAGCCATTATAGCCTTTCATGAACACTGCATGAGGCAGAGGGCAAATTATATTTTCCTGCATCAATAAATATGTTTCTGGGCTTTTGTTTATAACTTTAGCATTTAGATACAATTAGTCATTTAAGAGAAGATCTCTGTCCTCAGTCTTGCATCTGACATAGAAAAGAAATATACACCTCTTTGACAAATGACAGTCACATGAACTAAAGTTGTTCATCAGTTCTTCCAGTTTCTGAGCTCAGTTTTCCCCAGAAAGTGTGAAGGGCAACTTTCATTATGTGACCAAGTTACTGTGGATTATTGTGCCTGCAGTAACTTTCTATATAGTATTCTTGCTAGTGATGTTTTATAAACGTGTTTTAAACATATGTTTGCCTTAAAACACAAAATATGATTGAATGGAAAAAAGTGAAGACGTTTTTCCCATTAGTGAATTCCTGTCAAAAACTGATATAACACGTAGCTCTTAGTGGACTGAAAACTAATACCCAAGTTAAGGAAGCAATCTTTAGAAGATTGCTAGGGTGACTTCATTACCTTCACCACCTGATTTCGGGGAGAGGAGAAGGGAAACCACTCTTACGGAAGCAGCCAGAGAAGTATCAGGCACACTGAACTTCTGGAGGGTGTGTGTTAAGGGGTGACAGTGCTGTTGGGTAGTCCTTTTCCTGCTCCCTTTCTCTGTGCAGAATGAGTTACCTTTTAGGACCTCTAGAAATGGAACCTGCCTCGCTCTTTCCCTCAGCTGTGAGATTGCAGTGTTGGAATGAGGGGGACAGGCTGGTTCGCACTACTTTTTACATTGCAGCGTGCTCTTGATTCAAGGTCTAAGAATAATTTGGGTTTGAAGGGACATGTGGAGATATCTGGTCCACTCCTCACTGCTCAAAACAGGGGGATCTTTGAATGTCATGCGGGTTGCACAGTGTCATGTCATTTACGTTTTGGTTATGTCCATGGATGGAGATGCCACAGCCTCATAGGGCATCTTGTTTCTGTCCTTGACCATCCTCACAGAAATTTTTTGCCAACATCTAATTAGGATTTTCCTTTTTGCGTCTTTTTTTCAGTCACATCTTGTCCTTTCATCGTTCACTTTCAAGAAAAGTGTGGCTCTGTCTTTGCAATAACCTGCTATTAGGTTGCTGAAGTTAGTTATAAATTCACCCCCTACATTTTTCTTAAGATGGAATAAATCTATCAGTTTCTTGTACATTATGCCTTGAGAAGTCATTTTAGCAATTGTACCAGAGAAGTACCAGACAGAAAGCATTTCATATCCAATTTACCTGAATTTTTATTATAAATGACTAAACCAAAAGTTTATAGAGAATTTAGTGTATTTTGTTATGTTATTTTCCAATTTGAATGTAAACAACTCTCCAACAAACCAGATTAGATTTTTATACCACTCCTTGAGTTCCCTGAACCATAGTATAGGAGGGGAGGCTGGAAACAGAACTGCTTGTATACAGTCTTGATGTGTGCTTAATTTTCTTTACAGACCAAATGTCATCAGTATTGGCCTGATCCACCAGATGTAATGGAATATGGCAGCTTTCGTGTCAGATGCCACTCTGAAGATTGTACAATTGCTTATGTTGTTAGAGAAATGGTGATTACAAATGTTGAGGTAAATGCTTGTTATCTTTAATTATCCACAAGCAAGCTGAGTGAATACATGTATAGATAGGTACATATAGGCTCTGTGCCTGAGCATGTACATCTCTGTGAATACACACCTGTGCGTGTATATACACAGATTTTTATAAAAAGAAAATATATGAATCAATACAATACGATAATTTCTTTAGAGTTTCTTTGAAAGCATAGTTTTTGGAGTTCTATAATACATTAGTACATTATGCTGTACAGGTACTGTAAGAAGTTTCATAAAGAAGTTTAGTGCTTTTCTGTAAACAGTTCTGCAGTCACTGACTCTTTAAGTATTTTGGTTTTCAATTAGAGTTTTTTCTTAAGTAACTGTGCTTTTTCAGGGATGAAATATGGGTCACTTGGTTGATGGCACATGCAGCTAGAACAGCTAAGAAGCAAGTGAATCAATAATGTTTTGAGAGAAGATGCTGAATCTTACCAGCTCCTTTTCATCATCTTTAGTCAGATTTTAAAAAAAGAAAAAAAACACCTGTATGTATCTGAATTGAAAAGTGCTCTGTTTGTATAATTTACTTCCATTCCTTAGCTGTTAATGCTTTATGTTAATGGAAGGGTTATAAAGCAAAGAGAAGGTCAAGTACATGGTACTTTTTGCCGATCAGCTTGTGTTGTGAAATCTGTGTTCAGGTCACACCTAGACTTCCCGCAACCTGAATATAGGGGACGAAGTTTGGCTTTTGTTTAGAACTTGTCCTACATTTCCTACATGTTCCTTCTTCACCTGTTTTCCAAAATTCTGTCGTCACAAGTGTTTTCTAAGAAAATGAAGGGTTTGTGCTATCGTAAGATACGACACCAAGTTAGGTGGCAGTGTCGAGCTGCTTGAGGGTAGGATGGATGGCCCTACAGAGACATCGAGACAGGCTGGATCGATGGGCCAAGGCCAATGGTATGAAGTTCAACAAGGCCAAGTGCCGGGTCCTGCACTTGGGTCACAACAACCCGAGGCAGCGCTACAGACTTGGGGAAGAGTGTCTAGAAAGCTGCCTGGCAGAAAAGGACCTGGGGGTGTTGGCTGACAGCTGGCTGAATATGAGCCATCAGTGTGTCCAGGTAGCCAAGAAGGCCAACAGTATCCTGGCTTGTATCAAGAATAGTGTGGCCAGCAGGACTAAGGAAGTGATTGTCCCCCTGTACCACAGCACTGGTGAGGCCCCACCTCCAATATTGTGTTCAGTTTTGGGCCCCTCACTACAAGAGAGACATTGAGGTGCTTGGAGTGTGTCCAGAGAAGGGCAACAAAGCTGGTGCAGGGCCTGGAGCACAAGTCTTATGAGGAACAGCTGAGGGAACTGGGGTTGTTCAACCTGGAGAAAGGGAGAGTTGAGGGGAAATGTTATTGCTCTCTACAACTGCCTGAAAGGAGGTTGTAGAGAGGTGGGGCTCGGTCTCTTCCCCAAAGTAACAGGTGGTAGGACAAGAGGGAATGGCCTCAAGTTAAACCAGGGGAGGTTTAGATAGCATATTAGGAAAAATTTTTTCACCTAAAAGGGTTGTCAAGCATTGGAACAGGCTGCCCAGGGAAGTGGTGGTATTGCCATTCCTGGACGTATTTAAAAGACAGGTAGACGTGGTGCTGAGGGATGTGGTTCAGTGTTAGGTCTATGGTTGGACTTGATCTTAAAGGTCTTTTCCAACCTAGGTGATTCTATGATTCTGTTTGTGAGAAATCACTGTATACTGACCAAAAGCTAATTTACAGTTCCAGTACTGGTCAAACTTTCAAACTTCAGCATAGTTAAGTAGATTTTACTGTTACTAGAGTTGCTAGTAGTAAGAAAAAGGAAATACCTCTTTTAAAATGTACCATTTAATTGACATTCTTACAGCAAGTTCTCCAATTCTTTAGTCTCATAAACTTGTAACTAAATCTGTCACTTGACAGTGCATCCAAATTTGGTTTAGCACAATTAAGATTTCCTTTGTAGTCATAAACATGTGAGATGCCAGTACTTAAAGGTCTTTCAGTTAAGATGGTTTGCAGTGTTTCACTTTCTAGATGAGAAACCATCCGTCAGCGAGCAACGTGATTTTTGGTTCTGTTTTTCAGCCAGCTAATCTGTGAGAAACTCGAAGAAATTAACAGAAGAAATGAACCTCATTAAAGCAGTACTGCTGAGTATACGTAGACAAACTTTTAGTCCCTGTCACTGAAATTAGTGGGTTGCCAATTAACTTTGGTTAGCTAATGCTTCACGTAAATATTAGTTTACCCTTTTGGAATAGCTGTTCTTTTTCTTGGTTCTATTTATCAAACCAGTACATAATTTTGAGTAAATTCACCAGTGACTGTATCCAGTATGTGTTTTCACTGCAGGTCATGGAGCATGTGATATGTCAAAATTCTAATGAGAGTAAGGCAGTCAATTTTTTGGTTGGTTTTTTTGTTGTTGGGTTTTTTTTTTAATACAAGCTAATTCTTTTTGAGATAAAGATTGAGAATGTAATGTGCCTTTGTAGACATGTTAACAGATGTCTAAGTTACAAGGATCTTCAGATGTGTAAGTTGTCATAGGCTAGCTCTCAGCTGAGAACATCATTTCTAATGCAAAGGCATATGCTTGCATAGATTTCATCTAGGATAGACAAAAGCATGCTAAAGCATCCTAGGTGGATGTGTGTTTGTTGCGGTGAGGAAAAGGTTGTTTTGAGGGGGTCTTTTATTTTGGTTTGGCTTTGGTTTTTTCCCACTAAGGGTGAGTTTACTTGTACACTTCAAGTGGCTACACTCAGAACGCTCAACATAGAGCTGTCTGTACAGTAAAAATATGACCCTCATAATTGATAGGTATGTGTGCATTTGGCATTTCAGGTGGAAATAAAAACCTTTGTAGCTTGTTAAAACATAGCAGAACTTTCTGAAACATTGAATTATCTCCTAGTTTTCTATGTCATTTGAGCTGCTTTCTTGAAGCTGACCAAATGTATTCTTCTGGAGTCATCTTGTGTTTGCATAGGCTTTGCAAAGCTTTATATGTACTACCTCTCACAGATTCTGTTGTTGTGCTCTTTAAAGAATACATGAAAAGTCATCTGAATTCAAACCAGGGTTTTATTATTCCCTGATCTAATGTAAGCATCATTGGACTGGTCTTTTTGAAGATAAGCGGCTTTTAACAGTAAGATGGATAAAGCTTCCAAACTCACAAGAGACTTGATTTCTGTTGAAAAGACATATTTGTGAAAGAATTTTCTGTGAATTAAGTTGCACAGATTTCAAATCTGCCTTTAGAGGAAAATAACCGAGAAGAGAAGTTTATGAAATTATGCCCTTGGCCTTTTGTTCATATATCTTCAGAAGACTTGAGGAACAAGAAACTTTTTAGGATTTTTCTGACACGGTTTAACTCAATGCTTCTTTAACTGTAATTGACGATCAGCAAATGACTGCAAATGTGAAATATTTGTAACCTTTCTAAGCCTCGTGAAATGAAATAAGGTTTAATTTCCTGCCTTTTCAAGAACAAGACTGAAAGCTATCCTATAGCAAAATGAAAGAAAAGCAAATAAAGCAGTAAGTTTGGCTTTCAAGGTTGGGTATTTGGGTTTTTCTTTTTAAAAAAAAGCTTCAGAACACTTTGGGGACCAGAACAAACAGACCAAATTAAAGAAATGGTGTAGTGTAAGTGCAAAATTCATCACATAATGCACTATTTTGGAAAACAAGATAGATGTTTCTTTTTAATAATTGAAAAAAAAATAGCATGGGCAGCCAGGAGCAAACTTTTTTCCAATCTCCTTTAAGACAATTGCCTTGCAACATATCATTGCCCATTAAATCTCACCAATTTCATTCAGTTATGTTTTGAACCTCTTTTTCCCTGGCTTCCGAGTTTTCCCTGCCTTTAAACAGGCTTTTTTTCTTGCTGCCAGCTAAGTGTGACTAGAACCCAGCTGTGGAACTTAGCAAGGCTGTGGAGACAATACTTGCTGAAGCTAATTTATTCACGTAACTTTGAAGAACAGTAATTTTGCAAGTTTTGGTGTTTTTACTCTGCCACATCTTATATTAATTATTGCCATACCTTGTTAGTTATTTGCAAAGTTCCCTGTCATTCTGCCACCTGGTTTGTTTTATTAACTAAACTAAAACATTCAAACAAAAAGAAAAAAATTCAAGATGTTTAAAAATTGATTGCATTTCATCCTTTTAAGACAAGTTATACCATTGCTATAATAAATGAGGAATGAGGACCACAAGAGAGCACTTACCCCCTATAAATGACACAGGTCAAGGTAATTAATTAAGACAATTCCTTGTGTCATAGCGTGGACTGTTTAACATGATTGTGTAGACAATGATAATGCAAATAGAGAGATTTGGGGAGAGAAGCTTCTTTTTAATTTTAAAACTATCACTTTCTATGGACATCACAATGATGGACGGAATGGTTTGGAGAAAAAAAAATAAATTTATGCAACAATTCAAACATTGAAAATTAAGCACAAATCTGTTTTGCTAAGGAAGGGTATTGCTGGCTGTTGAAGGGAGGTAAAAATGTAAGATGGGGAATGACTTGTATCTTTCTGTTTATGAATGACTGGCATGTAGACCCTGTAGTGACTGTGTTAAATTGATATGAGATGAAACAAAGGCAACAATGTAAATGACTCCACTGCCAGCACTTTCTGCTTATAAACAGGTGGAAATAGAATCTGTCTAATTTTTACACTACTTAATTGTTGGGCTGAGTCTTTCCATGCCATTTGAAGATTGCCAGATACATGTCATACAACAGTTTGTGGAGGGAAGTGTTGAGTTTGCTAATGTTAAAGATTCTTAGATTGTTTCGCTGAAGCTTTTGCTTCTGCACATTAAACAAAACCTTTTATATTCTCTTTCCAAAGAAATCTATATAAATTTGACCGTGTCATAAATGACTTGAGCAAAACTGTCACACTGCAGAGGTATTTTAAAGGCTTCTCTGAAAAGTATCTGCACTGAATACATTCTGTTCTGTCAAACACTTGTGGTTTGGTTTAGAAGAAAATGAGTTGGTTTTGAATACTAAAGAGCTGAAGAACAAAAGTAAATTAAAAGTGTTATGGCAAGGCTGTACAAAAGCATAATGAGGTGGGAACAGTGGTCCAAAGAAATGCCAAGTGCCACTGCCAAAGTATCTCCTCTTCAGAAACTAAGCTTTAACCCTGATCACTGAGTCTTAGCTTTCAAGATGTACTTGTGAAGCTCACTAGCAAAGAGCATACCTTTTCCTGCTTAGAAGATAATAGGACCATTTCAAGGTTAATGCAGTCCTACACAGTGAAATTTCTTTCCTTTTTTTTTTTTTATTGAAGTTTATATTATAACCTAGACCAAAAAGTACATTAAATGAAAAGGTGAAATGTGAAATCAATTGCTTGGATTTTAAGAAAAGTCAAAATTAAGATTTACTTTTCAAGCCTATATTTCCTTCTTTCTGTATGAGTATTATCATTCTAAGCTGTGTGTTGTTTTTCTGAAGAACACTCGCTTCTTTTATTAGTCGGGGAGAGTTATTTTAGGAGAATGAAACGAGGAAGCCTGCCTTTTGATGTAATTATAATAAACAAGGCTGAAAACTTTAGAAAAATGAAAAATGGCTATTTTTATGGCTGAAGGTATTGGCAGTGAGATTGTTTTGCGAGTGTAATGGCAGCTGTTTGAAGCATTACCTCTACCAGCCCTATACTTTGACAGGAGTTGCAATCCCAATGGCAGACGTATTAGAAAAGATAATGTGTCTTTACCCTGTCCTTTTGAGCAAAATCTAGTTTAACCATAATGAAGTTTACTGCTTTTGCAGTAAGATGTCTTGAATTTGCATAGAAGGGGTAGGTACAAATACCTTTCTTTTTTTTTTTTTGGCTGACACCTTTGTAGGAGCAGTATGGGACCAGTAACTATGACTCTAGCACACTTTTTAAATGTATGAGTGCTAGATTTTAGCAACCAGGATGGTCTTTTAATGCAAGGTATTTCCATGTGTGGTGGTATTTGGCTAACATTTTCTGAATTTAAAAGCTGACTTTCATTATGAGTGTAAAGACTTGAAGATTTTATATTTTAGAAAAACAAACAAAAAAGCCCCAAAAAACCACAGAACAACCACCGATCAAGCAAAACCCCAAACACTAAAAAAATGAAATATTTTAAAATACTTGTGTATTTTGAAAAGTGAGTGATATAGTTGTCAAGTTGTAACAATTTGAATAATTTTGGAAGAGCTCAACCAAAAGAATCAAAACAAAACTGTATCAAAACACAAATAACTAGAAAACCATACTGAAGCTTGAGGCATACCTGGAATAATTAGCAAACAGCTTTGTTGGTCTCTAGGGATGAATGGGGTCTGTAACAGAAAATGAAGATGATCACACCAAAAGAAATGGCCCTGAGGACGAAGCACATGCTCTTACAGTGTATTCTTATTCCACATAAGTCTTATGTAACATGCTTGTTGTATGTTTGTCTATAAACTATTTAAAAAAAAAAATGCAACTTGCTATATTTGAGCCTGAATTACTGATAAGTGCAAATTAAGTCTTTCCTCTTTTCTGAGCTTTTAAAATAGCTTTTGATGCTACAGATCACTGTCAGTGGTTCTCAGGTGTGACACTGGCACTTTTCCATGGCGCATTCTTGAAGCACATGGAAAGTGACTGGATATTCACTCTTGGATGATTTTAGAGTGAATCAAGTCTTTGTTTCACCTGAATGCTGTAATTCAAAATGCCTCTGATTTAAGAGAATCAGCTCAAAACTGTTACATGTAATTGCCACGTTATCTCATTTCTCTTTTGAAGAGGTTCTGATTAAGCACGCGCAGATTTGCAGAAGACAACTTTTTAATGACATTTTATTGTCATGTCTTTATTTTTTCAATCTGTGGCATTTCAGAAAAATTTGAAGTGTAATCATTTGATCAAGCTCAACTACATAATGGCAGCAAAGCTAGGTAGAAAAAGGCCATGCTTTTTCTTGCATAGATCCTGGTCATTGTGAGTTCTTTTGATGACCTGGATGATAGATCCCAATGCAGTTTGTATTATAATGCGCTTCATCATTAAAGTTAGATTGCATTGTCCACTTGCGTCTTATGCTAGACTCTCTAATTGTGATTGCTTAGCCTCTGCCTTTAAGAAGAAAAATATAAGCTGTGTTGTTTATCTTCATGTCCATGGGGGTAACTGTAAATTTCTGCAATTACTTTGACTGGAAGAAATTCTATTCTTGCATGAACCACTAGGGAGAGGCCGGCTTTTATAAACTAATACAATGATCATAGAATCATAGAATAGTTTTGGTTGGAGGGGACCTTTACAGGTCCCCTAGTCCAACCCCTCTGCAATGAACAGGGACGTTTTCCACTAGGTCAAGTTGCTCAGACCCCCATCCAACCTGACATTGAATGTTTCCAGGAATGGGGCATCTGCAACTTCTCTGGGCAACCTGTTCCAGTGTTTCACCACCCTCATTGTAAAAAATGTCTTCCTTATATCTAATCTAAATCTACCCTCTTTTAGTTTAAAACTATTACCCCCTTGTCCTATCGCAACAGGCTCTGCTACAAAGTTTATTCCCTTCTTTCTTATAAGCGCCCTCTAAGTACTGAAAGGCACAATAAGGTCTCCCTGGAGCCTTCCCTCGTCCAAACAGAACAACCCCAACTCTCTCAGCCTGTCCTCATAGCAGAGGTGCTCTAACTCTCTGATCATCTTCATGGCCCTCCTCTGGACCTGCTCCAACAGGTCCATGTCCACCTTATGCTGGGGGCTCCAGAGTTGGATGCAGTACTGGCGTCTCACGAGAGCAGAGTAGAGGGGCAGAATCGCCTCCCTTGACCTGGTGGCCATTCCGCTTTTGATGGAGCCCATGATATGGTTGGCCTTCTGGGCTGCAAGTGCACATTACTGGCTCAAAGTTAACAAAGAGCTAAACTTAAAAGAACTTCCATAAAAACCATTTTTTTTAGGTATAATTGAATGAAAAAAGAGCTCTTCATACAACATACTCTTAACTAATTAAAGTGCTTCTATAAAGAAAAATGTTCTTCTGTGGGTCATACAGAGATCATTCATATATGTACAATGAATATGTAGGTATGAACAATACGTATATATTGTTTTCTAAAAGAAACCAGGGTTAGCAACTTTATATTATAACAGAATCTGTAAGAACACACAAACATGAATATTTAGAACAGATCTTCACCTGTACTTTGAGAGATTGCTTTGGATTGCAGAATGATATAAAAATGGCATTTGGGTTTTTTATGTGAGGATCTAGTGTGTTGCATTGAATGGGTGATATGCACCTTATAGAATTGAGCCAGTATACAAGCATAGCATTCCTCAGTGCTATGGTGTATGTGCAGTCTCATTACCATCCTGTTGAGCTGTGATTGTGTAGTCCCAAGACCCTATTATTTTGATATTATTCTGAATAGTTCTTCTGCTTTTTTCAGCTGTTTCTTCCATCCTGTTCTCAATTATTATATTGTACTATTATGCATAATCTTGTAGCGTTTTACCTTGGGTCAGTCATTGATGTTAAGGTATAATAGGTTGACAGTTACTAAATTAAAAAAATAGAAAATCTGTTTAGATGACATAAGTTAAACTTGGTACCTCATTTATTTAGAAAATATTATGCCTTTTGCATGCTTTTTAAGAATTACATGTTTATACTTTATTCTGAATTTTTAAATTGCAAACATTTTCTGTGTCATATGCATCTTACAACACCTGCAGAATACGCTTACTGTGAAAAGTATGACTTGTATATAGTAAACATCAATACAGGAGTCATAACACTTTTTGCAAACCTTACTGTATTTTAGACAGAACAACAACACACCGTCACCCATCTCCAGTATGTTGCTTGGCCTGATCATGGTGTTCCTGATGACTCCATGGACTTTTTAGAGTTTGTGACCTGTATGAGGCCAAAGAGAGTAGAGAATGAGCCAGTCCTTGTTCATTGCAGGTACTTATGTTTTAAAATTCCCATTGTAGATTTGCTTCAGCCTTAGAATAAGCATTTGGTTTCAAAAGTTTGTCTGCAAGACAGGAGGTTCCTTGGTTTAGATGAAAATGTTAAACAGTGCAATACCAGCATTCACTGTTGAAGACAAGCACTGGTGGTGTATCTAAAGGATGAGTTTCTTTTCTCTCCCTTTATCCTGCAACCTTTTAGTGAAATGGCTTAGTCACGTAATTATCACAAAGCTGGTAATCTGCAATTTAAGTTGTTCTCCATTTTTATCCTCTACCTCTGTTGTAACTTCATTTTGAATGGTGCTGCAAAGTTGGGGGTTTTTTTCTTCTGTTCAAGTGTCTGTCAAAAAGTAGTCAGCTGTTACCTTTTTTAGTCAAAAATACCAAATCAGTATGCTTAGATTTGTAAGCAGTTATAATTGTTAAAAATCCGTTTACTTTAAGTGAGGTTTTAGCTTTATTTATATATAAAAAGTATATTTTTTTAATAACTGGCATAAAATATTACTGAAGTTGCTTTGAAGATAAGCTTTGCATTCTGGTCTAATTTTATTAGGTCTTCCTGTAATTTCTAAGGCTATTTAGCATCTTGGTATTAAGACTGTGATATGAATCTGGTGCATTGCAAAAACCTAATTTTATAGAGTATTTTTCTGTTACATTTCACAGCGCTGGAATCGGTCGCACTGGTGTATTGGTCACTATGGAAACAGCCATGTGCTTAATTGAAAGAAACCAACCTGTTTATCCGCTGGATATTGTACGAAAAATGCGAGACCAGCGAGCTATGATGGTGCAGACATCAGTAAGTGATGGAGAGGAAGACTCATTTTCTGTATATATACTGTACTTCGTCCAGTTTTAAAACAGATACAAAAAAACTTTAAGTGATCTAATTGTATGAGTCTTTAGTTGCCATTGTATTTCATGTTTCCTACATTTAGCATGACATAGTGTGGTGGCAAAGGCTGCTTTGCTTCTGAGGTGTGTATTTAACTTTTTTGTACATATTTCTTACCTTGCCATTAAAAGATAATTGATTTCTACGCATTGCATGTAGTTAGAATGCACAAAGTCAGACTTGTCCAAACAATCTGTTCATGGTCTTTTGTCTAAATTCTCTGCAAGAAACTAGAAGAGTTTTTTGCTTTTCATTCTAGTACAGAGCCTTATAGGAAGTTAACTTATATGAAGGTAAAGAAGATTTGAAGAGGGGAAGTGGCTTTTTAAGAGGGCGCTTTAAGAGTAGAAATTCAGTAGTAACAATGTATGGTGTTTGGTTTTTTTTAAATGGTGCCACTACTCCAATATGGAAAAACAAAGGACACGAATGAAATTCAGGAAAAGTTGGGTCATATCAATAGCTGAGGTATGAAATTAGAAGGTGATTTCATGATGGAATCAATTCAAAGACAACTTGAGATCACGAGAGCAATTTTGTGTCACCTTTGGAAATGAACATAGTGACATTAGAGACCAAGGATGAGGGATGGGAGGCTCTACTTTCTATGACAAATGAAAGTAAAGGGGTTTAGACCTACAAAGTCAACAGTTAAATTGGGCGTTTCTGTCTGTCATGTTCAAAAGAAAATGCTTTGGTTTCCACTTGATCAAGGGAAGGAAGGAGGTAACTTGAGAAAACAGATTCTATTCATTAACAGGTTAATGACTGGATGAGCTAGCATTATGATTGACTAGATGGGGATAAAGTCTTGCGTTATCAAAGGGTGTGAAAGTGTCAGCAATTGCAGTTGCTTGTGTAACATTAGAGTGCTCTGCGAGCAGAGATTGTTCATGCATGCTGCTGGACTCCATGCTGTGGTCATTGGTCTACGAGTGCACTCTCTGGAAGCGAGTCATCCGAGCAGTCCCCTGCCTGTTCCTTGCAGAAATGGAAAGTGAGCTTTTGACAAAGGATGTCGTGAGATGAAAAACACTAGCCTCAAGGTTAAGGAAGCTGAATGTTGACTTGTGAAGTTGCACATGTTTTCCCCCCTCAGTTTCTAAAAGGAACTGAGCAAGTTCAGATTTAAACTTTCTAGAGGTGGTCATCTTTTCGAGAATCAGACATAGACCCTGAAGGACACTTGAGCTTGCCAGAAGGCTGAGTCCCTCCTGTTACAACAGAAATCAGCAGGAATTGTAGTTGGGCGCTACAGTTTGATGTAACTGAAGAATATGGGGAATAGTGATAAATACACTGACAATCAGACCCTGAGTGTGGAAAACTGAGTATCTAAAACAGGATTCTTTTCCTTGCTTGCTGTGTTCTGCAGTTCACCATCAACACAGGAGAGGGGTGATCTGTAGAAGCAGTACTGTGAAACTAAATTCACTTGTTATTTCTGAAGTATGCAGATACTGTTGTGAAAACCCAGTGAGCAGACCTGGCATGCTGTGCTTAAAATGGGACACAGAAGCAAGCACTCAGCTGTGAGAAAGCAGAATATCAAAGAGCTGCATGTTAACATTTTGATCTATCCTGGGTGCTCTATCACATTCCCGTGCCTGCATTCCAGCTAGCCCTGCTGCTCATATTTGATATTCAGCTTAGGGCTTCTGGGAGAAGCCATTAGGGATTGTTCAGTTTTAATAGCCTTTCCTGAAGCATGTTCAGCTGCCCTGTGGGGATTGTGTGTGCACTCCAGTTCTAAGATGATACGCGTAGCCAGGTGCGTGTTGTGCGTTATTATCAGACAGGGCATATTCAGTAAGGAAGAATGGACTCATCAGAGCTATTAACTGGTCAGTTTAGTGTCTGCTGTTAATCAGGTGAAAGCTGTAGTTTCTTAAAGACCTGCAATTTGGTCATCAGGAATGGGAAAACAAGAGCTTAGACCAAAATAATGAAACTACAACAAAATTTGTGTAACTGTATGGCCTTTCATTTAAAGAAAAGAAAAAAAAAAAAANAAAAAAAAAAACAAGAAAAAACCCCCTAACCATTATGTTCCATTAAAGAGAAATTAGAGATACATTACATTAATGTAGAGATAGATTGCATTACAGAAAGCAGGGCTTTAGGATATACATAAGAGAACCTAGTTATCAGCTGAGTGAGCAGTAAGAATACATGCAGCAGGTAAGAGCAAAGAAAACAAGTAGTCAGTCTGAGTCAGAGGAGGCAATGCTGAAGTGCTCATTCTTATTTGTTCAGTACCTTGATCACACAAAGGAGTTAACAGAAGTATTGAACAGAGAGCTAAATATCACACTTGGCTTGTTCAGGCAGTAGAAATATGCAAATGACAATAATAAGAGAAAAGTCAAGGTAATTAAGAAATAAAGACAAAAGAACAGAGTGATATCGAATGTGGGAGTAGTTGACTGAAGGGTTGAAAGAAAAGGTAAGAAAATTGAGATGCAGAAAATTTATTTCCATCCCCCAGTTTTCCTTAAGTTTTTCTGTACTTAAGAGAAAAATATATTGCAGGTTATGGACAAGAATAATGTTCCTGACTGCTGGTATTTAAATGCAACCTAAGTTCCTTCACAGTCCAAACACTATCTTTTAGCCCTGTCCTTTGGGAGATACTGGGGGAATGTTTCCAGATGCTCCTGGAGAGTTGATGAGAGCTGACATACAGGTGTAAAAAAGGATTTAGAAAATGTAAAGCTGTGCTTGTCTGAATATATGACACAGAGGTTTGGAGAAGGGTGTTCGTTTATGGGTTTTGACAATAGCGAAAAGTACTTTTGGAGGAGAGGTATGCTTTGATCTTTGTAAGTTCTTTTAAGTTTCTAACACTTTGTGTTCTCAGGATTGTGCTAGTCATAAAAATTAATTCCAACTACATGGATTTTTAGTTCTGCACTAGTCCTATTGCTAATGCCTCGTTATATCACTTTTCAGAAAGAGGCTCACAGGCTAATTGCTTTTAACAAATAGGTACGTCACAAGATCATGGAAGAAATAGTCTTTGTAATAGTATAATTCATAGAAGAAACACTAATTCGTGAGGACTTTATAAGAACTAAATGAGCTCAAATTGTGTGACAGAACAATTAACATGGCTGATCCCATTCTGTTACAAAGAGAGATGTGTGATCTGATCACAAATTGAAAATAAAGTGACTCCGTCTTCTGCAATAGTGTAGGTAGTTTAAAAAATAAAGTTTTTAGCTAGACAGTTGGACCTATATATCCTATATGGTAACTTTAAATGCATCTTTTCATTATGTAACTTAAATGTGTCCAGTAACATGTAACTGGCAGGGTTAGAATACTGGTAATAATCAGATAACAGTACCCAAAAAATAGATGAGATGTATAAAGAACATAACTAACTAGTTGAACTTAAAGTCAGAAGAATCATATAAATTTGTGTGCCTTTTACAAATAAACCCCGTTCCTTGAGATTTAAGCATGTGTTCTTTTAAATTTGGGGATTCTGTGTTAGATATTTTTAATGTTTGTCCTTCAAAGAAGAGTAAATGTTACCGTTGTTTACTATGAAGACAGCCAGGAGAGCTGGATTTTCTTCTTCCATCTTTGTATCTCCTCTCCCATCATTGTCCAGCAGAAAAGGAAGCAGTGGGACTGTTAGTCCTATTAAATACTACTTTAAAATCAGGAGTTTAACTGATTATCCATACATGTTTTTTTCTTTCTTATACAGAGTCAGTACAAGTTTGTTTGTGAAGCTATTCTTCGTGTTTACAAAGAAGGATTGGTTCGACCACTGGATTCCAGTTAGCACAGCAGTGAAGGATGAATTCTATTTTCCCCTAAAAAGACTGCTCTTTAAGTAAAGCAAGGGCTTGTTTCTGAAAGCAACTAGAACGGACTGGAAGCCCATGAAGAGACAGATGAGCACATTTGAACTGTGGCACTTTAAATTTCTCAAGAAGATTACTAAATCATGTACAGTATAACAAAGTCATGTAGATAAATATATGAGAGCAATTGTGTGTAATATGCTTTATTCACAAAGACACCATAAACAATCATGGAAACCTTAATACGTATCTTTTACTGCCTTAAAGCACCCTTCACTTCTTAAGTTACAAAGGTCCTCGTGTTTCTTTTGAAAATGCAAAAAGAAAACTAATAGTATTGAAATGTTTCAGCTTAAGAGGGTATTTAATATCTTTGTATTGTATGAAAGTTCTTTGAAGGTGAATATTTGTAACTTTCTTATTGGGACACTAAATATTCATGGAAGTGTAACCTTGACTTCTAAAAGTCTGATGAAGAGCTTTAAAGGATAATGCACAACTACTGTATATTAAGAGCTGGAGAAATTAAGTATTCAGTTACCATAAATCTATTAGTAAGTATGCCAGCTGTTATAATGTGCTTCTTAGAAATCACATTTACTGTATGTGATGTGCAAAATAATGCTGCATTTAAGCATTTATGCAGATGGTACAGTCTACATCTTCTGTTGACCAATTTTAATCACAACTTGCCCATTTAACAGTGACCTGCTGCTTACAGTTTTAGTTATTGTACTCTTCTTCTGTTTCAGCTGTCCATCACCTTTATACTTGTTTTTCACTGCTGTCTCTATATGTGGACTGAAAGCATTTTAACTTAAAAGGTTGAATTCTTTTACCTTTTGTTTCCATGTGTATTTATGAGTTCTCAGATGTAAAGGTGGATTAATGTTGCACACAAATACTAGACTTTTGACTAACTGTATATGCAAAGTAGTCTAATCCAATACTGGAAGAAAAGTTACTACTGAACCCTTCAAATATGTTGCTGCTAATTCAAGGTGTGAAGCTTATAAGGGCACAGATGTTGCTAGTGTTCAAATAGTGATAAAATGTTGACTTGCTGCCCTTCAGCAAAAACTGCTCTTATCCAGTGAAACACAGCTCCCTTTTGCAAGAGTTCTGCGGATTTACTGTGTTTCTGGCTTTATGGAAATGCAGCTAAATTCCCATGAAGATTTACAGGGAAAGAGAATTAATTTGTATATTGATGAATAATTCACCCTAGGGTACACTGGTCTCTATTTCATTTCAAACAGGAGAATTGGACTTTCTGAACAATATAACCACATTTGTATGATGTTAATTTATTTTGTGTGTGCTTTTTGATTACCCTGAGATAGTTCTTCATTTTTTAATAGTGTTTAAAAAAAATATACTAAGGGACTGTTTAAAGCTCTCTTATTTAAAAATTTAGTCCTAAATAAGGAAAAAAAATTATGGGGCATATTAGCCAGGTGTTTATATGTGTATAAAAGAGAAAATCAGATAATTTTCTTTTTAGATATATATACACACACATACTCAGATATATTTTAGAATTATGGTTTGTATTATGGATATTGTCATTTATATCTGGAGTTTCATTATAGAAACTGCCACTGCTGTATGATATGCATCTCTCGTGTTACCGGAAGGTTATGTGTTTTTGCCAGGAGATAGTTGAAAAGTGAATATAGGATGTGCTAAATTGCTGACTCTTGTCTTCTGTAGGCTTGGTCCATTCTTCAAGATTACATTATTTGTTACAGATAAAGAAGATATCTGGTTACTATTTATTGATCAAAAGAGTTTTAGTTGGAACATGCAGGGTAATTGGCAACGTGGTTTTGTTAGGTTGAAGGGTGAATAGCTTTGTGGTCATTCTTACGTACTGCATTCCAGACTTCATTTCACTGAAGTTTTTGTAACATTTTGGATCATTACCTTCTTGCTTGACTGGTCACAGATTGGAATGCAAGAGACTGTAGCTCTGGTTCACTCTTAATTTGCTAAACTGCATCAGGTCGCTCAATTTGTCTGTGACTACAAATGTAAAATGATGCTGGACCTGCACATGTTGCTTGGGAGGCTTTTTTTGAAAAATGCTTGTGGAAAAGTGTTGTACAAGTGCAGGCTGCCTGCTGCTGTTAGAATATTAAGCAGTAGGAAAACCTAGTGGCTCTCCCCCACGTGAGGAATAGTGGGCACTAAAGAAGCTGTGCCTGATGGGTGGTTAACAAAAGCCTCCCTTTTCTTTTGTGTGTGCCTTTCTGTTAAAACATCTCTTTTTTGGTTTAAGTTTTGTTGTGCCCAGGTCTCAAAGTCATCCCTTGCAGTTAGCATGACTCGCAGTTACTAGTTTGTCAAGAAGGTGAAAAAAGCAAGGAGGAAAAAAAAAAAGCAGGAAAATAAATAGTAAAAAAAATACTTGGAGCATCTCTTTGTGACATCTGTTTCTTTCAGGGAAGTACTTGATTAAACTTTAGGTTTATTTGTGTTCAAGGTTATTGCTATATTCCTATTGCTATTTATGTTTCTTCGAGTAGAATATGTATTTACCAAATATTCCTTATATAACTCCAGTCTCAAGATACATGGTATAGGCTTGACTTACGTTACTGTGTGTGTTTAAATGATGATGGTCATATTGTGACAAAAAATGCTGCTCTTTTTCTGATAAACTTAGATGGTTTTGGTAATACCATTCTTGAAACCTTACTTAGATTTTAATAACTTGTTTGAAATTGCTGGCCACTGAGAGACTACTCAAAGCTATAAGATTTATATCTCTGTAATATTTTGTTTCTTTTTTATTTGGTAAAACCATAGAGCAAATATTAACTACGCAAGTATCTTGTACGTTGTGTCCATCTTTATTTCAGTCTTGCTGGGTTTTGCACATGTACCTGTAGGGTCCACAGGGGAGAATGAAGGGGTTTTTGTCTTCTCTCTGTAGGGTGTGATAACTTTGCACTGAATGATGTATGCCTTGGGTCTGATCTTGCAATGAAAGCGTAATTATGAAAACATCTTCTTAATGCTGGTTTTTATTTCCACAAGAATTAGGAAAGTAGAAAGACACAAGGTTGATAGGTTTGGGGCTTGGTGGGAGGTTTTTTTGGTAGGAGTTAAAACTCCTAACACAAATCTTTTAAACTGTCAAGCAATTGACAAATAGCAGAAAATGCTATGAAGTCAAGATTCTATAAAACCTTCATAAACAGTTTAACCTCAATTTTGCCCGTGCTTGTGTGGTCATGACAAGAAGTATTCAAAATTTCTAGCATGGCGGTGGATGAAGAGGGAGTAATAAGCCTTTGAGGTTTTCATCACTGTGAAATATACTAACATTTATTCTTCAGAATTAAACAAATTTTAACTAAGTGGCTTTATATTTGCTATGGAATTAACTAAAATTACTATTCAGAGTGTCTTCAGAAATACCACAGGGGAGCCCTTCTGAGATGGAGATGGGAGGGAGAGATCTTACCATGTATTGACAATAAGAAAGATGGTGCCGTAGACCATGAATGCCTTTTGTGTAACAGGATGTATGAAATACAGTCATTAAAATACAACCAAACCTTGAGTAGTGGTGGTGTTTAAAAAAAAAAAAAAAGTAATCCAGGGTTTTGCTTTTAATAATCCTGTCTTCTAGGTGTTGGTACTAAAATATATGCAATCAAAATGTACCTAAGAATTCAGCAATATCTCTTCATATACACTCATTTTTTAACAGTTGGTACTCTTTTTTTTTCCCCCCTCCTTTTTTCTACTATGCAATACTTGGTTGAAAATATATATTTCAAAAGAACTGTAGTTCTGAAATGTCTAATGAACTATGCATATGCTTTATTACAAGCATAATACTGTTTTACAACAAAATTTCTTCCTTGTACATAGTGTTCTTATGTGTCAGATGAAATGTGTAAATGGTCCACTGATTGAAAATGTTGAAAATACACGAATGGTTGATATTCAGTCAATTAAAATTTAAATATAGTTATTTCACTGATAATGGCTTTATTGTTATATCCTGAAATGGAGCATTTAAGTGCAAGTTTATTTTACTCATTCATGTAAAGCCTTTCTAGAAACAGCACATGCTGGGAAATGTTTGTATTTCAGTTGGTAACCTGCAATTAGTCTACTTGGTTAAAAGCATTTATTAATTGAAACTGTATAGAAGGTAAAGTCGTGTCATGAAATACTTTGAACAAAAGCAGTTAAAAGCCAAGTGAATGATTAATTCATTATATAAAAGATAATGTTTTGATTAAATGGATTCTCTTGCATTTAAGTTCTGACACTGATAGTGTTAAGCCATCTCAGATGACTGTCTGTTTTTACAATAGTATTAGCAGTTTAAATATAGAAATTTAATGCAATATGATCTTCTTTTAGTTTACTTTCACATATTTAATATTCCAGTTGTTCAGTAGCTGCACAACCTTCAAACAATAGTATCCACAATCACTGAAATTTGACGTCCTTAAAAAAAATAAAGTAAGTTTCTCCAATGAAAAGCTAGGAGTAGTGTGTGATATTGATATACTTAACCATTCCGTAGTTCAGACTAATCCTATAACAGTAGTGGTCTGATTTGACCACTGATATCAAGAGAAATTGTTGTGGACCAAGAATATGGTGGGGAAAAGCAAATTGTGTGGACTGTTGACACTTTGTTTAGTTTTGGCTGTAGTTAAGAGACTACTAACTATTGTCTTTTAAAAAAAAAAAAAAAGACAAATTCGTGTCAAGAACTGGCTTTGGGAATGGGGAAGAGAATGTGCCTTTATTGACTCTCCTAACTTTGTTGCAGACTACTTGGGTAAGAGTCTTAGATTTGTTATTTTGAGTTAGCTGTGGGTTTTGAATGTTTAATTAAATTCTTATTTAAAGTATTAAAGCATTGATTTTCATAGACATTAATGAAACACTTCCATTTACTGTTAGTTGCTCAGTTTCTCTCTTCTTGGCTTTCATGGTGTTGTTTCTTGAGTTGTCATTGTTTTACCTCATAAAAACCCTTTGAGGTTTCCCACAACTGTAAAATTGGCTTTGTCATGGACAGGCCAGGTGATGTTGCTGTTGCTCAAGACAGGATGTTACTTACACCTGCTGAAGGTGCAATGGGGTATTCAGACCAGCTTGAACTGAGCTCCTCTCTGAAGAATTTAAACAGTGCTGCTAGCAGTGGTAAAAATCATAAAGATATTTTGAAAAAGCATGTAGGAAAGGCCAGGTTTTAATTGAGAGAGGAAAAAAAAAATTGGGAGGATGAAAAATGTTTTTAACAGGTAAGGGAGGGGTAGTAAATGCAAGATTTTTTTTTTTCCCCTTTGCAGAACACTTTTCTATGCATAATTTCTCTTGGAGCAATTTCCTTGGTAAAGAACCAAGGGATGGGATTTAATTTTTGCCAAATCAACCTAGAAAATAATTTTAAGTTGAACTTTTACCTCACTGCTTTGTGCTTTTAAGTAACATTAAAAAAAAACCTGAAATCTTTTTCTTCTAAAAATTATTTTGGGTGTTTTCATTTGGTGTCTTTTTCTAAGACATAAATGGAATCGGAATGTGGCTGGGTAACTAGTGAGTTTGCCATGTAACAGATGCTTGGTTAGATCTATTAGATCCATTACCTAACATCAGTTACCAACTGAAATCAGTCTAGGATATTTCTGTCAGCCTTTTGCCGAATAAACGTTTTGGAAATAGGAAGTCTTTGGAGTTTGCTTTCCCAGGCATTGGGAAGTCTTCTTGTGCTAAGCTAGAACTCACACTTAAAGAAACCCCAAAACATTGAAATCTGAATTTTCAAGTAAGGAAGGACTATTTACCAAAATCTATACAAAACACGCTTATACTTTTTACAAGGAAAAAAAAAAAGTTTGTTTAAAAAAAAAAAAAGTATGGCTGCTAAAACACAGAAAAGTCAACATTAGCCGAACCACCAGATTAATTTCTCAACTTTCTTGCAAAGAGTTGGCTGCAATCCTGGTTCAGAAGTCCCTGCTGCAGAACAGGAGAAAGGATTTCCTTCCTCAGGGAAGAGACTGAAAGCCTGCTTGGTAAATCAACAGTCTATATTGACCATAGTGGGGTTGTATTGAGCTTAGTTGTATTATCTAACCTGAGTAGTCTAGTTTAAAGTACAATCAAGTGTATCTATGTGAGTTTGCAAGAACAGTGAAGCCCTACATTCATTCCAGGAAAAAACGTCTCAGACCAGTAGTGTTAATTTTCATGGGCTTCATTTGCTTCAATTAAGCAGCAAGTTAGCGTGGGTAGTGGTTGAATTATTCCTGGTCAGTGCCTTTCTAATTGAGAGTTTCACATACATGAGTGAAAACCTGATATAACTCTTGCCTTCCTAGTTTTTAATAGAAATGAAATTACTCTCTGTAGAAATTAGGTGGGGAATCAGTATATGCACTCAAATGTAAATGTATTTCAAATCCAGATTTTGCAAAAGAGATTACAAGTATCAATGCTTATATTCCCGTGACCTATGCGGTGAGTACTAAACATAATTTATTTAGGTTTTCACACTTCATTGTGTAAACTTTAACAGAGAAATACAAGATATGTAGTGGGGGCAGTCCTATCAAGGCTTTGAGAATCTGCCAGGCATTCATAACAAATGATGATTGGTTAAAACTGACCTTCATTGCAGCTGATACAGGAATGCGCTTAATAGTACTGGAATAAATTACATAACCATTGGGAAAGCCAAAGTTAGGTTTGGGGGATTTTTTTTGCAAGCTTTGCAAAAGATTCCACTATCCTAGTTACTAAGTTTGTATTTTCATATACATTCAGTTAGTATTTTTGTCAGAGATGTAGAAAAAGCTTGGAAGATAATATCCATTCAGTGACTCTGGCTATTATTTTTTCTTAATGGCTGTTTCTGTAGCACTCTGTATTTTCTTCTTCTGAGATCTTAGATGCCAGTGTGTTAAAGGAACAAAAGAATGTATTTGATGTATTTGGAAGGTAAGGAAAGAGTTGCCTTTGTATCCTAAGCTGTACTTTTCTTTTAAATCGTTTGAAATGTAAATTGATGTTGATATTACAAAGCTTAATTTATTGTTTAAAAATGTAGACACTTCTTGAAATGAATGTATCATTTTTCTTTTTTATTTTTATAGGAATAAAGTATTGGTTAATGTTCTCAGTATAGTTTTCTTGGGGTTTGGAACTGTTTTGAACAAAAATATTACAGCCACCATTTTGTGCTTATGGATTATATGGCTAATGGTGAAATAAAGCAGTTTTGGCTACATGGTTTTGCTGTGGCTTTATTAAAGAAGAAAATAAGAGTTGTGTAAAAAAGTTACTGACCTTTTTAATCCTTTTTTTAAAAAATCACACATGGCTGCAGCTTGAATTTTATCTAAGCAAGCAAACGTATGGAACGTGTCTGCTCTGCATAGATACAGTATATAGTTCTTTCATTAATAGCTTGCTGGAGAAGTAAAGCAACCAAGTAAGCCACAAATTCTAAGGATTATTTCACTTGTAATGATTTTTATAAAAGAGGACTGTCTTGATTAATTAGACAATAAACCTTTGCACTCATGAGATACAAGGCCACCTAAATAACTGTTTAGGCATAGATTTTCTTTTTTTGGTACTATCTATAAAATGTGCAGACTACTCTTCATTTTGGGATTTCCCATGTCCTCATGGTACTCACCAGTGGTGTCTAAGTAGTCATATCTTCTATGCCCTCTTCTTGCTCCAGGGTGGTTGTCAGGTTTTCATAATAAACCAGACCCGAGTGGTGCTGTTCTTGAATTATTTCTGTTTACATGTGTATGTAAAATGCAAGTTTACAAGTTTCAAAATAGAAAACGCATTGACGATTGAGTCCAATGCTACCAGATATATAGAGCATTGGCCTTAAAATATGTTTGGGATTTGTTTAAGGAAGGGATGGTTGTTAGCAAGCACTTTTTGCTGTCTACAAGACACGGCTCTACCTACTGATTAGTCTTTTTAAGCTTGAGGCCAGTAATCTTTCATGATGAAGCTCTGAATTCAATGAAATCTTGGTGAAAGAAAGTACAAGACCAAAACCAACCGTCTGGGCAGCTCGGACATGGGATATGCATAGACGTTGGAATCTCTTACAGGTGCATAGAAAGCTACCAAGATGAAGGTTTTGCTGGAGATCCATATGAAACAGCTTGCAGAAAGGTGTACCTGTGTCTTTGCAGCTTGTTAGCAGGATAGGGTGCAGAAGAGCCTTTTGGACGAGAAAATGCAGAAGTCGACTGCAAGCCCATGGTTGTACTGTCAAGACTTGCGCAGCTCATTTCTGGTGGGGAGAAGATGGCCTTAATGTGCCTAGTGAAGGGTGATTTCAGACAATGCAAAGCACCAGGGTATTCCATTCCTACACACAAATCAATCCTTTAAAATCCTGATGGTACTGGCAACCCTACAGAGGATCAGGGTGCTCTGCCAGGAAGCCAGGAGGTGTCTTTATGTAACTCATGTCAGACAAAGACCATTGGGAACAGGTATGTCAAATTGGTATTTCCTAATATATGTATTATTTCTATGTATAGCTTTTTGGTGCCATCTCAGTGACAGAAAAATTTTCAAGCAGTAACTCAATTTAGCGTATGTTCCTTACAGTACTCAAAGTAAAACGTTTTAACAAATATCATAAAAATTATAAAATATCCAATTTCATCTTGATTTGGGATGAAATTCCTAATTTTGGCCAGTCCTAGTATAAAGTAACTATATTGATTTCCATGTACTAAAAAACGAAGATGTGGTGGTAGCGTGTGCAAAAGCTAATCTGCTAAGAAAGCTTGTCTTTTAATTTGCTAAAAGGCCAGACTCAGCGTAACTCATTCAGTCTCGTGTGTTAGTCTGACACTGCTATTGGGGAGCTCAGTCACCTGCAAGACAGGTATTTTAAAGGAGAGGTATTCTGATTTATTTTGCTTGTTTCATTGAGTTTAGCGTCCACCCACAGAAGATGCAACATTATCTGCAATGGGACCTTTTATTTCTTCCATGCGTCAATTACAATTTAAAAAAAATAACTTGCTTGGCACTGATAGAAGAAGTTTCCTGAGCTTTAGCGCTGTGTCTCAAGCGGAGTGGGTAGTTGTGTCAGGGGCAGGCAGGCGGGTTGCGCTGGCACAGGTGATGGTGTGGGCTAAGGTGTCAGTAATGTTGACAGCAATACCGGGATGGGTGCGGAAAGCAGCGCCGTGTACATCAGTGTACCCCACAGAATGACGTAGGAGTACTCATTGCTAATGGGCTTGGTCCTACTTAAGTTTAACTCTGGCCTTTGAAGCTTTCTGTGTCAGTACAAATGCCCTCAGCTTTTTAGACCTGATGCATTCTCATTTAAAGCAAAATAATGAATGTTACTCCTCCCAAACTACAAAGCGGTTTGTTGTCCTTTTTGAGTATGTGGGGCCTCAGCTCTAAACTGGATAGCTCTGCTCAAGAACGTTAAGAAGACTTAATATAAATGTAATGTAGATGTAGTGTAGCTCTCGAGCTTCAGGTTAGCATAAGCTTGCTGGTTTCGAGAGAGACCAACTTTCTTATGTATAATACTTAACCTCAAAGGATGTAGTGACTCCAGCCTTCCAGTTACATGCCAAAAACTGAAGCGCCTTTTGCCTTTGAAGATACTTCTTGCTGCATCCAGACCAGCTGCAAGTGTCATTTTTGTTCAGAAGAGTCATGGCTGTATTATTTTCACCTGTGCTGCTGGGCTTTTTTTATTTAGTTTAAGAAATGCTATTACAAGAAAATCTACTCCCTTTGCTTAAGTGTTCCTCAGACATCTTATTGCTGAGGACACTTGCATTTTGAATAGAATATGTCGTTTTTGTCCTCTGTGAGAATTGCTCTCGGTAAATTTCCTTGATACTGCACTTCTGCTACTCCCTGCAGCTCTGCCTGCTGCATCAAATGAGATGTCAGAGCATGGGCAAGAACCCTTGGCTGTCTCAGGCACACACTGGGGAATATGTCACCTCTCTACGGGACCTCTTCCTTATACAGTGCCTACTTTTGAAGAGTAAAGCGGGAACTGAGGGGAAGCAGAACTTCCAGCTCAAGTAAAGTTAGGACTGAACAGAGCCTAGATGTTATGCAGAAGGTCTACAGGACCACAGTTTGAATAGACCTTCTGCAGAAACAGAAGGATGACAATTTGAAAGGATCTTCTTCCTCCTCTTCCTTCTCCCCATTCCCCTTAGTAAAAATCTAAGGAAAACAGGCAGTTCAGCTGCAGTCCCTGAGGCCCCCTTTGGAGTGGGATATTTTCTGTTCTTTCATGGCATCGTATTGCAGGTCATATTGTTATTTGCCTCTGTTCGCTGTAATTCAACAGATACAGCAGTGAGTACTCAGAACTGGTCTGGTTAAAAAAGGGGAAAGTAGTTTAAAGCTTCTGAGCTGTGTAACTAAGAAACCCCATCTTAGCAACTGCTATTACAAAAGGAGTCTTAAAGATTTGCTTAAATGGCATTACTTTCAAATACTGTCTTTTTCTCCATCAAGTGGTTAGGAAGGGGGTATTTGTAGAGGAAGATAAATACATGTGTATGTGTGCATATATACATATAAAATAGAACGTGTAAGTGAATAACAAAAGTAGCTCCGAAAAGGGCAGAGAAGGCATTAATTTAGTTTGACATCTCAACCACAAACAGAATTAAAAAGGGGGGAGTCCAAAATAAAGATGGCAATACAGATAAATAATGTATAAGTAAGGAGTGCTTTTTTCTACCCTTTCACAGGAATCTTTGTACTAAAGTAAAAAATTGATTCATGCTGTTGAAAAAATAGTGTTAATATAACATACACATAGAAAAAAACCCCTGGCTTTATTATTTATATGCTTTCGCAGATTCCCGTAATACATGCATAGATTTACTTGTTCAATTAACACTGAATGCTGCTTGCTTTATTGTCATCCATGTAAACTGTTTGCTTTTTTGTCATTACAAGGTTACGTAGATTGAGGACTTGTTTAAGGATAATGACTTAGAAAAGTGATTTCCTGGTATTTGATGGAGTTTAGATGGCAGAGAACAGGAAAAATAAAATACTATATGTAGCCATGATTGCATTTGGCGTATATTTAAACGGACTGACTTGACATGTCGTGTCTTGTTTCCTTAATCAAACCAATTATTATTCAAGTTTATCATCTGATACAATTAGGGCACTTGATGCTGTGTAAATAAATATTGAATGCAATCCCCCTTCTAAAGGGCTTTCAAGCTAGTTCAGAGGAGAGACAAAATAGTTTGTGTGCACCATCAGTGGAACGATAGTATATATGGAAGCAGGTGTATGACCTCCTCCTCCTAGCCAGGCTAAATATGGAAACAAGTAAATGTATTCTGTTTTAATAATTGCTTGATAATAGAAATGACACCACAAATAATTTCAGCATACACTTTAGGAGCAGAAGTTGAGCCCTGTGAACTGGGAGAGCTTCTAAAGCACCGAAGTGCAAAGGGAACAGTGTTGCATGGAGCCGGGTTTATCCAAGTATAGCAAGCAAGAAAGAAGAAAGTCTTAGAAACTGGAAGGAAAGCATTGGCAACACACCTTGAGAGGAAGCCCACATAGCACAGAGCCATTTCTGGAAAGAGAAGTGAAACCTTGGGCAAAAAACCTTGTTCTCAGTGTGATCCCATTGTTTCATGGAAATAGGATCTTGATGGAACTGCACCGATTGCTTAAAATTTCATGCCAAAAAAAAATCCACTTTTCTAATGCAAGGATCTTGCTAGGTTTCTTGTATTCCCTATTTATGGGGGAAAAAGGTAGCAGTAGCTGAAATTTTGCAAAATTATGCACATACCCAATGGACAAGGTACTGTGAACACGTTGTATCTTGTTGCCAAGCGAAGTTTGGTTTACAATAGTCAGAGATGCGGTTATTTCTATCTGTTCTCCGAAGGGGTAAGGTTGGGTGCAGAGCCTGTGTGGTCTGATTGTTCCACCCCACATCCACAGAGCAGAACTGTCAGATCAGGGAACTGACCGAACTAAGTTGTGGTCCTGTGCCCATGCGAGGGATGATGCCAGCTCTCAGAATGACTTACATGTGTTCTATGGGATTCCCTACATGTGGAAAAATATTCTGTGGAGATCTGCACCAGAGAAGTTTCACACTAAAAACAACTGTATTACTGGCTGTAGTTGGTGGTAAGGTAGCAATGTGGTTGGGTGGCTGCAGCAGGACTATAGCAGTTTGCAAGACGGTGAAATGTTTGGCTCTCCTTGGATGAATTTTTTTCCCCCTCTTCTTGGGTGTAGCCAACTTGGCATCCTCTTGAAGAGAAGGGTTCATCTCAGCTGCACCCTGCTCCCCCTCTAGCAGTGATTGCCCCTTCCTTATCCTGGTTTGCTCTCCTCCATCACTCACAATACATGTGCCTCCCCAGCGCACACAGCACACAGTGTTAAATTCTGGTCATGCCGAGTGGGTAGAAGTGGGTGAGTTGCCGTTGTGCTGGAACAGATGGCGTCTGCAATGCAGCCACCAGTTATGTGCATGTGTTGTAGGTGGTTGCTAAAGGAAAAGGGGATAATTTAGAGGTTTTGTTGAAAAGGTTTATTAGTTTCTCTTATTTATTGGGGGTGGAACAATCAGAAAGCTGAGGTCAGTTTGGTTTTTTTTCAGTAGATGGTGGTTGTTGGTTGTTTGGTTTATTTAGATGAGAACTTGGTACATTGAGCCAAGCTAACGTGATAGGGATGGTTAAGAGGAGAGGAATCTAACCGATTATCTTCTGTCTCTTGATAACTTGCAAGTAGGCAGATTTCTGGACTACAGTCCACAACTTCCAGGTGTTCTTGTCTTCCTCTGTTACTTCCCCATCACTTATTGCAACCAAGACCCCCACTCAAGTCTCCTGCCAGTCGCACCTTGCCTGCCCAGCCTGGTACCACAGCCTGCAAGCTGGCCCCTTTCCCTTGCAAGGAAAAGCCTGCAGCCACCCACCAGGTATTTCCTCCCATGGGTCACCAAAGTCTCGCGGCCTTCTGTCTCTCACCTGAACTTCACCAGTGTCTTGTGTCCCTCCTCAGGCCGCTGCAGCACCCAGAGGCTCTTCACCAGCCTCTGGCACGGCAACCACCTGGTGACTGGCCCAGGGGCTGGTCCTTGGAGGCCCCCATGTCTATAAGGGGATAAATTATAGAAGCTGCAAAGGAGCTGTTGATGGCAATGGCTAGCAAATCACCCCAGGGGCGTCATGACCTGTAATGGGCCGCTCCTGCCGTCTGGATTTTGTGGCCCTGTGTTGAGTTTTGTGGCAGTTTAGATGCATCCCTTGAGATCCCAGTCAACTCATCTGTGCTAATCGTTTTCCTTTAGGAAGGGCATCAAAGGTTTGGTGGGTGGGTGTATGTTTTTGAAGAAGTTTTTTCTGTAGTCATAATGAATATCTGTCTTGATAGAAGTACTTTCTGTTGCACTGTTTCATTTGTGGTGGATATGGGTTTTTGAGCTAAAGAGATTTTAATCTACATGAGGGAAGATCTGGCAAAACTTGCAGGAGGAGGTAGAGTATTCATATCCAACAACTTAGAAACAATAATTATTTTTTTTTATGAAACAAATCGCAGAATCCCCTTGAAGACCTGTGGTACTGACAGTAAGCACTGAATTGCCTTGTCCAGTTGTGCAGCAAGAGTCTGACTTGTTGGGAGCTGCAACCCAAGCTTTACTGCCTTCTCAGTAACATTGTACTGTGAGCTCCTCTCTAATAAAATTAGAAGATAATTCACATATTTTGTATAGCTCACAGCTTAATTTTTCATGTTGAGTGGTGTAAGGTATTTATCAACTGGTTTAATATATTAGATCTCTGCCTGCACCTCCCCACGCTCTGCTGCGTGTGGATGGAGGCTGACAACTCTGCCTTTATCAAAGCGTTCCTTGCTCAACCCCATGACTAATGCAGATAATTATTTTTAAAACAGCTCTGGATGCCACTGCAGTGCGCTTTCATGTGCACACAGAAATGCGTGTTTACATTCATCTGGCGTTTGTGAACCCCAGGGTGCCATGTAAATCTTACTCTTACCATGTGGTTTAAAGAAATACTTTGTAGGGCTCGTGTCACAGTGGGGAGCCAGCTCTCATGGTCTGGATATCCAAGGGTAGAAAATAGTGAGTGTAAAATAAATGAATAAATAGAGATAAACATTAAAGAGAACTCATTTCATGGTATATTATTAAACTCCAGTGTTCCTGAAGACCCTCAAGGTTGGTCTGTTTCACACAGCGACCTATTATGTCTCCTTTCCAAACCTAGCTGAATGTTGAACAAAAAACCCCACATCAAAACCAAAACAGAGGGGAAAAAGAAGAATCACAAAAAAAAAAAAAAAGGGCTCAAGTCCCCAAGCCGCTCTTAGATCTTACATCCTGGTATGGCAATGAGTTAAAAACTAGACTGATTGGGCAGGATCCTTTTTAATCAGTTGGTGATGGTGTTTGCTTATATCTTGGTTGCTTACTGCATATTCACATATAATTAGATAATTTGTGCCAGTGCTTTTCTAGGAATGGAAATTGAAACCACTTGCTCTAACATCCTTGGACATTTCAGTCATTTTTTTTTTTATGATGTACATCTTGCTTGCCTCCTTTCCCATTATCCAGTGCCATTCTTTTTCCAAGTGCTGGACTAAAACTTCTAGCTGTTCTGATGGGTTCCCCTGCAGGCTGACGAGCACCCTGGGTGCATTTCCTCAGGTCTAGCAAGTTAAATACACCTAGGTGTTTTCTACCTTACCAGACTACTCTTTGGCTTGCCCCTTTTCTGGTATCATCTTAGTTCTTGTACCCCTTCCCTGGGCATTATTCTTCTGGCCTTCCACATCCTAGCTGGATCCTTTTCAGTGAATACTAAAGCAAAACAGCATTAATTGCTCTGATCCTCAGTGCCAGCTGCTCCCTTCCCACTGCGGAGTGATCATTATTGTCTTGCTAATATATTAATTTACATATTTTCCTGTTAATATTACTGTTCTCTGGATCTTTTCTGTGTCATTGGTGTTTGATTTTACCCTTATGAATTCATGCTCTTCTGTCACGCTTCTCCTGAATAACTTACCCTATTTCCTATTTTTCTTATTCTTCTTGAGTTTCAGGCTGTTGCACAGCTCCTGACAGAGCTACATTGCTCTCCTGCTATGCTTCCTCTGCACTGGCATAGCGTGTGTGCGTGCTGTTAATACTGCTTCTTTAGAGACCTACCCATTCTCCGAAACTCCCTCTCCCCTTTAACTTCCCAGAAAATCATTGCTGTCGTATCCCAAGAAGCTCTTGAGTCTCTTGCCTTTTTCATAGCTTTCTGTTGGGAAAGCAAAAGGCTATCAAAGACTCCAACCAGTGCCTTTACCAGAAAAAAAAAAAAAAAACCAAACCCACAAAATTAAGAAAAAGAGATTGAAACTGTCTACCTAATGTTCCTTGTTAGATGGCCTGTAGCAGGCCTCTCGTGTTTCCTGTGCTGCTTCTTTGATTTTCATTACAAACTAGAGACTCCTAAGTTTGTCCTTGTGTCCTGTCAGAATAAAGACAGAATATAGAAATAAATGACTCATTGGTACACCAAACTAATTTTTTTTTCTTGTTGGGCCTTTCCTAAACAGCTATAATAGTCCCATTGGTCCAGTCATATGTGTCAGCTAACAAGTTTTTGGTATTCTAATTACTTTGTAATCAATGACTTCAGTTCCTTTCCAACTGGTCTATTTGGTTTTCAATGGAAAGTTTTCCACAGAACGTTTTTATTTTTAAAATAAATTTTTTAAAAAAAGAAAGTAAGTTTTGCGAAAAACCTTCTAATTTCATGGAGATCCATTTTTATAGTCAAATTTATTCTAGGAAAGTTGTTCACTTTCTTTCCGTTCTTAGTGCACACACAATATGGAGCGCAGAGGGAGTCAGATACAAAGGATTGGGAGAAGCGTCTGCGTGTGGGAGTGAGGCAGGGAAAGCACGTTTGTGTCAGTGGAAAGTGGACAGTTTTGGGAAGGGCGTAACAGGACATCCTCCCTGAATACCCCAAAGGAAAAAAAAAAAAAGTTAAATCTTGGTCTTAGTTCATTCATCCAGCCCTTGGAAGAAGCACACAGTAGATGTCTCAACATGTCCTTCTCACCACCCAAGACTCCCAACCATCCTGAGTCCTACCGCCTCCGTAGCGCTAGCTCAGTGGGTGACTCCCCAGGCGGCTCTCGTGCTCCTCGGGTGCACGTTTGCTGCTGCTTGTTGAGGACAGGGGAGAAAGCCCAACAGCTGGTGATGTGAGCACTGGCGATGCGGCTGGCGGAGAAGCACGAGGGAGCTGCACCGTCTGGTCTTGGTCGTAACGGAGCATCTCGCTCGTAGCTGTGCCGGGTCTGAAGGCCGACCAGCAGAGGTGAGAAGCGAAGCAAGGGGTTCCTCCTGCATTTTCATTGCTTAACCTCTTCTGTTTTGCAGCAACTGAGCATCAAAACCCCAAAAGTTTTCTGAAGAAGGTTATTGTGGATTCAGGGAGTTATTTTCTTTTACTTTGCAGCACGCAGCATTGATTAGCTAAAGTGGAATATGTCATTGTGACATTTTATCCCCTTCCTTGAAAATGGATCAATGTAATTATCAGGTTGGAGAAGCTGGTTACCTCAGCTGCATGCTGCCTCGCCAGGAGCTCCTGTGAAGACCTCTTGGCACTTTGGGCCTGCTTGGATTTTATATATGATTTTTTTTTTTTTTTTTGGTGCATCAATTTGCTACTTGTAATGAATCCAAGAACGATAAAGATGGGTTTCTGCAGCCACCATCTCTCTCTCTCAAGGAAGGAATGCCATAGTGCCTGCAGTGACTCTTTAATGCACTGATACATCTTTTCCCTCCTGTGGTGATGAAGCAATGAGCGGGGTTAGCAGATCTGTGCAGTAAAACTGCCTTGCTGTCCAGCCCTGGGACCCACCTCGCCTGTCTGCCATCGGCCCCTTCTGGATAAAATAGGAAGATTACTTCACTTGCCATTTTCAAAGTACAAGATGGCACTATAAAAGCTGACCTACATGGTTTCCCTTGTCCCTGTTGGACAAAACAAGCTTTCCTGGTTCTTGCGGATAACCCCTGGTATCCACAGGAGTGAAGAACATCTTGTTATGAAAAAAAGAATAGGTCCAATGAAAATAATAGTTTTTAGACAATTCAGATGTCATGATGTTTCCTGAATTTTAGGTTTTACCAGACGTCCTCCCTTGCCTGATATCGCCACGGGGACCAGCAGTCTTCCTCCTACCCTATACCCGGTGAGGCATGCCTTGCGTGAGCCTGACTGAGAGCCCCGGCGTGCAGAAGAGACTGGACTCAAAAATGACAAACTACAGCTCTTATCAGGCTTTCAGTGGCACTTAGAGCTAAAAACCACTCCAGTATTATTATTTTTTTTTTCATCCCCACTTTCATCTCATTTTCTATGAAAAATATTAACAATGCAACTTTTTTCATCAAATGTTTTCTCTTGGGCTAGAAATTCATTTTCTGCCCTCTCGAAATTCTTGTTTGTGAGACCCCAGGGGAGGAATGCAATATCTGAGCCTGGGATACTGCAGTAGCACATGTACAATATTCTGACAAGCAATAGAAAAGCTAATCTATTGTATTTGGATCTTGCAGCAGCTGGTGCTAGTGTGCAAAGCTAAAATAAATCCAAACGATATCATAGATTTATGATCAATACTTAAGCAAGTTGTTTACTTAGTAATCAGAAAGGCTAATCATGATTAGACCTGTCTGAAAATATGCTGGCCTGCAAATAAGTAACATTTTTATCTTCTTGCACAAATGAATGAAATCTGAAAGCACCAAAGGGCTTAAAAACCAAACAAAATCTTTTCTTCAAGCTGTATATATGCTCCTGGATGCCATAGAGGTAGGGGTTTTTTTGGGTTTTTTGTGTGGTTTTTTTTTTTTTTTAAACAGTAATAAGTGCATTGGAAGCAAAGCCTGTTGGAACACTTCTGCAAACAGCAATTTGACAGAACTTCAATTAAGAGAGCCTATCTGGAGCAGCAACTTCAGCCTGGCGCTGCCATTATCTGAATTAACCATCGAGCAGTGCGTGGGCAGGGGCCCATGTTCCTGGATTTGTACAAGAGCTGAGAGGTCCCCTGGAGCCCGTGCAAGGGATGGGATGGCCGCTGTGTTCCCTGTCCTTCCCTGTTTCTTTTCCCCTCCTGGTTGCCCTCCCCCATGATTTCTGGGAAGTGGTTTTTAGATGTTTGCGGTAGCTTGAGACAGCAGGGGCACGTGTGTATCCTGAGGTAGCAAATGGGAGCGGGGGGGGATGGACACAGGACACAAAATCCTTTAGGGCTCCTTATTTTTCAGTCTCTGTGCAGTTTGTGCCTGAAACCAGAATAATGTTAAAGGAATAGCTCATGTAACTTGTAAGAGCAGGGAGATGAGGGGCTCCCGCAGCAGCGTGGCACCCATACAAATGGCTGTTCAAACTGCCCAAGGTTACAATGTGTGCTGAGATTAGCGTTTTCCCATCTGGTGGAGTAGGATGCCCATTTCCCGACTACAGATCGCACCCAGGTTGATTCAGTAGCTCTTGCAAATGGGTTGGCTGGGATTTAGTCCGGCCAACCCTCTGGCTAGAGAAGAACGAAGAGAGGAGAGACCTGACCCTCCAGGGTGCAACAAGTGGAGCTGATGACAGGGATGTGACTTCGATGAACAGCAGAAGAGGCTACCGAGAGGGTGCCTAAGAAATGCTGCCAGCAGGTAAATCCACCCATGCTTTGAGGCTGTTGTGTTACTCTCCTGTGAAGCTAATCAGCAGCAATCAGTGCTGGCAACAGGCAAGGGGGATGTGCTGGACCAATTGCACCTGGTAAATAAATGTCAGAAACCAGCCTGCGGTGAAACGGTCAGAGATTAAAAGGGCTGTAAGTGTGAAGTGTGCAGGTTTGCTACTCAAGAGGATTGTTTCCTAGAGCGGAGGCTGCTTGAAAAGAGGGAAGAGCTGGCACTCCAGGCAGTACTGGGCATGTTGCTATGGCCACCGGGAAGCTCAGAGAAGGGGGGCATACAGGAGTGCAGAACGGGCACAACAAGGTGGCTGCAAGACAAACCTCTATTAATCATTTTGGGAGTAGTTCCTGCCAATCAGCAGCACTGAACAGCCTAGCCTACAGCTGAAGCTGCCCTGAAACCTCTGAAGACATTCACCTGTTGTTTTGTTGGATGTGAGCACGGCTTCTCTGCTGGTGGAGCAGAAGCATAACGGATTTGTGTGTGTGTGTAGCCAGTATCTGCTGTTGGGTTGGTGAAGGGGAGTTTAGCTAATAACAGAAGAAATGCAAAATTTTTTTGCCTGCCTTGGTCCTCCATAAGGTGCTGCTGGCCAGGCTGGTACAGTCCTCTGCTCCAGTGCACTGGTTTGGATATAGCTGGGTAAACGTTTTCCATTGCCATGTATTATTCACTGTAAGATTTGAATATTTTATCTGAAGCAGGTTCTTGACATTCACTTGTATTCACTTCCTCTTCCTTCCCCTTTCCTCCCCCACAGCCCAGGGAACAAGTAAGGTGAAAACACGAAGTCAGTATCCAAATCGGCTGCTGCAAGCAAGGAGGGTGAGAGATGCTGATGGAAGCTGGCTGTAATTGAAGACAACTGTTGCATGGAGAAGGCAGAGCCGGGAGAGATGTAAAAAGTCCTAGTGTTTGCTTTAGTGCTTAGAAATATGTGGATAATTTATTCCTGGGATGAGGGGTGCCACTGCTGGAGAAAGGGGTGCATGCAGAGGAAACATCTACTCTGGGAGGTTTTCTTGCATTAAGTATTCTTTAGTCTCTGTTTCTGCTGCGTGCATCATTTTGGTACTTAACAGGGAGCATACGCTCAGCTTTAAGAAGAGTGGCTGAAAGGTGACACGTTTCCCTACAGCTCAGCTTACAGCCGGTCGTACCTGCTGACTTTAGTGACTGCTGTTGCTCCTGCAGTGCGCGGGAGGGAATTCTGTCACTGGGATAGGAGCTGGACATGCTGCTTGATCCCCTATAATCATGAGAATTGCTAAGTGGTAAATGCCTCTTGTTGTGCCAAATTGCCTTGTCACTTGTAATTGCAGGACTTTCCCTGGGTAAGCAAAGGGGATCCTCAGACAGCGGGGTTTACAGCTCTGCTGCAGTCTCTGCCACTTAATGTGATGACTGAACTTATTCGAGTGGAAGGCCTGAACAAGAAAATAACCCCTGGAAAGCTCTACAAATGGCCAGTTCTAATCAGAAAGGTGGCCACAGGCTCATCTCAAAGCTCTGCTTGGCTGGGAGCTGTGTCCTCAGGAAAGGGAAGGGATCCTAGAGGCTGTCTAACCTAACATGTGGCATCTCACATGTTTGTTTGTAGCCCTTTCTTATTGTGGATCTGAGTGCTCTCCAGAATCTCCCGTACATGTCAGCCTGAAAGTACCATCCTGCCTGAGCCTTCGCAACAGCCTCCCAGCAGTTGCCCAAGGAAATCCCAGCACTGCGGAAGTCAAATGCCTTTCAGAAAGCAGGGGCAGCCCCTGAAATGATCTGTTTTGAGAAGCTGGGCTTCTTTCTCTTACCTGGGACTGATGCTATTATGCTAATCAAAGAGCAATTATCAGCATTTCAGCAGTACCCAGGGCTGATTTCCCTCCATTAACATTAGCAGATGTCACTGGTGCGTTTGCTGGCTTGGATGCAAATGGAGGAATCGTGCCCCTCTCTTGGTCATCCCATGTAAAGCAACTGGTGCCACAGCAGACCTCTGCTGTTTAGGGCTCATTCTCCTTTCAGAGACAGTGAGCATTTTAGGCTATATAATTTTTCTGGCTGTTTTGTGCCAGCTGGACAAATATACTCTCTGTTCCCTCCCCTACCTTTTGACACATTGCCGGGGACCAAGATTTGCTCCGTTTATGATTTCTGTGAATAAGGTGGAGAGGTGTGGTGGTCTTTGCTCATTTATTTTTCTCATCTTGACTTGTGCTGGGGCAGCGGGTTTTCTGGAGCGTACACAATCTTTAATTACAGCAGTTATCAAGTGTGTAGACTGTGAGAAGGTCAGCTCACTGCTGAAGAACCAAACCGATCTTTATGTTTTCCTTAACTGATGCTGCACCAACCACTCTTTGGTAGCAGAAGTGGCCGCTTGCAGGTAATAACTCAGCAGTAACTTTTGAGTGCTTGCATCGCCTCAGCATCTCCTCTGGTCTCGCTATTCCTCCCGGGCACTACTGATTCCACCTTTTCTTTTTTTTTTAGGTCTTCCTTCTCCCAGCAGATCCAAAAGCAGTTTGGCACAATGTGCTGCTGCTCTGTGCTCGCCTGAAAATTCACAGCGCTGAATAGTCAAGCAGCGGCAGGCAGAAGGAAACACAGAGCCTCGGTCCAGCTCCTCGGTGCTGAGGGGTGTGATTGTGTGGGTTTTTCTGGTTAGAAACTCTTTTGCTCCCAAGCTGCCTTCATGCTGCAGCTGTTCAAGTTGACTACAGGCTTCACTGCATAAACACTCCTGGTTTTTTTTGAATCGGAAAAGATTGTGATGAAAATCTGAACGTTGCTATGGGCTGCCTTCCACAGAAGCACAAGTAACCTCTTAGAGGAAGAAGAAAGGTAATGCGTGACAGAATTGCAAAGCTGGTACGTTGCCCTTCTGCAGGCCCGGGTAAATGTAGGGGACCCATGTAAGTGTTCCAGCTTCTCCACTTGAAAAAAAGTCTTTTCCTCTTTGCACTGGGGCCAAATCGTCACAAACTTCTGGATCAGCTTTCTACTAAAGCAAGCCAGAGCATGGGCCTCTCAAAGCCCATCTTCTTTCATTTGTATGCATTTACTAGCTTTAGAGTAAAAAACATCTCAAGCAGTGTGCAAAGAAACCCTTTCTCAGAGAAAGTTCATCCTTATGAGCCCAGACTTGTGGTTTTGCAGGTTTTCTATCTAAATAAAGGGAATGAACCTCAAAGCAAGCTCCCAGCTTCATGCCATAATTTCTCTCAAAATAAGACTCCGTTATTAAAAGAAGGAAGGAAAAAAAAAAAGTCCAAATTCACACTACAATATTTTTTTGAAGATTAAAACTTGCTTAGAAGAAATAGACAATCTAACAGGGCCACCTAGTGATATGGCTAGTGACAAGGTGCAGCAAGGACTATGGCAGATCCCAGCCTAATCGCCAGCCTCCTCCATGCAGCAGAAGAGGAACGGAGAAAGACAGGCCGGTGCCTACCTTCCCAGGCACTCTGGGCTCCCCATCTGAAACTGGGCTTGCAGGTCTCTTTACAGCACCTAGCTCAACTGGAGCGACTGGTCGGGGTGGATTAACGCTGTTTCTAAGGAGAGGAAACCAGTCACGGGCGTTATGAAACACCCTGCACCAGATCCCACCTCTTCCAAAGCCCAAGATAATACCATCTCTGCAAGGGAGAGCTACCATGTTGTTCCAAGGCAAAATTATGACTAAACCCAGTTGCCTTTAAGCTTTTTTTTTAAAAACTATCTGGCAAACCATGTCACTTTTTTTTTTTTGCTTTTTGCCACCTGATTTCTACATGCGTTTAGGGGCTGTGTAGTTAGCATACTGCTTGCTGCACCTTTCCAGCAAAAGCCTGGCATTTTGCTAAGCTCTTTTTTCGTCCCATCAATTTCCCTATGGGCAGATGCGCCTCCTCTCCTGATAAACGGTAAAATGGTAAGCGCGACAGCGTTCGTACCCGAGGAAGCAAGCAAAAGCCTTGAGAAAACAGAGCAAAAATACTGGGCAGCTTCACTGGTTTCTTGCAGAACCAGCCCGTGGGCTGTTTAGCCGGACACTGCGGTCACCTTTTGCAGCAATAGCTGCTGGTAAAATCACCTCACCTGACTCACCCCACAGCCATTTGTTGGGGGGGGCAGTTATGAACCCGTTCAGTGCCTGAGACAGGGACAGGCCATGAGGTTTTAACCTTTGCAGAAGTTGGCGAACTGGCCAAACGTAGCTATAAGACGTATTTTTCCACTGGGAAAGAGCTGGGCCAGGGCAGCTGGGGCAATCCGTTTTGGCAGCCCGCTGTTTCCTGGGACGGTGGGAAGGTGTGCGCGTTTTCCGAGGAGTGGCTTGGGTGTCAGCGATGAGCTGAGGGGCTGGGGGGGGGGGGGGGGGGCTTTCTCAGGCCACAGCGGGGAAAGCCCTGGCATGGTAAGTCTTGTCTTTTTGCTGCTGACAGTATATCACATTGTTAAGGTGGGAAGGTTGTGAAAAGTCATTCAACTTTTCTCGCACCGGCTGTTACATCTGCTTTTTCTGTGACTCTTCGCTCCTAGCCTAGGCCTGTGTGTTTCACGTTTGCATATAACTTGTATAGATTTGCAAATGCAAAGATACATGTGTCCTGGGCTTTATTTGAACACGCTTGTAATTACAGGGAAATTGAAGTTAAACAGGCTTCAGCATCTCTTGCTCCACAAGAAGGCAGAATCTCAAAAAATGATCAGTTTTGCTCTGCACTCTGTCTTTGCCTGGTTACGCTAATATTTGCAGAAGAATATTATGTTTGATCAATCATTTTTCATTACTTAGAATGAAATTTCCGTTAGTGAGTCTTTAAAAATAGTTGATTTTTTTTTTTTTTTAATATGAATTTTGGTCCTACAAAGACCTGGTATCATCCCTTTGGTTTCCTAATGCCATGGGATGTGCTGGGTCACTATTCCTTTTGCAGGACAATGACACGGCAGGGATGGATGCGGACTGATTTGCCCCAGACAAGTTCAATAGCAGTGTCGGGCAAACGACCTGGACCCCGACTCTGTGGCCTGCTCAGAAGTTTGAGCAAGAATCTGGATCATGAATGGTACGCAGAAATTTTACCAAGTCCTCCCAAAGAATAACCCTTTCTTACTCTCTCCTGGAAAATTATTCATCTGACCAGCTGCTGTCTGGCATGGCCTGTACTAAATATGGTCTCTGCTTTTGTTTTCTGGCTCTTGCTAGTGTGAATTGCTACATCTGGGCTCTCGGAGTTACCCAAACCTGTCCAAGGTGTGGTGCAGAGGGACCTTCTGACCTCGTATGCCACACAGCTAAAAACCAGCATCAGTCACAACTTCTCCCATTAAAGGTTTTTACTGGGGAATGCAACATAGAGTATTCACGATATTCTAAATGACAGTATAATAGTCCAGATGCGTGATCCCAGATCAACTGCAGACAGTTCACATCAGAACAGCTTAAGCTGATTGCTGCTTCCTCAATTCATTCAGCTCCACTTGTTTTAATTAGGCAGAGTTGTGAGTGCTGGATTTGATAATTAGTTGACTAAGTTCCACATAGCCTGATGGGCAGCAGTGTAAATATGGTGCATGGATCCTAAGTGTCTCTACTGAAGGAAGGACGGAAATGTGTGGTGCCACGACTATGAGAGGCAGGGAATCACCACATTTCTGGGGTACTCTGCGTCTCCAAGGACCACACGGCGTTCAAACAGTGGAAGAGACCTGTAACTTCTGAAGCAGAGAAGACCTTTGAATGTGTTCCTGTGAAATACTTTCGGGGGTTTTGTTCTCAAATACTAGCACTGCTTTTTTGGGGGTAGTAGGAATCACTCCTGGACTGAACCCAGCCTTGCGATTAGATGCAGGTGGTCAGGGTCCCCCCCGCAGGGTCCCCCCCCTCCTCCAGCCCCCAGCAGTGGCGGGTGGAGAGCTGTGGCTCCTGTTTGCTGAGGTGGCATTTCCCCAGGGATTCTGTCCATCTCTTCACCTTGTGTCTGCTCTCTCCCTGGCAGCTAAAAGGCCAAGCCTGGGATGCAGGTACACGCAAAGGCTTTCCTGAAATTACACCCATCGCCAGGACAAAGGTCGAGGTTTTTGAGACTATTAGAGAGGCTCAGGTTCTGTCAGAGGTCTATTTGCTAATGGAGGGTGGTTTGTGCTTTTCTGGTTTGCTTCTGAATGAAGCTTGGAGTTGACACACAAGGAGCTACAAGAGTGCTCCTCTGACCTGTCTTTCTGTTTCTTGGAGCTGCGGTACCTTGAAAACAGGCTAACAAAACTACAGTAATTCTGCTTCTTATATTCAAAATGGCAGCCTTTCTTACAAAGCTGTACAAAGGTCTGAATGACCATCATTAGGACAATACATTTTTCTGCAGCAATGATGCTAGGGGAATTGCAGGCTCTTCTTTACATTTTTAATGCAGTAGAGTTGCGATGTAGGAAAGGACATGCCGTTGACCTCCCAGTGTGCAGTATGACCCTGGGCTTGCAGGCAGGACACTCCAGAGTGTCGCAAAACCAGTATCGCTTCCTTCACTGTCTGTCTGACCTGCTGCTGCCCTGGGTACCACGTCAGCTGGCCTCGTCACCTGGCTAATTGCAGAGCTGCATCTTCTCCTCCTACATTTCCTATTACTCAGGGGAGATGCGCTGCAGAGAGGGCGCTGGGGGAGCAGCCCCTGGATGAGGAAGAGGGGAGAAGCAGGAGGTCAGCGGCACACGTACCACTACCAGGAGTTTCTGGGTCAGTCCTAGCGAGGCTGAGTGGTTCGTTTGCCCCATGTAAACTGGGGGATGACTTGTCGCAGGGCAATGCTAACCTGGAATACATGGCTGGGTTTATAAGCGGCCAGATTTAAGGAAAATACAGCCTTTGAAGCAACTTGTCGAACCCATTCTGAATATGTGTGTGTGTGTAAGGGTTGCTGATATCCCTGAGAGAACCTCTTCTCTGTAGACTGATGTATCTGAAGAAGAAAAAAACCTCTCCAACCCTAAATAGAGGTAGCTTTAATGTTCAAGAGCTAAAAATCTGCCCCCAGTCAAATCTGTGAGACAGTTTCAGCCTATCGAGGTCTCCCCGGTACACTGTATCGGAGTGTAAAATGTGGGGCCAGCGAGTGCACAGCGTAGATGGATGTTGCTGATAGTTGTCCCTGCTGTCTGCAGGTGACCCCGCTGCCCCAGCTATTCCCTGTGCATGTGGAGATGTGCTGGAGTCTCTTCCTGAGAGCAGAGGGGCTGTGTGGAGGACAGGGGTAGGCGTCCGGTTCAACAGCTGTGAGGGTGAGACTTGCAGGCGGCGTTTAAGCGGGTGTTCAGGTCTCTCAGGTCTCACGCCCTCGACATGTGGTTTGGCCTTTGGTTTCCATCGTCTGGGCTCCTGCCGAGGGGCCCAAACCCCGTGAACGCTGCTGCACCTCATTCGCGTGAGGAGACAACGTGCCACCCTCGCACGTGCCGTGGGGATGCTGCCAGCTCTCTCCCACACCTGCCTGGGGGACCGACCCCTGTCCCCCAGCAGGGATGCTCCGTCTGTCAGGCAGCAGAGCAGGGCATGCCACAGCTGGCACCTCTGTGCCGTGACTGAGCCTGGCCCCACTCCAGGTGTCCTGGATGCTGGTCCATGAGTCAGGGAAACGTTTTTCAGGCAGTATGTGAAAAAGGGGCAGAGCTGTTTTTCCAAAGGAAGGAAACGAAGGAAAGCGAGCAGTAATTCAGTGGTTTGACCCCGTGTTGACTGCGAGCAGCTCTGACTCCTGGTGTTCGGAAGTGAAAGATGAAAAGCTTTCCTTTCTTGGGTCACAAAGTAATTGCAAAGAAAATACCTCTCCTGCTGGCCTCAAGCAGGGGGGAAGGTGTTTAAGCCTCAGCTGCCGATTCCCTGCTATCACATCCAGCTGGGCAGCCCCATCTGGAAGCCAGTCAGAAGGAAAGGACTTGAAAGCATTGGGTGTGTTTGTCTGACAAAGAGAGCCAGCTCCCTGACTGTGGCTGCCAGTGCTGTTCATGTGGAGTAATCACACCCTCTCACTCCCTCCTCTCACCACAAGGTCATCTCCAGGACCCGTCTGAAACCCAAGCTTTGTTTTCCCAGGTACAAATTAGTAGTTTTTAATATACTCCTTCATAATTTTACCCATTTGTATTTTAAATTTACCTGAAATGCTTTCACATGATGTTTTCACAAGACAGATATGCAAAGGCTAAAACAGAAGACAGGAGGAAGAAAATTTATTAGGAAACTGGTCTGAAATCATCTTTGTGGAAACAACTAGATCAACAGCATTACCCACAGCAGTGAAAGATTTTAGATGGTTGCATTTGATGGAAAAGTGTTTTTATTCAACCATTCAATAGAGTGAGTGCAAAGTCAACAAAAACAGTCATTTAGAAAATAATTTCCTTTGCTGTGTTTGGAAGCAGATGTGCACACACTTATATATGTGTGTGTTGACTGTATATGTATGCCTCACCACACCGTTACTTAATTTTCTTGCTGTCTTTCACCTGCACATTAGTTCTTTGCCTCATTTTCTAATTAAGCAGCATCTGTAAATGTCATGGGCATGTTATTCATCTTTTCCTAGTCACTCATGCAGATGTTAAATGGGACTTATCCTAAAGAGGATTCCTCCCTGTAAGCCTTTGTCATATCTCCCTTGACCTAAGGACTATAAACCTACCAGGCAGATGGCTGAACCTTCTCTATGGCCGTTACCTTTGTGGGTGAGATATGGCAAAGTACATTTTTCTCTAAAAGTATTTTTCCCTCATCTCTCCTCTCAATATCCTGGGCCCTCTGACCCTTCCTGAGGCTGATAGGGTTTAGTGACAGAAACTTTTGAGGCAGCATTAGTCCTTTACATTTCTCTGAAGATGCAGATGACTGCACTTAAGTGCTTTGCTGGGTGAGGGCGTGAAGTACGTTGCAGCAATTCATATCATTTGATTTCTTTAAAAATCTTGTGTTGCATGCTGACAGCTGCCCCTCCCAAACAGGGACGTTCTTTGCTATGGTCAGCACCTAAAGCCACATGGAATAGCTACTGAGGTGGACCTTTTAAAAAGGTGGTCTAAGTCATCACAAAATCTTGTGGGAGTCATACAGTTGTCCAGGGATACCTTCAAATTCTCTTAGCTATATTTCTCACAAGAAAGTAACCTTAACCCGTATGAGGAGCTAGATATTAGTGCAATGCTTTCCGTCTTATTCTGTACCGCTTTGTTTCCCTCTAGATTTTTTGTTTGTTTTGGCTACTGACAGATTGTCCAGAGATTGTCACTAAATTGTCTATTAAAATGCATTGGTGTCTCTTCTGAATTGATGTACTCAATTCAGTACCTAGCAGCATTTGGAAACGGTTCAAATTGCATATATTTAATCTGACAATGTGTTGTCTGCTTTTCCACCTTTCTTCAATTCCCTCTGGAGTACACCCAGAATAGCTCAGTGTCATCGGCAAATCTTGGAAATGAAACTCGATTTCAGCTGATGGAGAACTGTTTATGGACCTCAGTGTATTCCAGCCTTTTTTTTTTTTTTTTAAGCATTCATGTAATGGTTAATTGAGAACAATATAGCTTCAGTTTTAAGCCAGTGTCTAGGTGCTAATGACAAACTAGGAAGGCATGCCCTGCATAGCTCTGTTGTCCTCTGTACCCATGAACCCTGGTACCACCCAAAAAACTTGAATGTTTCTTGAGCGGAGGTCATGTCCTGTGCTGATGGACAGGCTGCTGGGAATCCCTTGTTCCTGAGACCTGGTCTTCCTGTTGCACAAAATGCTTAATGATTTCAAAACCAGCTTACGAAATATTTCTGTAATTTTTCTAATTCTTAAGTCAATGGCCTAGGACTTTATCCATATTGCAAATACCAAAGAGCTGAGTAAAAAGCCATGGACTCTCCTGACCCCATAAGGAACATTTTGTAATCCCATTCTTACGCAGGTATTAGTTTCTCTTGAGCTATGAAGATTTATGGATACTAGAGGATAATGTTTTCATTGTGGACCAAAAGCTGTATATTTTTTTCCAGGACCCAAAAGTTCCTTCGAGCCTTATTTTATGCATTAGTTATGGGGTTTGTCAACATCTGCTTTCTGCTCGTGGTAGGCATCACTGCCTGTGATGGGTCCCACTGCCATACACGCACCTAGCATCTTGTGGTGGTTGCCCAGTTCTTTCTCCTCTTGCCCTGTCGAGCCTCTTCTTCAAACAAATTTGTCTCTTTCCCTTGAGCTACCGCAGGGGGTCCATGCAGGATCATTTGTTTTTTCTGCATTGCTGGCGGTCTTCAAATTTCTTTTAGTATTTCTTTTTCCAGGTGGAAGAGCTAGATTAGTATGACCTAAGCTCTAGTTTTGATGCCGGCAATTCCTGGCTGAACAGTTTGTGTTTTGGAACATGTAGAAACCGGTCTTTTTAACATAGTCAAGGTGATGCATCTTAGGCGTGTGACTCTGAAGCTTACATTGAAAATTTGCGGAGTGAGTGCTAAAGCTGAAGAGCACTTTTCTGGGGTCTGCCTTTGAAAGGAAAAGATGTGAGTGCTCTCTGGCAAATGGAAACTGGTCAGAACAGTAGAGAAATAGCCTGAGCCACTGTGATGCAAAAATAGCTGCTATCTCCTTTCTTCTGTTCCGCTTAGGGGACTCGAGTCACAGTAATTTGTGTACGTTGATTAATTAGTAACTGTGCAAGTTACTACAGTTCTCAAAGGGAGAACTAGCTATGAATGCTCAAGCAAACGTAACAAAGAACTGTAACAAAGGTATCTGCAATATAGTCATGTAATAACCTATTCTGTTTGAAACAAGGAATAATTTTTTGGTAATGAGTTCAGTGACAGAACCACATTTCCTGTGTACACGTAGACATTGATAAAGCAGTTTTCTTGGCTGTTAAATAATGCAAAGAAAACACTGACAATGCGTCTGTGCATTCAGGTCAGAATTCTCCAACTTCGTTGTCTGTGTTTGGATACATATATAAAAATGCCCCTCTTTGGTGATGCAGAGACGTCTCGGCAGATGAAAAACACTCCAGTCTAAGACCTCCACTTTGATGATCCAGAGAAAAACATTTGTAGTTCTTCAGACACTGTATGTTTGAGAAAGAGCAGCTTCCTCTTTACCTCCATGTCCCCAGATCACTTGTGGTGCAGACGGGTTGATCCAGAACAAATTATTTTTACAAAGTAGTTTGATATAAAGCAAATATCCTTACTTGACTGAAACAAAATGTATGCGCACACTCAACGTATGCACAGGTTGTCCTGAGCTAATTGCCATTCTTATGATCGTTCTGCTGTGAAATGGGGGAGTGAGGAGGTTGACACAAGCTGCCAGTTTTACAGATGGGGTCTTCAGAGATAGCTCCCACATGTTTGACAGCACAGCAGGCAAGGTCATCTTCACTTCAGCGTCTATCTGAAATCCCTTTCCAAATACACATCGTTGCTTGCGGTTGCCCTGGTGGAAATTATCTCCATTCCCTTCTGACACAATTAGGTGTCCTCAGAGGGGAAAAAAGAGACAGAAAATGGTGGGCAACCGGCCCTTTCTGTCCCTTGGATATGAAGTCCTGAGCACAGGGCACTTGCACTGCAGATGCCCTGCAAAACCCCCGATGACTGCCTTCTGGATGCTGCACCAACCCTGGGGTTCAGGGGATCACTGTGAGCTGCCTGCTGCATGGTGGCAGGAAGCAGACCTTGCTCACCGCTCCGCACCACCATTATTCCACCCATAAAATACTCAGCTTCCTTGGGCTGCTCACGGGCAGCTGATCCAGCTGGTGCCAGCTGCCTCCTCCAATGGTCTTGTGTGGTCTCGGTGTCCGGTGCCCACAGCAGCACTGTGGTTTCAGCAAGTGGTCAACCCCTGAGCTCCAAGTTTTTCACATTCAGCTATCAAGAGCCAGGCATCTGCTTATCTATTTTCAAGCTTGATTTCTGAAATTTACCCTTGTTGAAATACAGCTTTTCTGTTAGGCTCATTTGATCTATTTTGTACTGCTTTGGGCAAGGCTGGGCCAGTCCTGTGTCACTCTGCATTACTTCAGTGCATTGCTGGTTGCTATACCCTATTTTTCGGGATGAGCCAGGAAAAGGTGGTGGCAGGTCTTAGAAAATCTTAATTTTGCATCTTTGGCTTCCCCTCCTGAGGATTAAATCATAGGGAGAACCCACAGTAAAGACGCTTGAAGCGGAAGTCCAACTTGTGCCATGTGTTTCTAGAGGCACACTACTGAATCCTTTTTCAGCTGAAAACCATGTATAAAATAAGTAAAAAGAAGAAGAAAAAAAAAAAAAGGAACCCCATAACACAGATTTTCTCAGCTGTATATTAACCTCTGTATTGTTTACTTATATGTGTAATAGCTTGGGACCTGACTGTGCTGCAGTCATTGAACTTCACTTTAGGTATAAAATGAAAGTTGTTTTCATGAAAAATTTCTTTGACCCATCTTCAGGCAAAGTCACTGCTGGCCTTTTTAACTTGTCTTCACATCCTGCTGAGATAGCAGTGCTGAAGCCAGAAGATGTTGAAATAAAAGGATTTGCTGTCTGTTTTGTCACGGTAAATGGGTTGTGGAAAGGAAACACTTGAGGATGGTGACTCCAACAAGTCATTCCAGCATCAGTTTCTGATGCTGGAGTGCCAGACACCTCTGAAAAAACAGCTCTCAGCCCTTGGAGATGACATTTATGGCAGGCAGAACCAACTCCAACTTCTATGTGCTTTGCTAGCAATACAAATACTTATTTTCTGTAAGCTTCTAACTTTTTGGAATGAATTTGCAGGCAGCAAATAACTAACAAACTTTTAACATTATACAATGATTTGAGCTGGATGTAGTTTTTTGCTGCTGGTTCTGCTCTTTCAGCTGCATGAGCCATGGGAATAAATCAAACCTGTTCGTTGGAAGAGGAACACAGTTCTAGCCCTTAGATGTATAGAAAAGACTTTTAAATACAACTTATACCTTGAGAATTACTTGAGCTCCCAAGTAGCACAAGTTAGCGTAGCCTGGTGTGAAACATCCCATTCCTTATACCCAAGGAATGCAAGTGAAACAACATTATTTAGCATTAGAATTAACTAGTGCTGACAGCTGAAGATAAAATAAAATTCACCTTGCCACCGGAATAGCTGAGATCTTAAAACATGATGTGCGGTGACTTCTTCGGAAGTCCCTATCTGCCTATCTATCCCTATTTGTTGAGCATTTTAAAAAATGGAGCTTCTTCCCAAAGAAGGAGGGGGCATATCTACTGTTCCTCCCCAGCAGCTCCTATCTGTCATCAATTGCACATTGAAGGCCAGTTTTGCGACAAGCGCAGACTTATGTTAACTCCCTTAATATTGGTGAAAACAGTAAGATCATTCTGATTTACAACAGCAGGCCGTTCCCGCCAGATGAGCTAGTTCGGAGATTTGTGTAGGGACCTTCACTTTTAAGGATTTGCATGGCACTAGCCGTGAAGGCAACCCAGTTAGTGCTGCTCAGCCTGGGGCAGAAGCTGCGCTCTCACCAGTACTCCACAGCTGTATCTCAGCCACACAAGCGGCGTTGCGCCGTGGAAATACTCGCAACAGCAGAAATGGCACATTTTTTGCCCACCTACCAGTGATTTACCAGGTTATAAATGCAAACCCGCCACGACCCCGTGTTAATAACAGCAGGCAGCTGAATGACTCCCCAGCTGCGTGAGGAGAGCGAGCCAAACCAGCCGCGTGGGTAAGGGTACAAAACCGGGAAGAGGTTGGTCCCAGTGAACACCAGATTGGCCAACCTCTCCCCAAAACCGGCTCCATTGATGATGCGAAAGATGGATTTCCTAAAATGTGACAGGAATGACTCATTCTACCATCACTGGCTGAAGGCAAATACTCATGAGGTTGAATTAACAGAACTGCTACCTTTATAATGCTGTGGTTGAAGGCTCTCCGGGGAAGGCACTGACTCATAAGACTACTGTTGCTCATCCTTTCCAGCCTGAGCAGGAGAAGGACGTGCGCAAAGGTATGACACACGCTGTGTTTGAATCCTGAGCAAGAGGGGGAGGTACCAGTGCTTCAGAGGCTAACCTCAGTGTCAGGAACAAATTGATATGCTGATCAGTTCCAGGATTCTGAACGTGAACTTTTGCATTAGTCAAATAGGCAGCCTTATTTTCAGTGAATTTGCAGGTTCTCATCTTATTTCCCCTTTTTCTAAAATATGAAAGGTCATAAGTAGAGCTGAGAAAGGAACTTGGTGGGCGAGAGGAATCGATAGCTGAACCAAAAAATCGGATGGGAAAATAATTCTCTTGCAGTTTCTTTTTGATTGTTTTGGAGGTTGGATTTATTTGGTTTGTTGGTTTGTTGTTTTTTTTTTTTACTTTAAAATGAAGGGGAAAACACCCCACCAGCGTGAGTCCAAAGAAGACCTTTAGTATGAAACCTCCTCTGTGAAGTTTTGGGGTTATTACGCTATTTTTCTGACCCATTTTCACAATTTATGTTAAAAAGTGCTGTGCACAGGTGAAAATATGAAAGGACTAAAGCAAAATCTTTCACTGAGAAAGCCAAGATGAACTGGTTTAACTCTTTCATATCCTTCCCCTAACCCCCTTGTTTTTGGTAAAAGGTGTTCATTTGACTTGCTCTGGATTTCTGGTTTGTTTTAGTAGAGATTTGTGTTTCAGGTAGATTTTATTGTATGTCCACACCAATACAGCCAGTAATAAAAAAGAGAAAAATAAGGATCTATTTTGATAACTCTCAGAAGAATTTTTCAGAAACTAGTCCTTCTGCTTTCTAGTTAATTGCAATTTCCTTCCCTTGCCTCACTATTTTCAAGGGCAAAAACAAAGGGCATCTTATGGGCTCAGTTCCCATGCAGGAAAGTACATGGTAGTCACTGCCTGGGAGTGTATTTCCTAAAGATCTCTCCTGGCTTTTTTCAAATATGCTTGTGATTTATTTTTTTTAATTGTTTGTTTGTTTAATTTGATCAACTGTTCTTTCATTGGTTTTATTTATGCACAATTTAAGCATAAACACAAGTAGCAGTATGTAAAATATAACCATGAAGTTATCACAAATTTCCCCTGATATTGAAGCACATCCTTTCTGCTTCTCCTAAAGCCAAAAAAACCTCAACATCAAATCAAAACAGAACAGACAAAAAAACAAACCAAACCCCTTCAATAAAACCAACAAAGACTCATCAACCTTTAGGAAAATAAAAGTATGTCTGGTAATGCACATTAGAAAATTCAAGCTTCTCCTATTCTTTTCTAGTTGAGAGACTACATGCCTTTTCCATGGTGGTATCTTTACAGAAAGAAAGGTAATTCCTCAGGCAACCAGGTCAGAGGACTTTGGTTAAAACCCACTTACCATTACTGTTTGGAAATGTGCTGAAACTGCGGTAACACATCCTGTGATAAATTTTCAAGCAGCTGTGCCATTGCTTCTCACTGTGTATCTACACAGACTCTTGACATGTGCAAAAATAGATAAATCATGGGTAAAGAAATTGAAGTTTTTGCTGTCTGGTAATACATGGTTTAGAAAAAGACGAGGCATGCAATAGTGTCTGTGTGCATGGGAAATATTAATCTGCAGTTGTATTTTAATTACTTGTGGATTTGTTAGAACAGCTTTTTGCCTCAAGGCATGGGCAGAAGGCCCGAATATGGAGGTACCTGTATACTTCTTGAACTGATCTTCCACTATATGGAAGAAGGATTGTGTCTGTTGGCCTTAGGGAAAATTGAGGAAAATATGGACATAAATCGCAGAAATGTGAAGGCTCATGGGGACAAGTGAAAGATCAGAACAGGACAATATAGCTTAGGGTGAATTTTACAATTCTGTGCCATAGCACTAACCCCTATGAGATACAGCCCCCTGCTCGCTGCGTTACACCTGCTTCGAAACAAGGGGCTCCGTGCAGGACTCTGTTGCACCATGCCCTTCTTCATCATTTGCTGACATTTGGCTACTGGAAACCAAATGCATACCTTTTTGTATTTTTGTACTTACTCTCTGAACTAAAATGTATTACCTCGAAGATGCCGCTGTTAGATTTTCATCTCTCCTTTACACCTGATTCTGGAAAACATTCCCTAGTTCATCTGAGTCTTCTATAAATCAGATGTCATCTTCAAACTAACAGAAAACAGTCTTATTCAGAGGGAAAGATTTAGGTGAAAATATGACTGATGTAACATGACCCTCTATTCCCCTCACATTGTCAACTGATGCCTCCCAATGACGAGAAACGCACTATTACGCACGTTGTTTGCTGGGATTCTCAGTTTCTGGGTGCCATTTTTGGGTTAAGTGCTCCTTTGGTAACCCATGTTTAGCTGTATTTTTATCATGAACCCTATGCCAATGAAATATAACACTGAAAACCTCCCGCTTTGACCTCTGCTTGCTAGAGAAACTGAAAGCAGCAAAATGCAAATAATATACTTTTTTTTACTGTTTAACGTAGAAACCGTTGTAATCCACAAGGTTTTTCTTTGAATCTTGTCCTAAAACTAAAAATAATTTTGTAGTCAGAGCAGATGTTACAGTTTTTACTCCTGTGTACATCTCTCCATAGTGTAATGAGATATTGTCTACTTATACATGAAAACCCAGGTTATCATTTGGCCCAGGTGGTCGTATTTATTCAACTTAGACCAATGCGGATGTGAAAACCTTGTAATGAAAATACACACGTTGCTTGTACTGCTGCAAAAAATGTCCCTGAAGAGAACTGAAAGGAAACTGTGAAGCTGAGCTAATCTAACATGCTCTGCTTAATAAGGGGCTCTTGCTGCCAGGCAGCAATGACATCTGTGTGTTGCAGGGTCACTTTTATTCCCAGCCAGACCTTTAACAGCTAGAACACCACCCATGCCGCATGGCGTTTCGGTCAGCCTAGGAAATACTTCTGGATCTGACCTGATTCTCTATCCTGCCCTACTAGACACCCAGAGACACATTCCCAATTTTCTCGGCCTGCTTTTGAGCAGTACCCCTTAGGAACCATCACACCGTGCTGGGGGGCTCGATCCCACCTGCAGGCTTCTGGGTTGCCCACCCTGAGCTGTGTAAAGACCACAGGTGAACATCACCCTCTCTCCTGTCCCTCAGCACCTCCAAAGGTGGAGGCTCCGCGGGCCCCTTGCTCCAAGCAGCTTCCACATTCCCACCTTATAGTGCTGGGGGTTTGCTTTTAGCGCTTTGCCCCAAACAGCTGCTTGCACTATTGGTGTTGTGGTTGGGGTTTTTTCCAACAATAGTAGGAAAAAACACCAGGAATTTATTTTTTTTTTGGTGTTTCACTTTTTATGACAACATTTGCAATATTTTTCTGTTGCAAATTAGTGTTGAGAAGGTTCTGCAAATGCATACTGCCTTAATGTGAACTCTTAACTTTTTCCCTGGGGGAAAATAATATGTTTTTCAAGATGTTTTGTAGTCCTTTTCCTAATACTTTTCTCTAATGAAATCTAATATAACCTATCTTCATTTTCTGTATTGCAGCTTCTCCTTTGCTGCTGTCCTCTTTCGAGAGAAAAAACAGGAAATAGACTGAGGTAGGGGTCAGGAGAAATAAAAAAGAAAAGTCTCTCCCAGGAATAAGTTGCGTGCTTTGAAATTGGTACATTTGAGAACCTTCAAAAAGGAAATGTTAAAGCGTGTGATTTCCCACATCCCTTCTTCTGACAGTCTCTAATGATATGTTTTCAATAGCATTTTAAATTCCACCTATCATGTATCAGGAAAAGATAATTATCATTCTGAGGTTTTAAATTGTTTCCCAGAAAGATCCAGGGGGGAATTCCAGGTGGATTGTGCTTTTCTTTTTAGGGCTGAATGGGGGATGACAATGGGATTTTGCAGCAGCTCTTGTCATTTTTAGCTGGTTTTAGAAACACATTAGGATGTGTTTCTAAAAAACTGAACTATAGCAGGGATGATGGCACAGTGTTCCTGTTCGGTGTGCTCTGGGTCAAACAGAGATTTTTGTCCCTGGATCACCATGATTTAGAAAGTTTAGAGACTTGATCCCAGGTACCTCCTTTGGTCTTTCCTTTAATATTTTGTTATTATGATGGCAGACTGAAGATTAGCTGTTTCGGTCAGTGCCTTGTCCTGTGGGGATGAATTTTATTTTCTTAACTCCAGTTGGATTTATTTAAGTGCATGTAATAAATAGCTGTAGCGGGATTGTGTTCACAAAGATCTTACCTAGACATAGAGAAGGCAAGATGAGAAACGTTCACTTCTGTATTATATTTGTGTGTGCGCATCTGTGTAAAACAAGGGTCAGAATACTGGCAATTCTCTGAATTCACTCATAGATGGCACTAGAAATTCTCAGAATTCCTTTCTTTAGAAAGTAAAGTAAAACCATTTTTACTTTTCTGCCAATAGGTGGAACTAGCAATGTCTTCGCTACTTATGGCCTGATAAAAGGAGCAATGCTTTCCTCTTCCTAGCTCCATTTTATTAAAAAGCAAAATGCAAACAAATAATCCCCTGCATCCCAATTTTCCCACCAACACCTCTCGGAGAGAAACCCTCTCCCCTAAAATGATAAACAGTATTGAGTTCATTTCAATACAATATATGGCCAGAGCAGGCTAGCAGAGGCAGAAGGAATCAATGTGATTTCGAAGGCGGGATGCTGGCTTTCTCCCTTTTGCACCCAAACAAGCTGGAGAGCCAAACAGTTTACCCTTATCTCTTCTCATTTTCATAAATTTGGCTTTCCATCTGAAAGCAAACTTTGTGTGTGGTGCAGCGTAGTGACCACGCTGCCTGACAGCTGCTCTCAAGTGTTCGCTCCACCCTTGTCAGTATTCCTGAGATAATGCTAAATGCATGAAAATTAGGGCAACCAGTCTAATTTCATCACATTTAAATTAGGTTACGATCACCTCTGATAGCTAAACTTAGGTATTGGCCTCCTTAGTCTTCCAGCATTTTTACTTCCTATACGATGCAGATGTTGCTGCTTTAACTGGAAATGATCAAGTATGCAGGGCTGGTGGCCTCATAGATTGATATTACTGGAATGATGCACTTCAGGAGCAGGTGAATGGGGCACTGTCCAAAATGAAAGGACATACTGAGAGCCCCTGAAATGGTGAATACATCTCTTGTAAATGTACACAGCAAGGACGCCAGGATGAATGGGGCTGTGTGTGTATCTCCTCGCCTTTTGATGGGCTGAATGAATCAGGCAGGCTCAAAGGTTTATCAGTTCCTTTTCTTGACTGAGTTTTTCCTTTGACAGAGTAAGGGAAGAGACCCAAAAGTCATCGGCTGTCTTTTTCTCACCTTACATTCCTTGGTTGCCTTTCGAATGACATTATGTACATCTGTGTGTCCATGAGGAAAAAAAATAATAAAAAAGACCCTGAAATCTGAACAAGTGGGAAAATAATTCCTATTTGTAAGAACTAGTGGAGCAACTCAGCAAGCCAGCACACTCTCAGATACTCTGCAGCACTGAAAACAAACTCCTATCCAGCTATTTTCCCACCATATAGCTTAGTGGTGCTTAAACACCGAGCACAGGGGCCTTATACACAGGACAATTTATAGATTGCACGCTGCTCCCTGCTACATATCCTTTTCTGTTTCCCAAGGGTCTTGAATAGCACCAACGACAAGGGTTTTTTGCATGTGTCTGTCTCATTGTGCAGGCAGGGCACGTAGGTATGTCCCAAGTTACTCTGCGGTTAGGAAAGCACTGCAAACCCTGAAACTGCTCACTCGCATCTGCCTTGGCGAGCTCTCCTGGAGGGCTGTACCTGGGAGAAATGCCTTCCAGCAGTGGGAACATTTCACTCCTTGCCGAAACAGTCCAGACGAATTTTCTGCATTACTCTGTTTTCGGTTGGTCCCCCAAATACTCATCCTCCCTTTCCTAAGAGTGATTTTTCTTGACAGCTTTTTTTAAAAGCTACATTCTCTGTGTTAGCTTGACTCTTATCAGTCAGGTACTATCCCTGTACCTGACACCTGTAATACTCATTTGCTCATTTTCATTGCCTACAGCAAAAAGAAGAAAGGGAATGAAAAGAAGAGTGAAAAATATTGAGAAATAAGTAGGAGTCTGTTTGTTTCTAAGGACAGTAAAACTGGTAGGCCGAAACATATCAATATACCCATCAAAGGGATGAGCTCTGTGGTACTAAACACTACCATTTGTTGACTTTATGAAGCTTGATAGCCAAACATTAGTTTGTCTGACTGAGGGGTTTTTGTTTGCTTCGTTTTTCTCCATTCTGGACTTCTCTGCAAAGCTTCTCCAGAACTTTGCTTTTTTGATTGTTAGAAACCTTTAATTTCCATTATGCTCATTTATGGCTACTTTATTCTTATTTTAACCATATTTTTTGCTGGCTCTCTCCTCTTCGAATCTGCTTACTTATCAGCACGAAGGACTGAGCTGCTGATGTCCATTTGGACTCTGAAGGCTCATAGGACTATAAAGCAGTGTCTACCATATTACATTTATTTAAAAAAAAAAAATCTGTTATTTTCACATAGAGAAGAAAACCAAGCTTGTTTAGAGAACAGTGAGGAGTTACATGGTGAGGAGGGGCACCCTCGGGCAGTGTATCGGTGCATCTCAGCACCAGTCTGTCCGGCGTGCTGGACACCCTGAAGTTTGTGCTGCTCAGAGGACCAGTGCTCCTAAGCTAGTATCTCACTCTTGCACTATCTTCATCACAGTTGTGTTAGCAATGCAGTATGTTTCCTTCCAGGGAAATGAATGGGGCTGTGTGTGTATCTCCTCGCCTTTTGATGGGCTGAATGAATCAGGCAGGCTCAAAGGTTTATCAGTTCCTTTTCTTGACTGAGTTTTTCCTTTGACAGAGTAAGGGAAGAGACCCAAAAGTCATCGGCTGTCTTTTTCTCACCTTACATTCCTTGGTTGCCTTTCGAATGACATTATGTACATCTGTGTGTCCATGAGGAAAAAAAATAAGAAAAAAGACCCTGAACACTTGAGAAGAAATTTTCTGCTGGATGGACAAAGCCTACCTCATGCCATGAAAGCAAGTTGTATCAATTTCAATACATTTCCTGTTCTACCTGTCTAGAAACATGCACATTTAGCTCCAAAAAGTGAGAATATTTCTTAGCACAGCACAGCCAGCTACCTAGTGGTTAGCAAACTCATCTAAAGGGAAAATATCCAGGTTCATTTCCCTACTCAGCCCTGCTACAGCATCAGAGTTAAGCCCAAATTACTCATTTATTGTCATTCAGTGAACGGCTACTTAGTGGTTCAAGTAGCATCCCTCAGTCACACTGGTTGCACTCAGAAATCTCACCCTGAGCGTGGATGACTTTGCTGTAAAATGTTGCCATTTGGAGGAATCATCATGAATAACTATGTTGTCAAAACAATCTCTGCTGGTGCCTGAGGGCACCAAGGAGCTCTTAGACAAATGCCTGCAGGGTAGGGACATTAAGTGTCAGGTGTTGATAAACATTTCTCTTGTAAGTCATGAGAAAAGCTGATTAAACCCCTGAACCTGTAGTGCATGGAGGGCCCTCAGCTTCCTCTGATGTCAAGGATAAATGGGACCTGCCTCTTGCTTTCCCCGTGAAGGGACACCAGCCTATGACAACTTATTTGTAAGTGCGAAAAAAAAGCTGCAGGACAGCAGCCACAGGAAAGCTGTCTGAAGGTCAAGGAGTGCCTGTGGCCACACAGGCCTTTGGCCAGATCCCCATTCACTCACAAATCCACCCAAAACCAGTAAGAGCCCTTCCTGAGCAACACTCAAGAACAAGATTGTGTCCCAGCTGCTCAGTTTTACAATCTTCACACTGAGAATTATCTATTTCTTGTTGAAATGCGACAGGAAATAGTAATGCCAAGGAAAAAAAGAAACCACTTCTGAATGAGACAAGAGGAGAATGACTGGGCTTTTTAATTTTAATTATTTTTTTTTTCCTTAAACTTGACTTCAAAAGCTAAATGATTCTGGGGCAGAGAGTGTTTGTATTGCTAGCTGTTGTGCAAAGTGTGTTTTGACGTTACTTCATTAGTTCTTATATGAAAACATAAGTTTCTGCATCTAATGTTTTAAAGACACACAGCTTAAAATCACAGGTCTACTAGGTGGTTTTTAAAAAAAGAAATTATTACTGCAAATAACATTTAACCGAAAGACATTAAAGGGAAAAAAAGCACACATTCAGTTTTCAGATTCTGTATTTCATTATGTTTTGTACAAAATTTCCAATTTGTTTCTCCCTGCAGTAGAGGAGAAAAAACTATTTTAGAGAATGGCAAAGCCCAGCTGGCACCATGATGGACAAAGAGAAGAGACAGCCTCTTCCCAAACCCATTTCTGAGATTTTAATTTTAGGTTAACTGTACCCTTAAGAGAAACAAAAGTTCATTTGTTCCTGTACTAATGCTGTTCAACAGCTATCATGCAGCTAGAACAAATATGTAACCTGACAATCTTGCATGCATAAAAGAAACCCTGAAGTTTTGTAGTCCAAAGTCAAGCTGAGACATTGTCCTGAGTGTGTGTATTACTGCCCTGGTAAACAGAAACCGAGACTTTTGATAACCAGGAATACTGCTAAAGTAATAAAGGTTCATGGAAGCTGCAACCAAAGCAAATTTAGATACAGAATAATTAACCATGAAATGATGATCTCAGCCAAGAAAGAAGTGCCAAGATTCATTCAACTAATTTCAGAGGCTTTTTTCATGGTCATTAAAAAGACAGATAGGAGAAAAACGATCTTATCTTTCGTTTCTCCTCCCACTGTGCAAGAGACCGATTGCCGTTACTTTCTGAGCCCATTTTTCTGTAATCACATTCATTGGTAAAAAGATAAGGCAGTTTAGGGTACAAACATGAAATAACAAGCCGGATTCATTGGTGCTGGCTGTGTGCAGCAATATCAGAGGGAACTAGTGCACAAAGATCAAAGACTGGAAAGCCCTGGCAGCCGATGCCAGGGAGGTAGGTACAGCATCACGTCTCTGTGACAGTACTCATCCCATGGCTGACCCTGACTCGACTCCTGCAGAACCACCTGGAAATTTCCCAGACTTTGAATCAACTGATGATTTCTCATTTATTTATTTTTTTCTCCATCTAGGTTGATCTGAAAATCACTCTGTGAAAAGGACTCTGTGATTAGACCTGTGGAAGTTGAACATGTGTGTGGGTGCTCCAAACTATTCACAGTGGCTGTGGGCTGGAATACAAGAGTGGGTGAAGTTTTTGCCGCAGAGGAAAAAGCATTTTAAAAATGGCAAATAGCTTAAATAGAGACCATATCATCTTTCAACATTTTTTTTTTGTTTCCCGAGAAATGTACTTCAGCTTTTTATTTTGTGAAATGCCCGTTTTATAGGCTATGCTGTAAAATGCTTTTTCGTGGCTGAATCATATAAAGTTAAAATTAAATATAACCCAGAAATTAAGAATGTGGGCCAGATGGGAGAGCTGAGGGGGCACAAAAGCACTCTACCGTTGACAAGAGGTAACCAGAAAAAAGCCTCTTGACCCAGAACTGACATGTCTAAGTGCAGGAATAGAGGCAAGGCCTCGTCTGGAGGGCAAAAAAGATGCTATAAAGGCTGGAGTGGATCTATAGCCACTCCATGAAGAGGCTGTGGACAGTTTGTAGCTGAATCCCAAAATAAAGGTAGAGTATTTAAGACTGAGAGCAACGTGAAGGCGCTTCTTATTGAGGGCAGAAGATACAAGTATGAATAGACTTTTAATTTTTCCCGGAACATGACGATTTAGAACTTGTTATTTCTTATAAGATCATGACAAATCACACTTAATAAACACTGTCTCATTCACAGTTAAATTCTGCCTCCAGTTTGAAAGAAAAGGCAGCAACTTTCCAGCTGTTAGCGAATTTCTAAAGAGAAAAGGGAAGGGAACCGCTTGCAGCTTCTGAGCGCTGTGTGTGTTTGTGAAACTCCAAGGCATTTCTATTTTAATAAGTGACAACCAGAACATGAAAAACAAGCCATCTGTAAAGCATGATTTTGCTGTGATCAGAGCGTTTTCCAACCGGTTTTGTAGTTCAGGGAAAAAAGCAAAGTGAAACCGAAGAAACAAGAAGAGGTACCCCGTGGAATTAGCAACGCAGTAGACACGAGCAGCCTTGGTTCATTCAGCTCCCCAGATGACAGGCCTGGCTGTCTCTGGAGGGCTGGTGCTTGGAAGAGTTCTTCCAAAACGTATCTTGTGTTGAACATAAATTCAAGATTGGAGCTCAGTGGGCAAGGCTCTGTGAAATGGTGGGAAACCCCAAGCTGAGCTCCTCTGTGCACAAAACTCCCCCCAAAAAACCTCATTTTTGTCGTGCATTAGGGTGCAAGGGGCTAGCCCAAAAGCCCCTAAGATGCCTTGTGAGCTGGGGACCGGCGACCGCTGTGTGTTCCCCGGGGCAGGGCGCCCACAACCGACCGTACGCCCTGGGCAAGACGACATCGGGACGAACATTCAGGTGTTCTGCCACAGAGCTATAAAATGGCAGGCAGGAGCTCTGCCCTCACGTGGCAGAGTGCTTCTCCAGCCCGGATGGGGCAGTGCCTGCAGGAGATGCCGCTGCACGCGGCGCCCGGGAGCAGCTACCTCTAGGAGGGAAAAGCCACGGGCAACAAAAGGGAATGAAATATTAATTCAAATTGTATTTGATCAATTTTTAATACGGCAAGACCAATGAATTGAAGGCCAAAGCTACTTTCATTAGAAAATGGATTAACAGTATTTTGTGCAATGAAACCGAAGCAGGGATATTTAAGAGTGTGGTTCTCTGCTCTACTCCAGCGGCAGTACCGTGAGTCACTCCTTTCAGCGAATAATAGCCCTGTGTTCCACTCCTTGGCGCTTTCACGTAATTTACATTAATTTGTGAATTCAGCTCTCTTGTACTGGATAAGCTGCTTATCAAGGTGACATACAGCCATTGTAGCTTCGCACAGATTCTGTGACAATTAGAAGATTTTCTATTTTACCTATTTTCATTCTGGGAACGCTAAATATGGCATATCAAGATAAAATATTGACCCGTCTGTGAAAATAAATGTGATTCAGTTTGAAGAATAGGGCGTTCTTCACACAAGAAGAACATAACATCCTTTTTTTTAACCAGTGTCTTGCAGGCCTAAGGTAAACGTGCAGTCTGAATTTGTTCCTGCTGGTGAGGGTCTTATCAATGTACAATATTTTTTTCCTTCGGAGCCAGAAACAAATCACCTCTTTTCCTTCAAACTATAAGATACGCTTTGAAATGAATAAGGGGTCACACCTCTCCCATGCTGCTTTAGGAAGGGAGAAAACACTGAGTTCGAAGGCTCGATGTTTTAGTTGCAATTTTTGATTATTGTTTTTTACTTGATTAGCTCGAACCATGCAAATTGGACAAACAGATTAAAACAGAACTTATAATTTCTTTTGTGCACCAGCTGCAGGACAGACATTTATTTCAGTCTTACAGGTACCATTGTTTAAAACATCTATCCTTATAAAAAAAGAACAAAAAAGCACCCTGAAGACTTTTTGGCTTACACATCTGTATTCCAAAACTAGGCAAAAGCTTTGATTACACAGCCATTACTGAAACCACCAAGGCACATACACTGACTTTGATAATGAGAGGAAAGAACACTTAGATCACAGCCTGAATTTTCCAATACATGATGGTGTTTTTTCCAAACTCCAGAAGACAATGTTTAGTTTTTTCTGTTAATAACAAAATCAGTAGGAATCTCATCCCCTAAGCAGGACTCAATTTTTTTCAAAACTGCAGAGAATAACTGGAGAACATCCTGGAGTTAAGGCAGCTGGGAGCCGCGCGGCAGCGCTGAAGGCATGTGGGTGCGAGCCTCCGCAAGTAACTCCGAGCAACAGTTCCCAAAGTTTCCATGGACCCTGGGGCTGGCAGGCATGATCGTTCGCTCTTTGTCTTATTCTGCACTGATGAACTTCCTACTTTATTTCAACTTTTAATTTGAACGAGAAATAATTGTATGCAGAGTTATTTATGCATGTGCCTGCTGTCGTAGAGTCTGCCAAGTAAGCGGCTGCTGACATATTCCCTGCAAACGGCAGGTCCCTGGGAGCTGCTGCCTCCCTCACCCTCTCCTCCCCTCCTTGCCCGCTAAGGCAGCGGTGCCCTTGGCCAGCAGCTGCTGCTGAGGCTGGGGGATACCTGGAAGAGCTTGGCCACGGGTTGGGAGTGTGTTTTTTACAGCTTTAAAATCTTGGATTACCTTTTGATGTCAGCTGGGGGTGGAGAGAGGGGCATTCGAGACTCCACTCTAACACACTCAAGCTTGTCCTGTGGTTTGTTACTTACGTTTTAAGCTTTCTCAAGCTGCTGTGCCGTCACGTTTCCCTTTCTCTAGTACCTTTTGATGGGCTTCACTCAGGGTCTTGGCCTGGCTGCCTTGTTTCCTCATTTATCATCAACCTGTTTGCTGTAGCAGAGACTTTTGGCTGCTACAGTGCCTCCAGCAAGCCACTGCAGCACTGACCGTGGCACTTGGTATTCAAGACAAACATGATTTTACTAAAGGTAATCTCTTGTTCTATGGTTTTTCCAGCTAAATAGTGTACTCAGTAGTTAAAGTGCACGACACATCCAAGAGGCATGGAGATCTTTGAAAATGGAAAAAAATACTCATTTTTACTATTTAGACTACTGATTTATTTCAGTTACAATTGTGACTCTGGCTTTGAAGCATGCTAACATTGAATTGGTTCTTGCTACCTTTTAAATTCCTTTTGCTGTTGCTTTAAAGCTCTGCTGCAACCAGCAGCAGGATCAGACCTAAACTACAGGGCACATGAAACCCAGCACCCAGTCGCTTTCCAGCAGGAGTTGAAAGTCTTGCAGATCTGCTCTTGTGGACCTCAGCAGACCTCAGCAGATGGTTCGTTATGCATCTCCCACGGGCATAGTCCCTACTCTTTTCCCCCACCCCTGCCTCCCAGGCAGGGGTTAGGATCTGCCCGAAGTCAAGACAGCCTCTCTGCAGGGCAGGGTGGTATCTGCGTCGCTGACTACCCAGAGAACCGGATAACCTCTGTCTCTCAGGGGTCCTCCCTGCCACCAGCAAGTCCACAGTGCAGGAGATGCTCTGACCCTGTGTGGACAGGGTGTACCTGATACCAGAACACTCAAAAAAGATTGTGTTTCAACACAGCTGCCTGTGCAGTTGCCTACCAGGCTATAAAGGATCTTCACTGCAATTTTTCAGAAATGTATGGGTGAATTTTCCATGTTTATTCCCTACCTTGATTTCTTCTCACAGTGAGGCAGTCAGTGTGGGGTTTGACTTCTATATCCCAGCTGGCAGGGGTTTTGTTTGATGTCGCTATTAATTCTACTGAATTAGAAAGTGCTCCTGCGAAGGACGCTGTCTGAATGAGCAGTGTTGTTATTTATTAGTGCACACAAATTTTCACACTGATCATGAAGGACAAAATGATTTCTGTTGGAGAAATTTGTGGGAAAAGATAGCACGGGTATCATTTGTTCAGGCAGAGAGCAACCTTGAAAGTGCCAAGAGAGAATGAAGTTGCCTCACTGGATGGGGGATGGTAGGGAAAATTGCTGTATTGAGCAAGAGTGAGCAGGATTTATTGAATATTAATGGAGAGGAGGAGGATAAATCTCTATTTTAAGGCCATATTCTGGTTGTATAGTACCTCTGCTTTCAAGGCATCTTCCTCTCCTACAAATAGTTAGCATATATATGCTCCATTTATATAAACACATTCAGTGTGACTGATGCAAGAGTTTTGTATCTAGGCATATATGCATATGACTGTTAGGCATGCTCAGTATTTGTAGTATTCTACATGTGTGTATACGTATTATTGTATCTATATGTACACTACATCATTACTAGTTTGCAAATTATTTGTATTATAAACCCATAACAGAATAAGGTTGTAGTAGTTTACATATTAACAGGTAAATTCTCATTATTAGGAGTGGAATAAATCTCCTGCCCATTTAACAGTAAGGCAGTACTTAAAGTACAGCTGCAGGTGCAGGAAACTTGATTATTTTGCATCTCTTTCTAGTTTGTCAAAATTTTTCTGAAGGCATATGTTTTTCTCAAAAGGTGCTGATTCAGCTAAGCTGAAAACTCTTGGTTGAATTGAAACAATTTGGTTTTATGCAGTTGAAGGATTTTTATTTTTTTTTAACCTGGTGGCAATATAGGGGGGTTGATGAAATTGGATTGGATTATGTCAGATTTACATTTCCTATAGAATCACATAATCATGTAACTTTTGGGTTCCATCCCATTTACTGCATCAGAATGAAGCGTAATTTTTATTCGGTCCCATAAGGAAATACCAGCATGTTTATCTTCCGTCCTGGTTCTAACCAAGCAAACAAGAACCTGGAGAAAGCAGAATTTCCTATAGGTGTGACAAGTGAGTTTCACTGATCCTAATTATCATATATTGAAGTTTGATGTGATGAAAACCCAATTAATATTTCTTTTAATTTCTGCAGGTTTGCATCCAGTATAGTGAGTGCTGCACCCCCATCAACATCCTTCGACACAAAACGATTGCAGAATGAGACTGGCACAGAAGGGGAGTAGATAGATGTCTGCAGCTCTCCAGGGTAGAGGAGAAGCAGGCCTGAAGAGATATACCCAGTGTCACACAGGAATTGTCCACACTGGATCAAAATACTAGAGTTCCTGCTCCTTCCTGTCTTCCCAGACCCCAAGGCTGAGAGAGGTATTTTGGCAGCCATCCGTACGGGCAGGGGAAGGAGAAGCGATTGCTGGCAGCTGGCTGCAGAGGGTCACTTGTAAGAGCTTGCCTGGATTTTTTTTTTCCCCTCCTAATTAGGTGATTTGTGACTATATTCTTATCAGTGACCTTGTTAATGCATCTGTAACCATTCTCATTAGCTTCTGAGTTATCCTTGGGATTTGCCTAATGAGAGTATGCACTATCAGGACGTCACACGCCTTGCACACTAGCCCTCACTGGCAATATACTTTCCAGAGACAACACAATCTATATGGGACTGGCTGGGAGAGGAAAAACAGGCTACGTGAAATAGACGCAATCATTGATCCCCGTAACTTATTTTCTGATACTCTAATTCATCCATACACTTGAACGGTGACAAGTCAGGGTGTTTCAGTGCCCTCCGTGCTGAAAAGAAGAAGGTCCTGTCACTGGTCTGAGTAACTGTGCAGGCAGCCAAGAGGGATGAGCTACAGCTGGGAGGGAGCACACTGCAAATGCTATTATGGCAGTAATTATTTTAAGACTTATGTTTTGGTCTATCCATTATTTAGAAGCATCAGCTTTCAACAATTACTGAAAAAAAAGAAAAAGTTGGAAAATGAGCCATAGAGTATCATAAGCTATGAAGTATTTATTTTGATTCCTTAAAGTGGAACAGAAATTAGAATTCTAAAGGCTATTTGATGAGAAAGAGAATGACTTGAGGGAAATTGAATCACATATGAGAGAGAAAGTGATTTTTCTTTGACCTGATCTCTGCTGTAGTCCTCAGTAGTCATGCAAATGATGGGTAAAATGCTGCCGGATCACAAAGGGTCCATTTCATATAAATGTAAAAGATGCCACAAGGTATAGACTTGAGGAGAATCTCTGCATTACCTATGCACAGCAATTTCCATGCTTGCAGCCCAAGCTGGGATTGAAATTGGTAATGAACTGATCTAGCATAGGTCTAAATAGTATCTTGTAGGCATAAGGCTTTCTTACGACATGCAAAGGCTTTTCACCTGAGTTTGGTGACACTTTAATTTGGCAGCACCGCACTGAGGTAAGCTCTTGCTAATGTGTTTATGGAGTACCACAGCAATATACCCTCAGCTACCCAATGTGTTGTATTTGGCTATCAAGCTCGTCTTGGGCATGTCTCACCAGCAGCACGTTACCCTTGTTCTCGACCACGTTCTCCAAGCCTTTCTTGTGGCCTCACCTTGGGAAAGCACAGAGCAGTGATGCCAGCTCGACGGCGGGAAGCCCACAGGCAGTGACAAGGTCACTGCTGGATGCCAGACACATTATCTTCTCCTGGGCACCATTCTCGAAATGCTAAACTGTTTGACTTGTCACATCGTTCACTATGCAGACAGCGCAATGACCTTTCCGTTAATGACAGCTTTTGCTGTTTGCTTCAAAGTTGATAAAAGTGCTGTTCTCCATGAGTCCTATATTGGCAGTGTTACTAATATGCCTAGGCCATTTCCACTCCATTGTGCTTATTGAACACGGACTCTAATTGTATGAATCCTCCCCCGTGCCAAGCAGCAGGTCTTCATGACACCAGGGCATGTGGGGAGAAGGGGAGAGAAGGGGAGTTCTTCGGTATCAAGGGACAAGGTTAGAAGTGATGGCGAGGCAGCTCAGCCCTGAATTAATGAAAATGTGCTTGATTGCTTGAACTGCTGCCAAGTTACTCCCAGCCTGGAGCAAAAGCAAGGCCTGGAACGGGCACATGTTGCTGAAGGAAGCTCATTTGCAAGCTGAGGGCTGTAGAAGGGGAAGAAAAAAACCCACCCAATTCTCCCTGGATATGTCTCCTATTTTCACACTCTTTCTGTCTTTCCTTCCATAAGGAACTTGAAACTGGCCACCGCTAGTGGAAACGGCACACCGCGCTTCACCCAGAGCCCTGAAAGTGGATGAAACACCACTGTATACTCAGGTCTTCCCATTCTTACTATGCAAATTGGCTGCTTTCTTTTGCTTTGGGTAGCTTCATGTTCAGTTTGTCCTAGGAGAGAAAGTTAAGGCTTGCATTATGAATACATGAGCTGTATCCTTCTCTCTCTTTGTATCAGTTTTTTCTCTTTGTCATCAGATTCCCCCACCCTTTCCAAAACTGAACTCTGAATATATTATTATTCAGTTGCCAAAAAAATTCATTCTGCAAATGCTGAGGATATTCTCCCTCCATCTGTAGTTCCTCAACAGACGTTCTTGAAGGGCTGGACTATTTTTCAAGCCATACATCCCCATTCTGGGAGTGAGCATTGCAGGAAGAAGCACTCTTACCCTGCCTTGCAGAAATGGCTTCCCTTCAGACCTTGAATTCAGACCTCAGAGGGTAAGAAGGCAATCTCTGCTAGCTGCTTTTCCCCCAAGCTGGAGCACAGAGAGCAGGCAGAAAAGCAAATTACACCAGGTATGAACAAACAAGAGTAAGAGAACAAGGCTTATGAGGAGCGGCTGAGAGAGTTGGGATTGTTTAGCCTGGAGAAGAGAAGGTTGAGGGGAGACCTTATCACTCTCTACAACTACCTGAAAGGAGTAGTATAGCAAGGTGGGGGTCAGTCTCTTCTCCCAAGTAACAAGCGACAGGACAAGAAATGGCCTCAAGTTGTGCCAGGGGAGGTTTAAATTGGATATTAGGAAAAACTTCTTTACCAAAAGAGTTATCAAGCATTGGAACAGGCTGCCCAGGGAGGTGGTGGAATCGCCGTCCCTGGAGGTATTTAAAAGACGGGTAGACGTGGTGCTGAGGGACATGGTTTAGGGGTGGTTTTGGCAGTGTAGGTTTATGGTTGGACTCGATGATCTTGAAGGTCTCTTCCAACCCAAGTGATTATTCTATTCTATTCTATTCTATTCTATTCTATTCTATTCTATTCTATTCTATTCTATTCTATTCTATTCCTATCCTACCCTATCCTACCCTATCCTATTCTGTGATAAAGAAGCAGGACCTCTGTATCCCAGAGGTACAGTCGGGTCCTTATATACAGCCTGCTTGCTCAGAGGTTACAGCCAAGCCAGGGTGCAGCCAGCAAGTTTGGTGTCGGTGGCCTTGTATGGTACCTCCAGAGGGAAATGAGGTGCGCTAAACATGCTGTCAGGCTCTATATACCAAACACTAGTTATTACTGTGTCAACCGTGTGACCACAATTCATTCAGATTCTCTGTTGTCATGAGTGGGAAGTTTACAAGCTAAGCTCACTGTGGCACTGGTAGGAACTGGTTGCCTGTTGAGACTTCATCTGCAGAGAAGAAAGGAGGCCCCAAAGTGCTCCAGGACCCATATTCTGTGCTATGTTTAAATTGGATTATGGTTGCTCTGTGTCTTTTACAACCTGGATTAGAGGCATTTACAGTTGTACATCTCGTCTGTTAGTCTCTATGCTCCTGTCTTCTGCAAGCTGTAGGAGGAGGAGGAAGAGGAGGAGGAGGAGGAGAAGAAGGAGGAGTAGCATCAAAACCACAGCAGCGCTAAGGAGCACAGCTATGTCAGTGCCAGCAGGCAGAGAGGGGCCGACATGCAGAGAGAGCAATTTAGCTGTGCTGAGCCAAGGGCTTGTTTCAGCTGAACAGAGCCAGATACAAACTTTGCTTCCCAATACCTGCCTTTCCGTTGTGCTTTCATAGCAGCTAAATAAGGGTACTCTGGCAGAACCATTAAAGCTAGAAAGGTTTATGACTTACAGCAGGATCGCAACCACAGGTTTGACTGAAAATATGTCCTTCAGCTATGATCTTAAAACCAGTTGAACACGTGAGAAAAGATACATTATTTTTTCTTTTTCTTGTAAATGTATTGTGGAATTGATAAACAGAGGCACTCAGCCAGCCTTGGGGCTAAATCCCATCATAAGAAGTACAGCGTGGTACTCAGATAAACGGCTTAAAGAACTGTGGTTGTCTTGCCTGTAAGGTGTTAATAAGGATTCTCTACATCATTTCAAACTGCAAGGCTTATGTAGAAATGGTATAACTCTATGGTGTCAGTACAATACCAAGTGCAGCCAAAAGAAGACCTGGAAAAGAACATTGATTTAAACTGAGCACACACTATAGTAGACATGCTTTTTAAAATAGGATTGAATTTGCTTTAGCAGGAGCAGCAGTAATGAAGCCAGGGGGGTTCTGCTTGCTTGATTTGTTCTACGCTGTTTAACTGCTGGGAAGGAGCTTATAAGGGAGTTGGGACCTACAATATTGTTGTGGTGATTTTTTAAAATTATTGTTATTTGATGGATTAGCTTAGATATTTATTCTTCTCACATGTCCTTCTCTGTTCTTTGGGCAAAGCTGTGTATGCCAGCCTGCTGAAATTTGATGCGAGCTATGTGTGCATAGCTGTTTTCTCCAACGCTCTCAACAAACCAGCTGCATTTGACCAATGGAAACAATATTCCTCACAATATGTCAAAGTAAAACTATACCCCAAACAGAGCAATATGCTTATGATATTAAATCTGTGGACCTTTACACTGAATGTGTAAAATTGGCATGTAATTTGCAAAGATTATTGCATCTTTACCAAAAATATAGAATTCTCAAACCATACTTTCAAGTCTTGTCAGGAATTATGAGAGCATAACATGCTGTGGATTTGTTTGGGGTTTTTTTGCAATTGTTGCCAGTTTATTTCTAAGAAAAAAGGATTCTGCTTTTTCTGGACACATTATTTTTCTTATTTTAGGGACAAAAGATGTATTAGTGGTACTTCAGTTCTTCACCCTCCTATCTTCTAAAAAAACCCTGCTAATACTTATCTCTCTAACAACTGAGTTATAAAGTGTTTAATATCTTTATCTTCTTTAGTTAATTCCCCATGATTTAGACAATTCCCAGTCTGACAGTGCCTTGGACTTTTTACAGCACCCCTCATTGGAGGATCAAAGAGCTCTTTACCAGCATGTCTAAAGCTTGCCAAGCCACTCTCCATCATTTATCAGCGGTCCTGTTCAACGGGGGAGGTCCCAGATGACTGGAGGCTTGCCAATGTGACGCCCATCTACAAGGAGGGCCAGAAGGAGGATCTGGGCAACTACAGACCTGTCAGCCTGACCTCGGTACCAGGAAAGGTTATGGAACAACTCATCCTGAGTGCACTCACATGGCAAGTGAGACAAGCAGGGGATCAGGCCCAGCCAACATGGATTCATGAAGGGCAAGTCCTGCCTGACCAACCTGATCTCCTTTTATGACCAGGTGACCCACCTGGTGGATAAGGGAAAGGCTGTGGGTGTTGTCTATTTGGACTTCAGTAAGGCCTTTGACACAGTCTCCCACAGCATTCTGATAGAGAAGCTGGCAGCCCGTGGCATAGACAAGTGTACTCTTTGCTGGGTTTAAAACTGGCTGGATGGCCGAGCCCAGAGGGTTGTGATGAACGGTGCTAAATCCAGTTGGTGGCAGGTCTCAAGCAGTGTTCCTCAGGGCTCAATTTTGGGACCAGCCTTGTTTAATATCTTTATTGATGATTTGCATGGTGGGATTGAGTGTACCCTCAGTAAGTTTGAAGATGACACCAAATTAAGTGGGAGTGTTGATCTGCTTGAGGGTAGGAAGGCTCTGCAGAGGGATCTGGACAGGCTGGATAGATGGGCTGAAACCAATTGTATGAAGTTCAACAAGTCCAAGTGCCAGGTCCTGCACTTTGGTCACAACAACCCCAGGCAGCGCTACAGGCTCGGGGAGGAGTAGTATACAACTTTACATTACCTTGAGTAAAGAAAGAGAAAATAAGAAAAAATGTACCTGGCCAAGATCAGGAAGCCAAAGAGCCCGTTCAGAAGTTCTGCAGACTTCAGCAGTTCTACTCTTAGAACACACACACACTTAGTGACACTATCTTCTCAAGAGAACTTCCTCTTCTTTCATGGTTCCTATTAATGTTGTTTTTTGATCTAGTCAGTCGGTCCTTTGCACATTAAGACAAAGCATGTTCTGGAGGGCTTCTAACATACACCTACCTCTGCAGGCTGGTGAATCAGACCTTGAGATTTTGAGCGAGAATTTATGCAGACCAAGCTGCCACTGCACTGAGCTGCTAATTGGACTTTACATCTCCTGCGATATGTACTACAGACAGAAGTCACAGCATTTTGGGGTTTTGTCACAATGTTTACCGGTTTGGTAAATTAGATGGGTACAGAGAGTGGTAAACCAGCAAATCTTAAGAAGACACCAATAATCAGCCAAATTAAGGAATCAAATCAGAAACAGATGTGGATTCTCTGCACCTGTTCAGTGTAAACACAAGAACCAAGAGTCCTCGAACACAGTGCCATATGTGCGCCTTGAACCTGAGTCTCAGACCTAAGCTTGGGCCTCCTGTCTGGTGCAATATTAGCCTTCTGACCAGCACAGATCTGGAAACATCCCTCAGGGACATACAAGTTACAGGCTGGAGAAATTTATCTCTTCTGAAGCACGGAGTCCTGTAGGCCACCTGGTCCCGCCAGGCGGTGAGGCACAACCTCAATGAGAAAGTAAAAGGCAGGTTTGGCAATGCCAGCTTACAGCAGCCTGGTTGTGGCAGTAGTGGTTCTTCTCACAAGTTCATTGATCAAACATTTGTAAATAAACTTGGAGTCTTAAGAATTAACATACCCTAAAACTGAAACTGACTTTTGAGCTGGGTACCGCTCTGCTGGGGTGCAACACGACACAGAAGTCAAACCCAAGACCAGCCTGTCTGCAATTGCTAATGGCCTAATCCGGGGCCCGAGCAAGATAAGCGGAAGATTTTCCCTGGCCTTCTGATTCCCCCGATCAAACTGTTATTGGAAAAAATGGAATTAGAGTATATAGTTATATCCAGGAGTGTACATTTGTTGGAGCAAATCAGAAATAATTCTGAGGATGCCAAGCTATGTGTGGCAAGCCACTATGTGTTGGTGAGTCAAGGCAGGTAGCCCTTTCAGCTCAGTAACAAAAAAGTAATGAAAGCTGATTTATTTGTCACATAACAAAAAACTATGATGGATATGGGATTGTAGTCTCTGTCTAGTTTCATAGCTGTGCCCTCTTTAATTAGCAGTATGTGGTGGATTAACATTTTAGGAATTCACAGAGGAATAATTAATATGCAAATGTTGTTGGTAATAATCCACCTAAAAGCTTTATAACAAGTTTGGTGGTTTAGCCTGGCCAGAACAATTAAAGAGCCTCAGATAAACAGTACCCTCTCTTCAGGAACAGATATCTCTAATATCAGTGCCATGGCAAATGGGTCATTATTAACACCAGCAATGAAACAGGGAATGATACCAAATTAGTAAAATTTCAGTCAAAGGGCAGCTGTGTTTTGTTTTACAGCCCTCTTCATTGGAGAGCATATTCATGAAGAGGAGAGGTAGCACAGCGCAAATAGTAGATAGTGTACAAATCCTGCAGGCAGGAGATAGTCTTCTCCCACTGCAAGACCCATTGCCTGAAGGCCAGACATTGAGTATCTGCAGTCAGGCCTGGAGGTGATGCTTCCTCTGTATTATCTACACAGGATGGATTTAGGCTGAATTAGGATGAGCTTTCTCTGGAAGCAAGATCCTCTCTTCAATGTTGCACCATTTGATTGCAACTCAAAGCCATAGCACCCTGTACCAAACATCTGGAGCCTCTCCTTAAACAGATGTTGGATTGCATGTTTCAGTGGGAATGAAGACTTTCTTTCTAGAATATTTTTTGTGTTATTGGAAGCCCAGATAAGGGTGAACATGACCTACCCTTGGTCTAACGATGGAATTTGCAAGTGTCCGGAGGAACCAGAAAGCACAACTATTCCAGGACAGAGGAAACTCAAAGGATACAGAGTTTGACTTCTATAGTCTGCATATAAGCAGGAAAATAGGTGCGCTTGAGAATATGAGCTAGAGAGAAGGATGTAGCTGAAGGGAAAAAAAAATCCAACAATATGCTTCACTAGGATTAGGTAATGTTGTCCCAAGAGTAGAGAGGTGTGCATGTTATAAAGAACAAAATGTATTTCCCCACTATAAGCACTCACCTTGCAACATCCAATGTAATGTATTTACCCCCTATGCAGAAAGGTGAATGAGAAAAGCAGTGACAAGCTGCTGTTGAACAGTTGCTATTCACTCCTCTGGAGGCAGACAAATATCTCCAACCCAGTTTTGTAAATCAAAATCATTCAGGCATAGTCCTGCCGACATTTGCCCGTGTGTCTCAGTGCTAATCCAGCCCAGCCTCTGACCTCCTTCAGGGTTAGAGAGAGGGGAAGTCCCTAGGGATACGCTGTAGGGACTGCAAATGAGGCATGCTTGAAATCCTTAGAGGGAAAGCTTTGCATCCATGCAAACCTATTTATAATGATAGGTGTTGGTTTCCTACACAATACAGGTTTACGTTAAAAATTTACATAGCCAGATGCAGTAAACATAAATCAGTACATGAGTGCTCATTTAAGAACAAATAAACTGTTGCAGATATTCCACTGGGAAAGCTAGAACATATTTTTCAAGATCCCTAAAGCCAAGAAATCCTCATCTGCTTCATTTAAGAGGTAATAGATATTTGTTTTTGTTCTAGGAGGCAGAGGCACTAAATCAGAAGGGAGTTAGGAGGACTCCATCTTGCAGGACTCAAGGGGATTCTGCACATGTTGCACATAATAAACTCAAATTCAGCACTTTGTAGTGTTGTTTTCTGTTGTTTTCTGGCTGCACCTTGCCTTGATTGAGACATAGCCACCTTTGCAAATGGCACTTTGGGTTCTGTGCCAGGGAGTGGTAATGGTAATGACAGGTCTCATTGCAAAGACACAGTAAGGTTAATCAAAAAGCAGATGACAGGATCCTAAACTCTTTTTAAGCTGAGTTGTTTAAGTGATGGTATAAGGCTGCTGAATGGCTGGTTTGCATTATGGCTATTAGTGACAATGAAGGTCAGCAGGGAGGAATAAACTGATATTCTTCATACAGTGTGTCCTAGGGATTGCTACTGTGTTAGAGCAATGCAACACAATGTCTTACCTCTTTCCGCTCACCACGTTGTTAAACTGAGCTTCAGCTGTTGAAAACATTCAGTAAAATCAATTGCAATGTGTATTGGGTGTAGGTGGCAAGGTGTTGCCAGCGGCAGGAGGGGAGAGGGTGCTATTATCCGATTAAAGTCTTCTTAAAAACACGATAAGAAGAGTAAGAAGAGGCCAGTGGCTGCTTTGCAGCAGTAACAGCCACTTCCAGCCACCTCTGCAATGGAGCCACCGCAGGACACGGCTGAGCCCACCAGCCACGGGTGGGCGCACTGGAGACAGCACAACTCCTTGTGCTGCTTGCGGTGGGACATAGAGGAGTTAGGCATGAAGAAGTGAAGTTGAGCCTGGGAAAAAGCAGGGGTCAGTGTAGGGAGAAAGAGTTGTTTTCATTTTTTTCTTTGTTTCTCACTACCCAAATATATTTTAATTGGCAATAAATTAACTATCCCCAAGTCGAGTCTCCTTTGCCTGTGATGGTACCTGGTAAGTGATCTCCTTGCCTTTGTCTCAACCCACTAGCTTCTCCATCCTATTTTCTGCCTCTGTTGAGGACAGGGAGTGAGAGAACGCCTGGGTAGACATCTGGCTGCTGGCCAAGGTTAACACAAGTGAATATCTAAGAAGTTAATTTGCTGTGTCCTCTCTCATTCTAATCCTATATCTGACACTGGTTGCCTCCTTGCACTGTACTTTGTGTTTTACTTTTGTCTCACTGCCAATTTTTCAGCACCGCTAGGAGTTGTATTTCCCAGGACTGTGTCGGGAGGTGGAATAATCTCATCTGCCTGTATCAAGGGTGGGATTTAGGAAGGTCCTGCCGAAAGCTGACACGTGGAACATAATGAGATGGTGAGAAAGCAATATGGAACTCATATCAGCTAGGGAAGAGGTTTGCTGTGTGGCTGGCACAAAAGCAAGTGCCTGCTGTCAGCTGGCTTCAGGTCCGTGTTCCTGTTTACTGGTGGTGTAGTGCATGTACAGTCAAGTCTTATTGACATAGTGCCATATTATGGGTCTAAATACTTATTATAGTAGGGGATCCTATATGTGTTTTAAAAAAATGTACGGCAAAGAGGATAATTTTGATTCAGCTGCTTATCTGCTTGGTATTACTGTCAAAAATAATTTGCTTCACCAAAAAATTGTTTTTACAATTCAACATATTCTTTTCATACAAACCTATCCAGTTTTTACCTATGGTGTTCCTGGTTTCATTTATTCTACATGACAAAGGGTTTGCACATGTTACTACTATTCTTTTTTTTTTTTTTTCCAAAGGTTTTCATTATTAGTAATAGCTTCCTGTACGGTATCATGTTTCTGTGTGCTAGTTTTTCAAGTGCACTTGCCAATACAGCATTTATCAATATAGCAAATCAAGACAAGCTCTGAGATATTAAGTAAATGACAGCCCCATTTTCCTGAGAGGACCTTTTCGGAAAGAGCCTGTTGCTGGAAATTTGGAAATAGGTTTTCATGTTAGCTGCTTTGCATCTCCCCCCATTTATTTGCTTTGACAAACATTGCAGACTTCCTGATTTAGAGAAAACCAGGAACCAGCTTCTGTGGTCAGGGAGTTTATTGTGAAAGGCTGGAGTTGGATAGTTGATCTTTGACTGGAAACTGCTTGACAGAATCAGCTACAGACTATTAGCATTTATTTTTATGGTGTATTTTTAAGAAGATTTTCATCAGGAATGAATGACTGTACCAGGCAAATTTTTCACATGTGGAGGACAATATCAGGATGTAGTCATCCAGGAAGCAAAGAGGGAGTAGGACAAAGCTTGGATCAATATTGACCTCAAGGAATGATTAAGTTTGTCATTAGAAAGATAGAGGAGTTTATATATTGAGTTTCTATCTACTAAATCCAGAAAAGGGGTGAAGCACATCTGTCAGTGTGTGAGCACCAAGGTGATTTCCTCTCTTCCTTTGCTTCCGAGCATAAACAATTTATGACTAAAAGTTAGTGACAAATAAATTACAAAGCTAACCAGATGGTTAGGCTAGGCAGGTAATTAAGTGAATTGAGCCACATGCAATGCTGTATCCTACCAAATTCACTTGGCAGATACTATAAAAATACGCTCTCTTATGAGTAATCTGGCACTGTGAAGTGCTTCCACCTCTGACTGAGTTTAAAATGTTTTCATCTCTACCTACTTCTGTGAATCTTCACTGAGGTGGATGGTGTCTCACCTAGCACAGAGTCTTTCCCACTCCTGTTTAGGAATATTTTGTTCAGCATCAGACTTCTGCGCCCTGTAGCTAAGAGTCTCTGCCACGGAGTCTACGGAAGTGTAGTGCAAGATGTGTGCTGGTTTTTTGCACAGATAAAATCACAGACAGAAGAATGTCTGTTAGTTACACATGCTGCCTTCCATTCAACCACCTGCCTCATATGCATGCATCTGGATCACTCAGTAGACTAATTTAAGGAAAAAAAAAAAAGAGAGAGGGGGAGGGGATTAAATTAGAACATACTTATCAAGGTGACCTTGATGAAGCTGATGGGCCAAAGTAACTTGGTGTGAATAGTTCTTACAATACAGTGTATAGATGTGATTCTAGCCATTGAGTGAGATGAAACATATTTGGCAACACACTTTTATTCTTTCTTTTCAAAACTAATGTATTACAAATAACCATGTCATCATGATTCCTATTCTTATTTTAGTAATGATCATTTGGAATGATTACTTGGGACATTTTCATTTACTGACTTTCTCTGAGAATCTTCTAGCACAGGCATCTGTCAGCAGTGCTCTATGATCTTTTCTCAGAGCTTAAAGATGGGCTAAAAGATTTTTTGAGGTTCCTATGAGCATTGCGGTGCTGTGGAAGGTTCGTAATTTTGTGACAAAGGAGTTCCTTGTATGGTAGATCTATTCACAAGCACAAAACACAAATTCCCTTTCAATTAAAATGCCTAAACAATCAAGGGTAGAATCTGGTATCTCACCACACTGGAAAGCCAGGCCCCACGTTTAGAGCTAATGAGAAGTCCAGCAGGTTTGCACATCTTCTCAGGACCCAAGGAGGTCGAGGCATCAGATAGGAGTTCAGATGGCACCTGAGTGCCAGCCGAATTGCCATGGCTGGCTGGACGTGCCTCCCTGGCCTGTGGCAAACAGCAGCAAAACTTATTAAATCATCATCGTACAACTGTGAACCCGAGCCTTGTTTCTCTTTTCAAAATAGCCCATGGGTTCCTATGTTGTTCAGGAACTTAGAATCATAGAATCATAGAATGGTTAGAGTTGGAAGGGACCTTAAAGATCATCAAGTTCCAACCCCCCTGCCATGGGCAGGGACACCTCTGACTACAGCAGGTTGCTCAAAGCCCCATCCAGCCTGGCCTTGAACACTCCCAGGGATGGGGCCTCCACAACTTCCCTGGGCAACCTGTTCCAGTGCCTCACCACCCTCACAGTAAAGAACTTCTTCCTAATATCTAATCTAAATCTCCCCTCTTCCAATTTAAAACCATTACCCCTTTTCTTATCACTAGACTTCCTGACAAAAACTGACGATTTCACTCTCTGTGCTGTTAAATCAAGAAAAACATGGAAGCTTAAAAAGGTACCCAGCCCTTCATGAATCTTATGTCACCTTTTCATAGTCTTTAAAACCTTAAAATCACAAGAAGCATGCCAGAATGACCGCTTTAAATAAACAGGCATTAGAGTTGCTCACTAAAAGTAATTTCCATCTCAAGAAATAGAAAGTAGGTGATCGCTTCATAGATGAGTTTTTTAAATTAAGCTCTTCATATCATTCCAGGAATCTAAGACCCAATTTTCTCTTCCTCATGCAAAGTCTAATCAAGACCTGTAGAGACAGCATTGTGTTATTTGTGTTTGTAGAGATGTGAATGCACCTCCCTTAACTAATGGACTAGAAGGTTTTATACTGATATGTCTAAATTTGCTATTAGTGGTTATAATGAAGTTAGTAAGACAATAGATTAAAGAACCATGGACTTTCCCAAAGTATAAGCATTGCCTTTGAAAAGTGAAACTTCTGTTGCAACTTGTAGAAACACTAGGACTAAATATAAAAATGGAGCACAGAAGGTTTTATTTTTAATCTTTGCCCAACAAAGTGGAGGATACTTCTAATTTCAATTTAAACTGCTTGAAGTGAGGGTCTAGTCTAAGCAAATTCACCCAGTTTTTCCTGCAGTTAGTGAAGAATGGCAGGTAGTTTCAGACAATGATTCTTCTTTCTTGTCTTAAGCAGTTGAGGGTGCCTGTCTTTCTTCGTGGAGCACAGATAAGCTATATGGACTACAGGGATCAGGGCAAGTAACTTTTAGATGTTTATTTTTCAGACATCTGTAAGTCAAAGTGGGCTTAATCCTAGCCCAAAGTGAAGGGCTTCTGAAATAAAATTATTGGAGACAAACACACTTTGGGGTAACACAGAAAGCATCACCTACTGCAGTTGGAAATGAATTCTAGAAAGAAAGAAATTCAAAGCAGCTGTGTATAGTGCAGACTAGAAGGCTCGGCCCCATTCTCCACATGCACAGACATCCTGCATCATTTCAGGTATTACAAACTACCTGGTCCTCAGCTGTTCCCTCAGAAGTGTGGGGGGTCTCCTGTAAGGTTTGAGTCCTGTCCCTGCTAGATGGATAGTCCTGTCCTTATCCAATAGGCTCTATAATATCTCAAAAGTCAATAAAAGCCCATGTTTAAGTAACTGAATCCCTTCCACAGTACGCTCTATCAGCAAACTGTCCCTTCTTCAGGAGCCTCAGCTCTGGGAGTCTTTGCAGGCATGGAATAGGAAGAGATATACCAACAGTGTTTGCAGCACAGACCCAGGTGAGACTTGTGAATCGCAGAGAATGGAGTATTTTGAAAGCTTTTATTATTCTGGCTCTTCAAGTAAGCTGCAAACCTTACTTTTTTCTAGACACAGAGAGTTTCTCTTTAGTTTCTGCTTCAATACTAGATTTCTCCACAATAGCATTTTAAATCCCAGATACATCTGAAGTTTGCATTCATGTCTAGGAAGGGATTTAGGCTGAAAAGTGGAACTGTGTATAAGTGGCTCTCATCATCCGTCAGAAAAAGCCACGTTGCAGCAGGATACTGAAAATGGGATATAGCAAATGAAAGTATATGGGAAACAAAAATACCTCTGCCATCTTCCTTAACACCCTGTCCCTTCTCCTTGATCAGTGATAGGCAATCCTCACACATTTTTGACACCTGCAAAAGCATAAAAGAAACAACAAGTGGTACCTGCCTTTGAAGAAGGTGGAAACTGGAACTATTTTCCTCTCTCACATGGAAGAAAAAAAGTGCTGTTTTCTTTTTTCAGGTTATGCATTTTGTAGCTTGTCTTTTCCCAGGCCAAACTATCTTGGATTATTTCAAACAAGTTCACATTGAGTCTCTAGGGAATTGACAGAGGCTAAAAGGAAAATAAAAACTGTCAGAGCTAAAAAGTGGAGGAAGAAGCAGCTTTGGAAATTCACCCTGTGCTTGAAGGTACTATGATTATAACAGGACACAGACACAGACACACACACATGTTCCTGATCTACTGAAATAAGAGGTCAGCAGCAGAAGCAAATGAGGAGCTTCAAGAGAGATTTGCTATCAAATACAATAGTGCTCCAAAAAATGTCACCAGGACACTCATGAAAAAAAATCAAAACAAAATGAGACCCACGGCTTACAACATTTATCACAAAGAGCAGACCCAGGCAGGCTTGTCTTACAAAGATTGCCCCAAAATTAGAAAAGCTTTTGAAATGTGAATGACATACTAGGTGGCATCTACTGGACCATCACCTATGCCAGCAGGAGCTACGTGACTTTTCCTCCCCTTTTGCAAGGACTGCTTTGCCAGAGTCTCCACCTGCCTTCATCCAGCACATCTTGCACAACCACCAGTGACCGAGAGATGCAGATGACACCGCAGGGGCATCTGTGGCCCCCTTGATCACTTGCAGTAATTAATGTCAGCAAGACCAGTGAATGCCACAGTTGCCTGTGAGGAGCAAACTGCAGTTCTCCTGCCCTGCGACTGCGGACATCTGGGTAAGCAGCAAATTGTTGCAGTTCCCGGTACCAGTCACTTGGGAGCATAAAGACACATATTATACATAGAGACATGGCAAATCGTCTGGGTTGCAGGCAATTGCAGTTTCTTGGCTGGATACCTTGGGCATGGGAAGGAAGGCAAACTTTGCATTCCTGCAAGGAGCGAACCAAACCACAGATCTACTCAGCCCAGACCTACGGAGAATCTGGGGTGTAGACCCAGGTCGGTGCTCAACAACTTGCCAGTTTCTAACCACTTGCCAACATCTCCCCCCTGTTTCTTTTCCTTTTGTTTTCATTTAACTGCATGTCAAAGCACTGAAGCAGCTTGCTGCTCTGCTACGATTGCCAGCTGCTCGAGTATCCGCGGCACAAAAGCAGTTTTGGTGCTTGGATAGGAAAATATTGTAGGCTGTATTGGATACTGGCAGATGGCAATTTCCCTCTTTCTGTCATCACATAACACATTTTCAGCGAGGTGTTTTAGCCAAAAAATGAAAACAGACCATGTGCTTTAAGTAACCTGAGTTTGTTTTGACCAAACTTGACTCTTTCCCTGTTCTCCTCATCCATCGTTACGTCATTGCAGTTCCCCAGGAACTGGACATGGCTTCAGCCCCCAGGAAGCACACGTTACCTGGGGACAACATCGACAGCCGCCTGGCAAGACCATCACCACGTGTAGGTACCCTACAAATTTGCACCATTTTTCTGTGCTTGTTTCTGCCTCTCTCTCACTTTGGTGAAAAATGTCTTCTTGCAATATTTATTCCTTCAGTGAGACGTGTTGTTTGCACTCATGTGCTGAGTCAGAAAATGGCAATATATAACGCATTTGTACGCAGCGGGCAGTGCTAAAGGCTGCAATACTCGCCAAATAAAGAACTACAGTGGTAGAAAAGGGGGGGGGAAGAGTGTTGTCCCCCCAGTGCTGAGGACAAAACCTTTTGCTGCACGACCGCATAGTTTTATTCCCAAAAAGCTCTGGCTGGCACACAAAGTGGATGGTACTTGGTTTTTGGTTTTGTTTTTCTTTTATTGTTTAATGGGCTATTTACCAAACACTGTACAAGCTCACTTCTGCAAAATGAGTTATTCTTTGCTTTGTGGACCTTCATGTGTCACCTGTGACTACAATTCTCAGCGCTTGACAAACACTGTTTTTTGCCGTGCTCCTTCGGGTTGGAGGGGGACCATCTTCATTCCTACCAAGAGAAGAGTGGCAGACAGAGATGGAAGATGAACCCTGCACGAATACTGGCATCCTGCTGACCAATGGCACCAGCATCTCTTTCCGTGCCAGGCCCCAGGGCAGCAGGAGCAAGGCTGCCTTCTGGCCTCCTCTCCTGCGCCACTGCAAGCTGGGCATCGGGGGCTCCAGCTCAGCACCCCGGCAGTAGCGACTCCACAGTTCACGGCCATTGCACAAGAGCTTGGCTTGCCTTCTTCTTCAGCAGAGGCAGGGAAAGAAACCAGCCCTTGAGGACTTCATTCAGCAACCGTGGCCATGAGATGGACTGGGACAGAGGGCACCATTCTCCCCCTGCACAGCTCTCTTTGCTGTTTTGCCACGAACTGTTTTTTACCAGAGATGAAAAGCTGTATTTTAAAAACAGCAGCTCTACGGACTGGGCCATCCTGGGTGGGGAATAAGACCATAGTTCTTTGACAGACACGGGAGATGTGATAGAGGCGGTCACCGCGAGGTTCATCACCATGAGGTAAGGAAGTGGAATAACTTTAAATTTCTTTGGTGATTTCAATGTTAGCACAGCTAAGGTTTGGCATTTCACTTTGAAAGCTGGTTTTGTTAATGTCCAAGATGCATTTTGGTTTAGAACACAGATTAGTTCTACCCTTTCATTTATCACCAAATTCTAGGTGATACATTATGCCACATCTTAGGCTTTTAAAAGATGAATGGGAAAATGCAAGGCCCTTTCTCTTCCCCTTCACCCCTGCTCAGGGATAAAACTAAGTCCTACTCACATATATGACTCATTCAGGTCCACGTGCTACAGCGCTGGGCCTTCAGCACAATGTCCTTGCTCTAATTTAGCACCTGTAGTGAAGGAAATGCCTTTCTAGGAAGGTGGAGGGTCATTACAGCTTTTCATGTGAGTCATCTTGCACAAGGTCAGCTATAGGGTAGGATGCCCAGAAGTGGGGCAGCACCGTGGTCGCACAGGTATCTACCTGCAGCTAGATACCTCTCCAAGTTGCTGCATAGGACCTAACCATGCTGGTGGCAGAGTAAGATCCCTGCAGACTAAGAGTTATGAGATCTGAAGAGTGGCCCAGCTGGCAAATCACTCAAAAATACATTATCTGTCATTTTTCCCCTTTTCCTTCATTCAAGGCATTTCCTTTGCTCCCTCATTTCTTCCTTATTCCAGCAGACTGGAATAAGGAAAATCAGTTTGTAAACATTTTGTCATGTCAGACTTTAGCTTTGCCCTAAATTTTGTATTCTTTCACAGCCAGATAAAATCAAACACTCCATTTTATTTCAAGTAGTTCTAGTAATTTTTTGCATGATTGGTATGACTTAAAAACAATATTTTATTTCTGTAAAATTGATTTTTTTTCCATGACAAAGGTTTTATCATTTTTTTTCTGTTTTATCCCACTCTATGTACAGTTCTTTTCCAGTCACCCTGACAAAAGCAAGGCTAAATGCTGAGCATTAAAAGGCTGCTTCTTTCATATAGCACTATGAAAAGTCCCTTCAGCTAGCTAGAGTGATTACTGTCAGGTTGATTATTGCCTGATGACCAGATTGTTTTGCATCTAAAAAGAGGGTACAAGTATTCTTCTAAGGGCATTCTCCTTAATGAGTCTACTCAGGATGCAGTTGTCATTGATGATGATATGTTATTGAAGGGATCCGACTTGTCAAGTTTTCTACTTTGAAATATTTGGATTTTTCTGAAGTTTTAGACAAATTAACATTTTTTCACTTTCCAGTGTGTGCTTTCTAACCATCCCTTTAAGTTTTCCTTAATCTGTATGCTGTGAATACATATGCTAATTTAAGGCACGAAAACTTTCGTTGACAATCCATGTTATATTTCCTACATGTCATAAATGCTGGTCCAGACCTAGAAGAACTGGACACAGCTGCTTGAGGTACAGTCAGGTCACATTTTTAATCTGTGCCAGAGCATCCACTCAAATATAAGTAAAATAGAAATTAAGCAGTTGGACTTCTGTAAGTGAAATGAGCTACAGAAGTGGTAAATATTCATCCTCACTATATTATTATTTTATGTCTATAGAGGCTTAAAATAACAAAGCTCTAAACAAGCTTCAAAACTGTAAACATAACACACCACCAGCAACATACACAGGACTCTTGTAAGCCTCCTTGCTGCACATAACAAGTAGTAGGAGAAAAAGTGAGCTGTAGAGAAATAATTTCCTATACAATTTTATATATTTGTTTAACCCAGCTGCTTATTGTAAGAGACAATAGATGCTATCAATGTATAGGAATGCAGCCAAACATGCATTTAATTGCCAAAGCAGAAAAGCTTGCCTGTTTCTAACTAGGGAACATTATGAACATTTATATGAGATCAAATCGCAGGTTTTGAGCATCTGTTTTACCTTATTAGTGTATGTGTGCAAACACTCCATTGCATTTCACAGCCTTTCTGCAAGGGAGCCCTGTTATTTGCCAGAATACTATGGTTGTTTCTAGAGAAAGGCTGCTTCTGCAGAAAGCTAAGGCCCATCGGTTTTCCAGAGATTTGGATGGGCACGTCCCTAGTCTTGTCTCTGAAGCGTGAGCCTGCGTCCCCTCGGTACCAGGGGTGCCGGGCTGTGAGTGGGTAGGGTGGTGGGCACACGTACTCTGCCCTGCCGAGATGCCCCCTGGCATGCCAGCCAGAAAAACACAAAGCCATGATGCTCCCGGGACCCCAGCCCATTCCTGGATACGGGATACCGCTTTCAGGTTGTGTCTCCGACAGCTGGTGCGGGGCCAGCTGCCGGGGCACCCTGCGATGGCAGGCGGGAGAAAGGTGGCGGGAGGATGGCGATGAGGAACGAACAGGCTATGTGAAGCTGTGGAGCATCATCTAAGTAGGTCACCCAAGGCTCCTAGAGCCTCCTGAGGGCCTGGCCGCCTTCCCACCACAGCACCACTCTGTATGCAGGGCCACAGCCTGTTTAATGATAGCATCTGGGGAGGGACTGCTGTCTCCCCTGGTCTCTCTCTGACTTAACCCCAGGCAGCTGACGCAGTTTTGGCAGCCGAGGAGCAGCGTCTGACTCACTGTGACGCCGGGAGCGTCGGGGTAAATGTGCCAGGGACGCCTCAGGGTGATGGATTTTGGTCCCAGCAGCTTCTCCCTGCACCTTCGACACTGAACCTCAGCAGCGTGTCCCAGCCAGCCAGGGTGTTTTTATTACCGATACTTTTATTTTTAGAGTTTGATCTACGATAAAGCACCAAGTCCTAACCCCCACAAACAGCGCATGATTAATGTCCCAAGCAGGGCAGACTGCTATAAAATTACAGATTGCATTTTCAGTTTGAAGATCTTAATTTAGTGAGTGAAGTACCTGCCACTGAGGTCCCTGGTACTCCCATCTGGACTGTGGCAGGGTGGGGAGGAGAGAGGAGATGAACTCTTGAGGTAGAAGATGAAAGATGAGGGACTTTCAGAATAAATTAAGTGACTAAACAGGGGGAAAAAAAAAAAAAAAGAAGGAAAGGAGGTTTTTATGGTGTATCACTCTTGCACACTGATTTTTTCCATGACCGTCTTAAGGTTCCCAATGGAGCTGCTGTCACAGCTATGCACAGAATTGAGCAATGCCAGTTTTTTGTACGTGTACTAGAACAGAGGTCTGATCAAGCATTAGGTTTCTTTCCTATTTCAAAGACAAACCATTTCTTTAGACCTTCCCCTGGTATTTCATCCTCTGAAAAAAAACAGTTCACTGTTGTGTTATTCATACAACCCAAGCAGTTTCCTCTGTGTTTCTCACTCACGTTGGTAGGACCATATGTGTTACCACACGACCTTGGTACGGGCCTCTCCTGCTGTGCTAGGTTAGGTGCATTCCCCACCGGCTCTGGAATCATAATGTCTCATAGGTGGCCAATTCAAATTATTTTATAATGATTTTCACAACCAAGCAAAAGAACCAGAAGTGTGGCCGCTCAAGGATCTAGAACTCTTCATGTTCCTCCCTCAAAGACTTTAACCCAAACCTCACTGCAGAAAACGAGAGTGAAGGTGACCAGTGTAACTTGACTTTCTGATTCCACAAAGAAAATGCCACATGTACTACGCATTCCCCAAGCAGCAAAATGTGAAGGTTTGACAGCTTTCCATTGGGATTTCCGTTTAGTTCTTCTACGTTGCTTCATAATGGTGAGGGTATCTTAATTTGTTTATTTAAATACCCACTGAAACATGTACCGAGCAAACAAATAAGTGTATTTACATTCATGTTCTGTTGTATCAATTCTCTTTCTTCCTGTGAAAACTGTAAACAAAAGCTGACACAGCATTAATAAGCTACTGTCAGTGTAATTAATATGAAGAAGAGACACGCTTCCCAAAGGAACAGCTAATCCTTTTCAATTCTGTTTATCACAGCGGGTTACTAGTAAACAAATCTGTGTTTATTTTTCTCTGTGTAACCCGTGCACTGTTATTTCCAAAACAGGGCTCACTCTAGCAAAGGCTTGCTACCATAGCTACCGGGCTACCTATACGTACAGTGAGAACCGTGTCTTCTTACTTGCTTCTGTAGGGGGAAGCTAATTGGAGTGGTAATAAAAGAACAAAGTCTCAATATCTTGCGAGACTGAAAGAATAATCATTGCTTTAACGTGGCAGATCATTTTAAGAAATAAGAAGATAGTTTATGATGCTATTGCTAATAGTATCCAGGTTCAATACACAGGAATGCCTAATCTCAGTATTCAGTATGGTTGTACCTGCACTCTGCTCTCCTGGGGTAGGCCATCACTTTTTGCTTGGTTAAATAACAACTGTGCAGCTGTGAAAGTGTTTTTTACAACCTTCTGAGGACTTCCACGTCGATGCAAGAATTCTGGAGTCAGTAACACATGCCATTCAAACCCAGCTTTTGCCTCAGTGGAGATAAGCAAGCTTAAGCAGCGAGGCTGGGAGGAGCCCTTCAGGCACCCTGTGAATGCAAGGGTGGGTCATCAGTGGTCACACAACTTGGTCCTCTGCTGCAGCCTCTGCTAGCAACCTCTGAAGTAGCTGTGCCTGCCATTTCCCTCAATTCGGGGGGCTAAGGATGAGAAAATTTAATAGAAAATGAATGGCGCTTATCTGGACATGGAATAATGGTGTTACTTATAAACACTGAAGCAGAGACAGAAAGTTTAACAGCAATATATTAAAGGAAAATTTAAATGCAGACTGCTTAGACAGATATTTTTAATATCGAAAAGTCATTTTTATCAAAAAAATTGATCTGTCTGCCAGTCACTCTAGAGGTATTCAAAATGCAATTGTAAATATATTACATTGACATAGCGTCTGGTATTTCCAAAAAGCAACGCATGGCACAGAGCCAGTGTGTTGCAAGGTTTCTGTGAGGATGCGGTGCCTGGAAGTAAGGGATGCTGATGGTCAAAGCTTTCAGCTTGACTGGGGCAGTAACTGGTTCACCACAAAATCATCAAGAGGACGTGGTTGAAAAGGGTATGGTCTCCATTAAAGCTTTGCTATGCTGACATTACTGATATTAACATTATACTCATTAATTACCAATACTACACTATACCCCTTTTCAGAAGCCTGAAAGCAACTGTGATTTGATGGTCAATTTTAAGGTTGATTCTGCATCTGCTAAACCCATTAGGAATCATTAAGTAACTCCCCTGGCAATACTGGTACTGTACAAGGAAAACCAGTGTGCGTGGTTCCATGAGCAAGAACTGCATATTTTCTTATCACTGCACGCTCAATCTCAGTTTACCTCATGGCTATTGATCTACAAGGAAAACCGTCAAAAGCTGGAAGACTGCAAAGCAGCTTGTGTCTGCTAAACAGATGACTGAATTTTTATCTTACCAGCCTGTCACACAGTGTCCAAGCATATTCCTAATACTTATTCCATCCAGTGTCCTAAACACAATTCATTAGGGTTAACGATTCTTCTGTCTGCATGCATCAGTCATTCTAAGCTGCATTAGTTCAACTCCAGTGTATTTAAGGACTTATCATTAATTAAATACAGCTCGTAGTGAGATTTGTAAATGTGAAGTGCTATCTAAAGACTAACTATTAATAATTGTCAGATCCTTGTGAAAATTATAGAAGTACATCCATATTTGCCCCCGTCTGACATCCTTGGGGGGAATGCAATTTCTCCATCAAATTCTGTCTGGAGAGAGGTGGATGTGAGTCTTCCAGAGCAATGTGCTTCAGAAACCTGCATTTTGTGTGTTGCACCACATAATTGTCTTCTCTGTCCCATGCCCCATTTCTGCTTGTATGCTCAGCAATAGTGTGTATGGTCTCGGGAGCTGGTGGTTTCTCCTCACCTTTCTGGAAACATCAAATACTCTTCATCATGATCTCAGTGTTTTCTGTGCTGTAATTGTGGCTTCAGATGTGATTTTGCCACAGCTCGTGCAGGAAGGGGCAGTGTGGGACAATTCTCCTGCTCCTCCTGCAGTCCGTCTGCAAATAGCCAGTCGGTCCAGATATCACATCATGCTGGCACCGGACATTATATACACTTGTCTGCTAGGGAAACAAAACCCAAGGTAACTCCGAGATAGACGACTTCTTCCTCAGGGAAGAAGTAGCAGTGGAGAGGAGACCAAACTGAGAGCTTGTAATTAGACCATTTCCACACTTCAGACCCAAAGATTGCTGTTGAGGATTTGCCGAGATGAGATGCACAGACTGTTAGCTTTAATGATATTTGTGGAGGAGCATAGCACAGTATTCCAAACCCATTATGATTTTTGTGGAGATCTTGTCTCAGGGGATAGTACTGAAAGGTTGAATGAGTCAGAGTTTGGCAAGTCAGAGCCACAGAGATCTCCACAAGTGACTTTGGTAGAATGTAAGTAGATTTTGTATTTTCCTTTCAAACAATGCAACACTTTTAGAAAAAATTTAGCTCCTGGAAGTATACTAAGAAGAATGCTTCATCTAGAGAACCCTTAATCTTGTTGTGGCTGGCAGGACATGACCCATTTTCACTCCTTTTCCTGGTCACGTTGCCCACTGTAGTAGGAAACACTTACAGCAGACTTACTCCAGGGAAGACTATTCCACATAGAAGGCCTTGATGGGAGATAAGTTTGCAAAGGAATAACCAGCACCGAAAACTAGGAAAAAAGAGGTACTCATGTTTGGGGTTTTCTCTTCCTTTCCCATCATATAGCATGTTGACAGTTTGTTCTGACAGTTGATGAGTGGATAAGAGTGTTAAAGTTTCCTCTCAACTAAAGAGAGTTTGGTGGAGCTTTCCTTCTATTTTCAGTATCAAAATCTCTCCTGTACCACACAGCTGATCTCTGTTGGCCATCAAAGGTTTATGCAAAGGAATATATATAGTAGATCGGTAGACATCATCATCCACTAGTAAGTAAAAGAAAACATTGATTAGTAGATAAAGAAGTAATGAATGATAAATTAATGCCATTTGCAGGACATATAAAAACATTTTGATCATAGGATCATTAAATACCAAACTGTGGCATTTGCCATCACTGCATATGTTCAGTATGTGTGTATGTTCCAACCAGGAACTAACAGATTCCCATTTTAAGCATTTTGCCTTCCTTTGCTGTGTATGCCATAAAGTGTAAAATTTCTTTGATTACATTTCCTGCACTACTTCAACTTAAACAAGACCTTCTCTTTTGTTGCTCAACTCGAGAATTGGTGCCTTATTTGTTTATAGAAATTTTTCTCCTTAATAATTTAATAAAAGCCATAGACTTGTAAATCTAAGCATCCTCATACTATTAAAAAGAGGGCAAATAGTTATTTTGAGTAGCCCATTACAAATCCATTCTTAATGAGTAGGATATTGTTAGCGGACCTTTTAGTAATTTTTGTACGCGTGAATTTTATTCTCACACTGTTGGAATAGTACATCTCTTCAGTAGAATAAATAAACCTTTAATGAAATTTTAAAGCTACCATAGATCTTGTGAAGCAATTTTTGAGCACATGTGGCTTTATATTGTTACAGGTAAAACCTATACCTGCATAGGAGCAGATGATGAGACAACAGAGAAATATGGTTGCTGCCACTGAGAAAATGTTTACGCTACAAAGACTGTGAGTAAAATAGATTTGACAGAAAGGAAAAATGAAATGTAGATCTAGCATCAGGAAAGAAGAAATATACAGTAAACAACTTCCTGAGGATACTAAAACTTAATAATCAAGTTTTAATATGGTTTATTTGTACATTTATCATCTTTTTTATTACAGTTTTAGTTATGATTTAGCTCCTAGGCCATTCCCCTCCAAAATCCAGACAAACAACTTCATAGTATACTTTATAATAAACATGACTGGGAAAAGTCTTCAGTGAACAAGTTAAATTAAAAATATTCTTCAGCAGGTAGTATTTGATTTGGTTGTTGCTCACTGCTTCTCAAAGCCCCATGGAATTCATTAACGCTTTTTAAGCCAGTACTTTTTATCTTTTCAGCAGTTCATTTCTTTGTGCTGTAGGTACATGACTTTGTAGGAGTGTGCAGAGAATAAATATTATGCACCAAAATACTTTAAAGAGAGAAAGAAAAAAGAAATTAATTGATCCAGGCACTAAGCAGAAATGGCAAATTAACCCCACCCTTTCTAGACATATGCTATGAAACCTAAATAAATTTGCAGATAGGGATGTGATTTATCTCTTTTTGCCTTTCCCACCATTACCACCATATATAACACCTTTTCATGGGACCTATCTACAGAAATCTTTTCAAGTCTTCTCACTTGCCTTTGATTTGTATGTTTGTTTGGTGGATCCCGTTCAATCTTCACCTGATCGCCATACTCTGTCCCACTCTTGCCTGCCACCAGGGACCATCTGTCCTCAGCTTCTGTCTGCCTCCCGATGCTCCCGTCCAGCAGCAGTGTTTTCCTCATCTCTGTGTCATTGTTTCTGTCCTGGGCTTTTCCCCCTCCAGATCATTTCCCTTTTTCTTGTCAAAGCCTTTCCTCTCCCCTCCTCCCAGTGGCTCCTGATCTTCCTGCCCCACCCGTTTTAGCTTCTCCTCCCACCCTTGTGGCTAGGCAGGAGAGGCATCCCTGCAGTTGGTGTGTCATGCTTGACTTCTGCAAGTCCAGCCCTTGTCATGTCCCCACTTAAATCGGAACTTGCTTTGGCCACGGACACCTAGGCTGCCCTTGGAACTTGTAGGTTGCCTGGAGCTGGCATGTGGGAAATAATGGAAAGTAAGTTTTTATAATGGGACTTGTGGAACAGTCTTCGTAACAGGAAATGGACCATGTTTGTAGATTAATTTGTACATATATTTTACTGTGATTTTTGGATTAGCTGCATTTTTTTGGTGCCTGGAATAACATCATACAACTGTATGTGTGCCCTCTGGTTCAAACAGAAGTGGATGTTTTCGAAGGGATTTGAAATGCAGGTTGAGCACATAGGTATACACACATAGGTATATACACACAAATATGTACATGGGTTTAGGTTAATCCCGGTTTATTCTTTTAAAGAAGAATTCTGTGGTCTAGATGTAAGTTTTTGTAATTCACTCACTGGGTCTTTTATTTATTCATGTAGTTTCACTCTGCACCCTTAAGCTATCACAGATATTTTACATGACGGTACTTAATTGTGTTCATCCACCAGAAATGCTGATTGAAAATTAAAATGTTCCTGTTCATTTCTTTCTGGAGATATGCACATTGAAGATTAATAGATTCATTTTTATTAGGTACACGAAAGAAACAGACCTCAGTAGCATGGTGAAACACTTAAATTAATAGTTCTGTAACTAGAAACCCTACCTAAAGTGTTTAGTTCAGGTTTTAATGGGCATTCCACTTTAGCCATGATCAGCTCACTAACAGTCCTAGTACTCGGGCTTTATCTCCATTATCAGTTTAATGAACTGAAGAAAAAAAAGATCAAGCTAAATGTATGTAAACTTTCCATGAGGATGTGCTGAAACTCATTAAAGGTGAGGTAAATCCATTAAGCAAGGGGTAAACTACCTTACAAGGTCCTCACGTAGTTGAAGCCCATTTGTGCATTTTCCTGGGAAAGGAAGAGCAGAGGCAGAATGAGGGATCCCACAACATACTGCATTAGAAGAGCAGATGAAGGGTGCTTTGAGTTTAACACATTTCACTGCAATATGTTGGTGTGTGTTGAGTGAGCTGAAGAGATGGCAAGGCTGGTTAGGCTGTCCTTGGTCCTCTCTCTCCTGGCCTCAAGGCTGGCCTCAAGGAACAGTGGCAACAGGCTCTTATTGCCTCCCCCCTCTGCTTCCTCTCTGGAGAAGTGAAGTTTGTACCCCCTTCCCTTACAGAAGTGGATTGAGGGGCAGAGCACGTGCCGAAGCCTCCTGAGAATAAAAGACCCCAGAAGGCATGAATGCCCTACAGTTGCCCTACCTGACAGCAAGCATTTCCCTGCTGACCATCATCCTTCCTGATATAAAAAAGGGAAGAGAAAAAATGAGGCTGAAGTTCACAGACCTCGCTGCTCTTTCATGGCTGAGGGAAGTTGCATCCCAATTTCACAGTCTCAAAGGGCAGGACTTGCTCACTTTTTCTTCTCTGTATCATAGAATGGTCAGAATTGGAATGTACCTTGAAAATAATCTAGTTCCAACCCCCTTGCCATAGGCAGAAGCACCTTCCACTAGAACAGGTTGCTCAAAGCCTCATCCAACCTGGCCTTGAACAGCTTCAGGGATGGGGCACCCACAACTTCCCTGAGCAACTGGTCTATTGTCTCACCACCCTCAGAGTGAAGAATGTCTTCTAATATCTAGCCTAAATCTACACTCTGCCAGTTTAAAACTGTTACCCCTCACCCTATCACTACACTCCCTGATAAAGAGTCCTTCCCCGTCTTTCATAAATCCCCCTTTATGTACTGGAAGGCCTCTGCTGAGGCTCAGGGGGAGAAGCTGTGTTTGGGAGGGAGTACCAGAGAGGCACTGCCTATAAGTTGAGTATATTAGAGAAATATGACCTAAATTCATGATAATCTGGGGCTATTCTGAGCACCTAGATATGGCATTGCCATTTTGGGCTTTAACCTACCCTGCTCTCCATAGTCTTACCAGGTTGGGTTGGTGGAAAGGAAATAAATATTTGGTATAGCCACACATTATCTCCAGGGACAGCGTGCCTTTGACATTGAATGACAGTCAACAGCAGATGGTTTGCTTTTGAATTTAATGGGCCTGTCCTTGTTGGGATCTGAATGCTGGGTGTCTTCATCTGCCATTCATTTATTCCTAAATTAAAATGAAAAGGTGTTAACATGGCAGGTTCTCCCAGGCAAGGACCAGTCCAAAAGCTGGGTTTGGTATGTTAGGTATGCAACAATTGACTCTGAAACCCTTAACCTGGAAAAAAATATTGGTCCCAGATGTTGTGGGCTTCCAAGTGTTTCACTATTTGAACACCTTACATTCTGTGACACAGTCATGTACTGTCGTGTTGTGCCAAATCAGGAATATTGGTGGGCAAATGGAAATTGTTTTATTGTTCTTTGCATTTCACTAGCCTGGTTGCATAAGATTAGTCATTACAGTCTTATACTAATAGCTTTTACCAGAAATATAATTCTCGTGCTTGAAATTAAATTAATATGTGTAAAATGTCTTCTTTTGCTGCAAATGTCTTCTTTTGCCTGCTGGTCACAGCCAAAGAAAATCAGGAAAGGGAAATCTCTCTCTGAGTTTCAAAATCAAAACAGAGAACAATGGGGAAAATTAAATATATTTCCAGATTTTTATGGTTTGTCCTCGGCTCTAGCATTGGGACTGGCAGTCATCCACCATGTAGAAGCAAAGGCAGGTAAAATATCCTGAGTACAAGACAGAAGGGAGTTTGGTAGCTTCATTTGGAATTACACCAAACCACACAGAGGGAGCATGATACACATTTGCAAATGTTAAATATTTCAGAATTCAGCACATCTCTTGTCTATACGCACATGCATCACAGCTGTGAAAAAGTGACGTCAGTCGTAAGTTCAAGCCTCATGCCCAACATTCCCCAACTGGCAAGTTTTTAATCACATTAACATTCACATTTGCTTGCTTCCATGTTCCTAAAATGAAGATTAATTTTCATCATGCCAAAGTTCTGAATGTCACAGGATTTCTGCAGTCATCCTTCACAATACTTGCCAGGAAGTAATAGTGAAAGCAATTCCAGCTGTTGGTATGGTAGTCTGGAGGTTGATGAGGAATAATTGCACAATCTTTTGAGAAGAAATATGTAGAGCTAACCCCGCATTTTGATATGTATAACCTTGAAAACCCTTTGCTTAAATTTTGAAGTAGCAATATGATTTCCAAAACCCATAATGCATGTTTTATTCCTAATTAGTGTCTTCAGTCAGTAGAACAGCTGAAGGAACACTAGTAGGTAGAGAAGGTAAGTTGCTATAAATTAAAGAAAAAATAATTGAAAGTTCTGAGTTGTAAGAATTGAGCTCTGTGGTATAATTTGGGCAGGGGGGATTCATGATTTACACTAACAATGAAGAAAATAATTTAAAATGCTGTCACTGCTTTATTAATGTAATTATTAATTTGTTTTTGTTATGCGCATGAAGAAGGATGGATAATCTCACAAATGTCCTTTCCTAAAGTCTGTGCAGGAACTGAATGACGAACAAGGCAGTAGTTGCAGCAGCAGGTAGGAATAGGAAAAACGTTGTTGTGTGGAACAGGCTAATGAACAGCCTGGGCTGAGAAACAGCATGAGACTCTGCATTGCTGCTGTGGCCTTCACCTTTCCCATGCACCTGCGGCTGCTTTCCTGTTTCACCTTGTTTCTTGTGGAAGGCGTATGACAGGCAAGCTTAGAAAGCTCTTGAAGTCCAAGTGAGGGCAAAGCAGGCCGGGTAACGGAAAGCTTAGCGACTGCTACAACAGCTCCATATGTTGATACACAATGCGTACCCAAGCTGCTGTTTCAGCCACTGTGAAATCTTTCTAGAATATGTATATTTGCTGTCAATTTTTCTTGTCAAGGAGAAAGTCTAAACGCTGCTGGTGGTGTCTTAAATACCCAGTCTTTATCTTATGAGAGGGCTAAAGCAGCTGTGTTCTGCTGAGGCTTGGATGTGCTGCCAGCGAAACGTTCAAACTTAGAGCCCACGGCACTGAGGCTTTTGAGCTGCTACTGTGGGACTTGCTTGTCCCAAAGCCAGGTTCAGGCATGCACAGGCTGTCCCTGGGCTCGTATGAAACCCCACGTAGCCCGGGCAGCCTTCACCCCGCTGAGTTACACCATCCCGTGAAACTGCCCTGCAGCAGCTTTTGTTCTGAGCTGGTGGGAAGGTGGTTCTGCTCCTAAATTACCTTGCCCAGCTCTGCTCCAGGGGAAGAGAAAGGAGCTGCAGGCACTTCTCCTGGGGCCACTTGCACGTATTAGCTCGGCCCCTTGCGAGGCAGTAGCTGGTGGTTTCCCGTGCTTGCTCTGCACAACCCTTTGCCAGGTCTAAACTCCCACAAGTGCCTCAGCCTGTGGGGCACGGATGCAAGGCAGGGACACAGCAGGACGAAGTCAGACAGCAGAGCGCCGCCAAGGAAGTGGAAAGACATGGCTCTAGTCTGAAGCTGTGCAGCAGAAGGAGGGCAGACATTGGAAATCAGCTGGAACAGCACTTGGGAAGGAGACGGCATGATTTCTTTTGTATAGGATAATTCGGCATCACATTTCCTAAGTGTAGGTTGGATTTGACCTGTTGTTCTTTCCCACGGTGAAACTTTCACAAGGAAAACCACAACAAGGTGGTTGAGTTTCAGGCATCAATCTTAACCAGCTCTCATTTATTGACAGCAGTCAATTCAGTGCTTACCGGCTGCTGTTGCATCTCTGCTGCTTTGCTAAGACAACTTCTGCCTGTCCAGCATCTTCTAGAAAACGCAAGAGGGCTCGCTGCTCAAAGGAGATTTGTGCTGCTCCTGCAGTGCATCCCTTAATTTGTGCTATTACCAATTTGAAATCTTTCAGTAAGGTTCTTCTCTGTGTATTTGATCTTCTTTGGCCTGCAGACAGCAGAGGACTTCTGTCCTTCCAGGTTGACCCCTGGCAATTGCTCTGCACCAAGAAGCAAGGAAGGGATGTCCCCTTCCCTTGTGTTTTCCTGCCTTTGTACCTGCATTACTGCAAGGCAGGCGCAGGGACCGGAACCCACAAGTCAGAAGAGGGAATAAGACATAATTTTCAGCTAAACTAACATAGAACACTCTCCACATCAATACAAGGTTATTCCCAGATACTTAGCCGAATTGGTCCGCTTGAGCTACGACCTTGTTTGAAGGAGGAGGTCACATCCTAACGATACAAAGTTCAGTTTTTGATCTGTCCGTTACTGATAACACACTGGTTTATGACTGTTTCGCCAGTTATCTTCCATCAAGCATGTTCTGTTCATGCCTAACCAAAGTACCAATATTTCATTGCCACCACAGCACTGCAGTCCCCGTTCCTGTCAGGGGCTGCTGAGCAGGTTGACGCTAATGGAGCTCATCACAGCCCCATCTGAAATTCAGCAATTCCCGTGCACACAGGGATGGCTAGGGCTGCCGGGATCGGAGCTGATTATCAAAGCCCACTGCTGGATCAAGATTGCTCTGTGCTGGAAGCAATCTCAGCCGCTGGCTGAAGATCATTCTGTGCTGCTTGCAAGGAGGAGGGGGATTTATGGGGAAGCTGTATATTTTGAGCATTTGGACAGAGCAGAGAGGGAGATTGTAAAAGAGACATCATAAAATCATATCTTTATTAAGCAATTTATGAGTAATTCATTACTTACAAGAAGAGCAATGAAACCATTTTAGCAGCCTCTGTTTTCAATTCACTTGCATCTGGCAATCAAAAGGTATAATAAATCTGTGTGGGGGCATGATTGACAGAGTGACTTGCATTATGACTTGCTGGAATAGCATAAATGTTTGATCTAGGCCTAGTTCACCTGTGGTAAAAATTGTAAAATATATGATTTTGTGGAACTGGTGGCAAGCACTGGATGCTGGCTGGATACAAAATCCTAGTATCTCAGAAGACCCCTGAGCCTGAAACCACAAACTGGTACCATTTGCCTTTGTGAAAAGGCAACCAGCATGGTGTGTTTGATACAGATCTGCCCAGGATCTCTTACAGTTTCTCAGAAAGGCACTTATCTCATCCCTGGAACCTGTTTTGGGGAAATAAATTTACTTAAAATGTATGGTAAAGATTTAAAAAATGCAGATAATTTATAAAATGTTCAGTGTCACAAGCTGGGCTGGTGTATATTTTCCAGAACATTAGGGATTCAAATACATACCCGATGAAGTCTGCAGAGGTATCACAGTGAGCTGAAAACCACAGAAATAGATAACAAGCTATTTCAGAAAACTCCCCTAAACACATAATCAGTTTCTTTAGGAGACCAGGGCTTCAAAAAATCTAGCCCACTTCTTATATGCAAATAAAAAAACTTCTACAAATGCCTATACAATGCAGGAAACAGTTCCAAGGCAAAGGAAAGGAGTTTTCTGTAAATCAATTCCTTCCCATAAATGATTTGGATGAGCAGAGGGAGTTTTAGTGTCTGACCCACTACTGATAAATAGTTGAGCTCCAGCCTCCAGGATAATGAAATGTTTTTGAAATCTTCCAGGCCATCCATATTTACAAGAACATTAATTTTTTAATTTTTTTATTCTCTCCTTTTAAAAAAAAAATCACTACAGTTTTTCCTTTGCAAAAGGATCAGTACAATATTACGAACAATAATTGCATAAATGAGACCTTGATGGTGAATGCAAATATAGAGTCACTTAAAGGAATTTTTGTTCTACTTGATTGTATTGCTTTCTTAGATTTATTATTGGTTTACAACATTTTGGCTTCATTTCTCTCTCTTCAGTTACTGTGGCATCACAAGGTTCCCCTCCCCTACCATTACATCATTAGCATCCTTCAAAAAACTCTAATGTACAAGCTCTGCCCCCAAATTAATGTCTAGTGACAGACAATAGCAATGAATAGTTACTAATCCTTATAATTGTGATTTGGAAAACTGACTACTGAGCTAAGCCATGTGGCCTGAAACTGCAGAGATACAGATTTCTGCCTCCAACAGCTGGTGAGAACTGAGCAAGACAACTACAGAAAAGATCTTTTTTCCAAAATCTTTCTTGCTTGTTATTTTGGGGGGATATCAGAAAGACCTGCAAAATCAGAATTGGGTTAGTAGCTTAACTAATTGTGAGAGGGAATAAAATCCTGGGTTCCTGTTGGTTTTGGTCTTCGGTAAGGATTTGTGACTTTGGATGGATCTGGGGTGGAAGGTGGCACCGAGCTGACTCTTTTAGGGACTATCAGACCTAGCAGGATCCTACCTGGTGCCGCAGACAGTAGCAGAAGTGATGAATTCATTTGGGTGAGGCCCTTTCTGCTCAGCCACCAGCCAAAGCCAAAAATCATTAATGGAGTTGAACAGCAGGGCCAGATGATATTGCCTGAGTTATAGGGAGAGCTTTGTCCAGTGTAACTCTAACCACTGTAACTCTAACACTGGGACTATGCTGTTCCCAACCCAAACCACAAGTTGGCCTAAGTATAGAGGTAACTGAGAAAAAATGGTGTACAAGACATTTCTATGTTGAATGTTCACCCTAGTTGTGGGGGAGACATGGTAACAGACCATTCTTGCTTGAAAGACTTTTTGGTTAGTGTTTGTCACTGAAGGCACATCCTACTGGTTAGGTTCTTGATAGTGTCGGTACAAAAAATTATTTTAGCCTTGTCAGTAAATATGGGGATGAGATTTTTGCATGCTACAAGGATACCTCATTAAATTGTTTGCACTTATTTGTTTGGAGAAAGGAGGGACAGAGCCTCAGCCGACGCAGCTTGGCCGTTTCCAAAAGCGAGACAGAAATTCCAGAAACCTTTATCTGAAAAGCTCTGTCATGTTAGTGCTCATGGACTAGCTTAGTCCTGTTCATTGTATGTAAAAGGCTTTTTAATGCCTAACCTGCACGGGACTCAGGAAAGACCACCTCTGATAGGATGGTGAAGTAGAGAACCACCCCCCCGGGATGGGACATAGTAGCAATGGTGTCATATAAGGCTGTTGCTTAGGAGGTGACCTTGTGCTGTTCAGCATGACTTCACTTCTTGGCTAAGTCTCCAGCTTTACTTCACTCTTTGAATAATGCTAAGCTGTAATGACTGCTGTCTGGCTTTTTCCTCTCACAGTATTGCTCTTGCTGACTAAATGTCCAGAAGACAAGTTTCCTTCCTACCTCACTCACCTTACTGTGTTGCACTTGGGAAAGCTACTTTTTAAAGCCCAGGGTTGGCTCAACACCTTTCCTAGAACGACAGGACCACCACTCAAGAAGGAATTGGTGGAAAACGGTCTACTGATGCCCCATGCAAAAGCGCTGTAGAGAGAGCATCTCATAGGGAGATGCCTTTGTAGCCTTTGTGCAATGAGAGATAAAACATAACTCCTTTGCCTCCCTGGGTGATGGCAGCTTTTAAGTAGTACAGCACTCTGGGGGGGGGGGGGGCAGAGGCTTGTTTTTCTTATTTTAGTATGAATTTCCAAGCTAAGTTTGCTTTGTTTGGTGTAAAGTTTAACTTTTCTTTCTTCTTTTTTTTTTTTTTAAAGGAGATTGACGCATCTTCACACCATAAAACTTATATCTGAATTCCGTGGTGCTGAGGCTTTGTGTCACTGAAGTGTATCATCTGATTGTTAAATTTGCTGGGAAAGGCTGCCTGTAGTGTAGGAAGGACAAGGAAATGGAGAGGAGGATTTGGAAAGTTACACAGCAAAGGAGTTTAATTCCAAAATCTCGGTTACCTCAGAGAGTGATATCATACTGCACTGCTTAAAAAACAGAATCTATATAGAACAGAGACAGTTTGATGCAAAATCCATTGTCAGTAAAGTTACCCTTAAAGCTGTATTTTTAACTGCATTGCTGAGATAATTGCAAAACTAAGTGTGTCTATTTTTAATATACTTCCTCCCACCAAAGAAATCCCTCAAGAATGGGAAGTAGCACTTGTTTATAGGAGAAATTAGTGCTGATTGCAGTAATGCTACATGCCAAACTGCTACATAAAGCTTGCTTGAGTCTCACAAATTGGCAACTTATTTGTAACTCAGTGGCCTCTGAAGGGCTTGAAGTGACACACAGTGTTACGCCAGGATTACCAAAGTATCTTCAGATTTCTTGGTATGAGAGATACAAAAAGAAGTAAATTATTCTCCACTATCTATGACTTATAACATACCAGACAATAGTACATGATTTTTATTATGAAGGGCCAATCAAGCACTATTATGCTGTACTGGACACCAGCACTTATAAGAAACGGTGGAAAAGATTCTGGATAAAGGAATGCAAATGGACAGGCAAAAGCAAAACAGAAAGAACAACAGGGCACATAGAAAAAAGACAAAACACGTACAGCAGTAATTTCTAGGAATCTGCTCATCTTAAAGAGTTCGGAAGAGAGAACATCCTGCCATCTGTGTGGCCTGAGACAGTGTGCCTTTTTGGGTCACACTGAAAGCTTGAGGTCAAAAATCAGGCACCGGACGCTTCTGGTCTTTGTATTGCACATGTTACTTTGTCAGTTTTTAACAAAACAATTTCCATGATTTTGCCGTGCATCTGCTGCTATCGTGGGGCTAGGATTCATGCTGGAGGGGAGCTTAAGGTGGTATGATGCCCAGCCATCTGCCAAGAGTTACTGCACGCCGGCTAAGGCAACGGAACAGGCAGCGCCTCTGCTCCTCATCCACTGCAGTATGTTGCCCAAAATCCGTGAGCAAGCTGAAAGCAGCAGTGGTTTATGTCAGCTTGGGCTTTTGAACTGCTGGGGCTCTGGGAATGATGTACTGCCTCTGCCACGGGGACAGTAATGTCTGGTAGAGGCACCAGTGTAGGTGCCAATAAGCCCTTAAATCACAGTCACCACAATCTCCTGAGACTGCAAGGCAGAGCCCTAATTCGCAGGTTTTATACAACACAGGCACTGGTCCAAGACCCCCAGAGATCAGCAGGAGTGACTGTTGTACCAGGATTGGGGACAGGGTATGAGAAGAACATCCTGAGGAATTGTAATTAGGTTGGAGACCAAAAGCCTGAGGGCAGGGACACACAGACGCACACACACACACATACACACACCGGTTCTCCTTGCAGGCTGAGCGGATGTGTGGTGTTGCCAGCAAACTCTGGCCAGCAAACCCGTGCTCAGGGAAAGCAAGCAGACATGGCACAGGTCATCTGGCCAAGCAACAAGTGCTATGCTGCTCCAGGAAGGATACTTCAGTCCTCCGGCAACATATGATCACCCTCAGTTTATTTTGCTCATTTATTCTGTGTTATGCTATAAAAGTAGTGCTGCTATCCATAACTACCTCTGTATTACCATACAGAAAACCTGTGACTGAAGCGGGCATAGCAACGGAGTGGGAGGCAGGATGCTGCTACAGATGCAACAGAGGAGGGAGGCAGAAGAGAAGGGGACTGAGATGAGGTCTGGTTTCTTCACCGTTAGGTGCTCCAGGCAGTCACAGCCCTCCCAGCAAACCCAGCTGTGCTGCTTACCCTTCACTTCTCCACATCCACGAGCGGATTTTAAAGGCAGCATTTGGGAAACAGCTTATGCTCATGTGTGATTGAAAGAAACAGTGGGTCGTGCATTCATGCACGCCAGTGGCAGAGGAAAGGGTGCATGTATGCTCTGAACTGAATGTTTCCTTTTCTTACGTGGCCACAGTAATGCGCATGAATAATTCCCTACTGGGGAAAATAAAGCAAGGAGCAAGCTCTCCCAGCTTGCAAAGCATGGCAGTTCTGTAAAGAAACTGTCTGCAGAGATGGTCCTTGAACACCCCCTGGAGACACGTGTCTGACAGAGGGAAGGAGTTCTTGCGGCATCCAAGGACAGGGTGGGAAATCTCACAAAACATGCGCTGTGCCCCCTCGATCTTAGGACACCGTGCTTCTCCAAATCCGGGCTGAAGCATGGCATTTGGATGTCTAGGTCACCCTGGTCACATCCTTGCTGATGCACAAGGTCCCTGCGGGGTTTCAGACCAATCTGCCTTACACCAGCAGGGTGGCCAAAAAACAAAACAATGGTTCTGTGTGGGGCTGCTTATCCATAAACTCTCTTAGTCAGCAGCACCAAAACGTATCTTCTTTTCTCATAGAGGCTTCAAAGTGAGATTGGCAATCTGAGATGTACAGCAGCAAGCTGCTTTAGCACTAGCTCCTCATTGCTGTCTCATAAAAAGGAGAGTTGATCAGAGTCAGTTTATGGCGTGTTTTTCTGGACCAGGGACTACCTTTTCTTCTGTCACTTTGACAACGTGTCCTTCTCTTCTGTGAGACATTTGCCAGAAACAAAGAGCCTACTGCTGCCTCTGCATGAAGCAGGTAGGACCCTGTTCCTCCCAGCTACAAGCCCAAATGGTGCTCATTTAATGATTCCAGGGAGATCTTAAAACACTGACAATTTTAGAGGGAAAAATCAGCATGTAGTTGCTGTTATGGAGACAGGTCAATCTGTAGCTGAATTATTTTCTCCTTCACGTAATATCTCAATTTCTTACAGCACAATACCTCCATCTGGGATGTGGACTGAGGGCAGCTCCAATTATATAGGCTGTCTTTGCCGTGGAAGCAACTGAGCTGTGGTAGTTCATCTCCAGCTGCTGTGGTGGAAACAAAGAATCCTCTCATTACCTGCAGAGCTTTTGCCGTATATGTCTCCTCATGCTTGTCTTTCACTTAGAGTCAGGCTTCTTTATGTTGCTGCAACTACTCACAAGGAACTTAAAATTCACTTGCAACTACTTTTAAGGTAGTTTTGTGCTGCCAGAGAGGCCCCAGAGGTTAGTGGCAACAGGACAAAAGCTAAAAGTGACCTTTACAGCACATAATTTACAAGAACCTCTCTGCCTTTGAGGAGACACTTGTGTGCCTATCCTTCCTATACTGTTGGGTTAACAGCGTCTATTCTGGCCTGACTGGGGAGCAGCAAGTCACCTACAATCAGCTGATTTTGCATCCTGCTGCATCAGTCAGGTCAGCCAATACCTTAGCCACTAACCAAGGGCTACAGGGCAGAAGCTCCATCTGCTGTCTAGAACATTATCATGGGGGAAGGCACCATATATCCATGTCTTATTAAAGAAAAACCCAGAGCAGAGCAGGAATTGCACACTGGTAGGGTTTTGTTTGTTTCTGTACGTTTGTTTATTTTTGCAGCTCCTGCATAAAGTACGGTAGCAGTGCTGACACTCCTCATGAGTCAAAGGCACCCTCTCAGCTGAATGCCCCACCGACCCTATAGATATTTGCATCCTCCGAGTTTGGTTAATCTCAAACTCTGTTCCAGCAAGGTGGCACAGCTTCCACAGGGGGATGCAGCCTGCTGATTAAGACGCTCTTGTTGGAAACTGAATCCCTGAGGGCAGTTGTCCCACTCCTAAGCAAGCACGGAAAGGGACAGTGTAGCAGCTGCCACCACTGCTCTCAATATCAGCTGCTGGTTTTTTGCGCTGCACCCTGTCTCACCAATCCAGCAGGCTCAGGTGATGACGACCGGAGGGAGGTCATCCCTTCCCAAGGGGAAAAGCACCCTCAGCTCCCAGATTTCACTAAGTTTCAGCAGGAACAAAGTGCAGGATGGCTTAGCCCAGCCAAGAGAAGAGCACTCTGTGTCATGGGGCGATGCCCAGTGCATGAGCAGCTTGTCACGTCAGACAGGGTAGTCCCAGGCACCTCCAAGGCAGTGACAGCCAGGGTGTCAGAGGTGTTGTTTTGGCTGCAGCTGGAATTTAAGTGTTGATGTCCATTCTCATTTGTTGGATAAAATGCAAACCCAGCCCTTGTTCCCTTTTGGATAAGCTTGCATCAAAGGACTACCTTGCAAGTAGACAGACTTTTGTGTGAAATGTGTCCCCAAAATAGGAGTAAGTGGTAAACCGTGTGCCTAGGAATCAAAATGGTGAAAGTACCCTATAGGCATAGCTTAAAATGAGTTACCCTCCCTCAGTACTTGCTGTACGCACATAATCAGGGATTCCTAATTTTCTGTTACAAGATTTCCCTGGTTTAATTTTCTCTTTGCTATTGAAACCTATTAAAAGAAAATGATGGAGCAAGCAACTAGAACTTATAGGTGCAATGTTCAGTTGTTTCCATAATCACAAGAAAATAAAGTCCGATGGATCATGTAATAGAAAAATGAAGAAAATCTGAGCACGGTCTCAAGCAGTATCTGCCTAATGAATATAAGACACCATTGGTGACAATATTTCTTGTTGTTGGTACTTTAGAATGTGATGGGACTGCATTATGCACAATATAATTCTGGGTTGTGTGTTTTTTAATACACTTTTAATGAAGAAATGTAGATCTCATGGCTTTAAATGAGTGCACTTTTCACTTGTAGATAGAAGAGGGAGGAAATGGCTTTGAAAATAAAAAAAAAAAAAAGAAAAAGAAGCATCTTCTATCAGAAAGGGAATCGAATAAAGGGACCTTTTATGGAATGGGACACTTGGGGCATCCACGTCCTTTTCCACCAGCCACATATAGATCTCTGTGTAACCAACACATCTTCAAAAGAAAAGGCGTTCTAGTTACGAAATCTAGTTTCAAATACTTACGAGTGAGAACACATTCTGCAGCTGTTGCTTTTCTAAAGGTGCTTTTGCAGGTCTTTTCAGAACTGTATTGTCCATGGGTCATATTCCTGCAGACCTAGGGCTCTCATGTGAATGCATATACCCATGGACATTTACATGCATAAGGTAGCTATTTCTAATTTATTCCTTTGGGCTGATGCAAGTGGGAAATTGAAGCAAAAATGTTTGCTGGAATTTCTTAATAAGGTTCAAAGGGATTTTAGTGATAAATGATATTTTGGATGTAAAAAAGATCTAGAACAAAAGTTGCTCTTTTTTAGTAGCTTCTTTGCCATTGCTACAAATTTTACCGCAGGGGGTATATGCACAGAAGTGGAAAATTCATAGTACATTGCCCTCTCTGTTGGAATTGTTGTCTTTCATTATATAAACAACTGAAATGAACTGTTGAAAGATTGGGTGGGTAGAGAAGGCCATCTTTTTCTTGTAATGTAATCCTTTTTCCTTTTGGAAAACCTAAATAATGTAATTCTTTTTCCTTTAGTTCCTGTAACATGTGAAAACTATGTAGGTTAAAATCCTTTCTGAATCTTTTCGCAGAAATATCTATGAGAAGTTGCTTTTTTGTGTCTTGGTCACCCCAGCTGTGGAATAAAGCAGAAGTCTGCTGTAATTCATATTCTGTAACTTCTTATGCTAATTAATCCCAACGAAAGCTAAGTAGAAAGAGAGAAGCAATGAGTTAAAATAATAAAACTAATTCTTATGCAAATGGAAAGAGCATTCCCCAGTGGTTGGCAGGGTTAGCATACAGCTCATTTTTTCTCCTCTGTATGTCCCCTTTTGCTTCCCTGTTTTATTCCTGTTCTCATTTCTTCCAGAAGTCCTGGACTGAGGAGCAAAGCACAAGTACAACTGTTCAAGCACACTGACTGTGTGCATGAGGCAAACCTCACGCTATATGGGGATGCTTCACTATGCCATGGTACATGATGACACACGCCTATCTTGGTCAGGAAACTCCCAGCCAGAAGGATGTTTTGATACAAATAAATGTGTGTTATGATCAAACCCAGCCATATCTGTGAGTCTTCCCTGGGAAGTAAAAATGAAATGTCTGTATTTACCATGTTTTTTCTCGTCTCTTTTACAGATACAAGAGGTTCTGCAGGTAAAATCACAAAGGGCTACACTTGAGCGGACAGCACAAGCCTAGGAGGCCAAGCTGGTGCTCCCAGACCTCAGGGAGACTCCTCAACACCCTGTCTTCAGGGTAATCATATTCTGATCTCCTCCTTCCTTCACCCACCCTTTATGTAGGGATTTAAGGATGTTTAGGTAGCTAATGAACACTTAGGCAACAAAATATAATTTAAAAAAAGCTTTCTACACTGAGATTGTTAGGAGTTTGGCCATCATTCCGTTTCTTCTCGCAAGTCTAGCCAAAGCACTGCACCTGCAACCTTCTGTAACGTATCTCACCTGGACAAAACAAGTGGTGACACCCTGCGTGGATGAAGGGGGCACCTATTTTAAAGACAGAGGAAATCTGGATACCAGAGTTTTGAATAACTCAGTTCCTAGCAGAAGCACCTTACGATTTGAATTCTGAGTATTTCCATTCAAATCAGACAACCCAAGAGAAAAGATCTAGGAAGTCTTTCTCGACACTTTACAGCCAGGATACACCCCAACAGCAAAGTCCCTTCCCTTAAGAACAGAATGCAGAAATAGTGCCCTTGGCACGTGTGGGTGCACAGTGCACGGGGTCCTGATCACAGCTGCTGACACTGCAGTATAGCACTTAAAAAATAACTGGAGCAAATCCCTGTTGCATAGCTCTGCCGAGCACTGATGTGCTACACCCACTGTAGCTGATGGAAGTGGAAGCTAATGGCAAATTGAAGAAGCACGCGGACAGAAGAGATCTTTGCCTTGCAATTTTTGGGAACCCAGCACAGCCTGCTTCTCCTATCTTGCAAATGACAGACAGGACATTTTCAAACATAATGGACTTAAAATGTCAGGTGTAATCAAGGGTGAGGCTGTGAATGTAAATGAACTGTTTTCATAAGTGCAATCTAAATAGCAAAGCCGAATTACAGCTACCCTGTCACTGCAGTTCTGCCATGTGAGGCAAAGCAGCACAAAATCCTGGGAGGGGAGCAGAGGATGCGAATCTTCTCCCTGCAGTCAGGGCAAGGCATCCCTTGAAACCTGGGATGGCAAAGGGGGGGTCATTAGGTATGGTTATCCAAGAAACAAGGGAAAGCTGTGATAAAAGTGCAGGGCAGTTGAACTGAAAGAAAACAAACAAACGATTTCCTGACGTTTTCTTTAATTTCGGCTTCTATCTTCTCTAAATATTGTGTGGCATGCCTTCACTGGATGCAAGACACCTTCCATCTGAACTACAAATAGGTGGTCTCAGAGCCTGCAAGAGGAGGCTTGCTGCAGAAGCAGGCTGTCTGGTCCTTCTGCATGACATGTCCCAGCCATTCTCCAGAACCTGCCTGTTTCTTTTCAGCATCACTGAATTACTCAAGCTGTGCTCTGGAGACTGCCTTCTCCCCTACAACCACTTTGAAATTACTAATACTTTCTTTTGCTTTAGAAAGATAGTCTTTCACAAAAGCAAAGATGGAGACTGTTAAATTATTCAACCACTCTATGCAAATAGTAACTAATTTTTGCAGTGCCCTAGTGAGGTAGGTAATTATATGTTATCCTTTCTGACAGGCAGAGACATTAAGTTTGATTCACTGGCTCCAGACCAGAGGAGAACTTTGAACTAAATTTTCCCGGGCTCAGGTGAAATTTCGGATAACACTCTAGTTTGATCAGAATGCCATTTTTCATTTTCCATTTTTGTCTCATCAAGAAACCAGTCTTGGAAGAATATCCCTTGGCTGAGCTGCTAGAAAATGTTCATAAATGATTCACTTGCACCTTTCACAGTCAAAAACGACACCAAGGGTGCCATGGAAATAAATTTTTGAGGGTAGATGAGTCACCTGGGTTTCGTTGCAAGTAACGACAAAAGCCGATTCTGTTACTCACCCAAATTTTGTCCTTGCTGCCTAAAATGTTATCGCTACATCCTCTGTGAGTGATCTGGCTGGATCAGTCCAGCTATCTTTCTGGCTTAGGGTCTTGCCGTAGACAAGGCAGCATGGTTTTGGTGTGTTAGAACTGTGTAAACCTGAAGCGATAGGCATCCATGGTAGGTGCAGGTCCTGAATACGAAATTGGCTTATGGCCTGAAACAGGCTTTGTATCTCTTCCAAAATCTGCCACCTACAACAGCTCAATTATCTTGTGAATGACTCACTGAGTTCTTGTGGCAGTGAGCTCCTGTCCTAATTAAGGGAACAACAACCTGAACTCTTCCCTTGCTTAGGTTTCCTGTCCCCTTTCCACCTTCTCTCTGCCATTCCTTAGCTTACTTCCTCTTTGACCTGTCCCCACCTATTTCTGCCCATGCTAATCTGCCCCACTTACCACATTTTGATGCTCAACATCACTCTGAACCCTTTGGCCTTGATTTAAGGGGACAAGAAGGGTGCATGGTGCCGCAGGGGCAGCAACACTAGGGTTACACAGCAGCGCTTTGAAAAAAGCACCGCTTCTTCTCCATCATGACATTTTGCCAAACTGTTGATCTTTAGACCATAGGTGGGCTCTCACTGTCAAGTTGTACTGACTGATGAAGGCCATCAGCCATGCTATTTGATCTCTGAGTACCCTAGGATAGCCACCTTCATCCCTGAGCACATCCTACTCTGACACTTAATTACCACTACAGGCATCATCTTTAGCTTCAAAACAAAGCAAGAATCATAGTCATGAAGAAATAAGGGAACTTCTGTAGCTTGTCCTGCACAGCCCAAAACCTTGATCCTGAAAAGTACTCCCAGTCCCACCCTCACAAGAACTCCAGTGCTCTAAAAGTTTTGAATATTTCTGAAACCATTTCTTGTGTTTCTTGACAGGAATTTACTGTTTTTGCATGCTTTGAATGCTCATTTCAAAACACAGTATTTTCTAATGAAGTAATGTACAGACTGACAGCACATCCTTGCTTCAAACATCCTATAAAAGATGTCTTTATCCTGATTTTTTAGAGATGCGGAATATGAGGCACAGGAAGATGAAGCAATTTGACAAAAGTCACTCAAAGTCTACGACGACAAATGAGAATCAAAAAGAGAACTGTGATATCCTTCTGCTTTTCTGATATGCTGTTCACTAAGCCACTCAGTAGCTATGCTATATTTCTGCTTGCTTATTTTAAATACAGTGTTTAGAAAGTGGAAATCAATTCTTCTAGTGATGCATGCATGTAGGTACAAGCACGTATGACACGTATCTCCTTAGACTTTACTTCCATGTTAATACACATAGAAAACTGCCATCTACTAACTCGTCAGGTAGAAAACTGTGATTTTTGCTATGATGGGGGGTAGGGTTTATGTTCACAGCGAGCGTACAGTGAGATGTGCTTGTGCTTTAGCTTCCTTCATCCTAGATCTCTAAAACAGAGGATGGAGACTTCCACTGCAGTATGGCAGGGCCTTTTCCCCTATTCTAAAAATGCAAACGTAAGTGCGATTTAGGATGGCAGTCTTATCAAATGGATCTAAGTCATCCCTTTTTTGTTTTCAGTTCCCGCTGTAAAAATGGGATTGAGGATCTGCCTATGATGTAACTACCAACAAGTCAATACAGTTAAATATACATTTTAAAATTCAGCAGATCGTGTGTGTTATTATAATAATTACGGGCTTTAGGACATCAAAGTGAGGACCTCCAGAGAGGCCCCACATAGGACAACTGAACTCATTTATCTGGTTTTGCTGGAGTCACCTCAACACATTTGCTGATTTCATAAACACTCTGCTCCTGCTGGCTGGATTCACCACTGAATTCAGTGTTCCAGAGGTGCTATTAATCTCTGAAATGCATGATGACTACCAATCAGACTTAGGGAGAGGCACATTTTTCAATAATAGATAGTATCTGAACGTGTCAGCAACCCATTTTACCTCATTCCATACATAAGTCTGGTAATGCTAACACTGAAAACAAAGGTTCAGTCAACAGATTTAGAGGACTTGGCTAAGACAAGCAAGAGCATATCAAACAAATGCTTCGTTGCCACTCCAGCCAAGGACTCATTAGCGCTCGGAAAGTGTTTGTCCCCAGTACTGCAATTTTTTCCAGTAATGAGTTTACCCATGTTGTTTTCAAATGCATTCTCTCACATGCGCTGCCAATATCTGGGCATCCCTGTGAGCGTGCGCTTGCTGCAGGATCTCAGTCTGGACACATGTCCCAGGGCCACATGCAGAACTGGGAGCATCAGCTGTGAGAAAGGATTGCAGAGTCCTCTTTCTCATTATGAGCAACTTTTACTCCTGGCCAGAGGAGAAATGGAAAGCAGTACATAAAAACTGGGGGTAATGAGGAGCAGCAAGAAGTAGAATATCTTAAGTATTAATAAAAAGAGAGAAATCCCATTTTAAGCACATTTGTAGAAAAGATAGTTATGCTAGGCAGGTTTGATAGGTCCAGCTTTGTGCCATGGTATACCAGCACAATCTGGTACTCTTGTGGCTTTAGATGTTTACATAGATCTAATGTGGCTTAGGTCAGAAAGACTGAGGATCTTTGCTTTGTTTAAAAAACTGGGAGTTTGAAACTTCCCATTCTGAACAGAGTGAAAAGAAAATCATTTTGCTTAGAAAAGAGCACATAGGTAAGAGAGTACAAGCATCTCCACGCCAGTACAAACAATAACCTGGAAATTACTCTGCGGACAGAAATCAGCTGGTAACACAAATAAGTCTGGCTGTGCTCCCCATGACTCAAGCAGCTTCTTGGACAAACAGATTTATGAAGAAATGTCTTCGTCTCCCAAAAGGAACTATGTTTTTTTATATATATTTAACCAAATATTTACCAGTCTAAAAAGACTTTCAGTTTGGGTCTTCTACATCTCATGAGAGTGCTTTAACCCCTGAGTACTGTTTGCCATGAATCTCAGACTCTTTCACCCCCTGAAATCTATTCTGGGCTTAGTAAGCCCTATAGATCAATACACTGAGTTAAATGAACCTTTCCAAGGAAAGTTTCTGCTTCACCTAACTGACAGGTTTTCTTGGGAAAGACTTAAAAAATAACTCCATACCAGTATTACTTCATATATGCTGCATGATAGTGCTATCTATTTTGGCTGCCTGTTTTTGTGGATACCTTTGGGTAGACCGCAAAAGATCAAACAGTATTTTTTCCAATTGCTTTTTCTGATTCTGCTTAGAGGCTATATACAAGGTCTGAGAAATTCCTCGTGCTATCCTTCCCCTGTGAAGAGATTTGGTTTTTTTCAACTCTGAGCTGCTCCTGAAAGGAGATGAACAAACAAACCTGGAAAATACTGAAATGCCGCCCCTAAGAAAGAAAAATCTTCTACTAACATAGAACAGCCCTAGATATCAGAAAATCTCTCAAAAGAAGTATATAGTGTTCTGATGAGTCCCCTTCATTTAGCAGGGAATTGGAAAAGGATAACCAGAAAGCAGAGAGTCCCATCACTGTCATAAGTGGTCCTACTGTTTTCTGAGGTTTTGTAGCATCTTCCAAATGCTGCACAGGATATTTTCTAACATGCAAACAAAAGTGAGACCTACATAAATGTGTTGATGACCTTGAGGTGGCATTTGTCAATAAAATACAGGGCTCACAGAAAAAGATGACTCCCCGATAATTTTTCCTTGTATTTATGTTCCTAATTGTTGTGCCCAAAAGAAGGCTCCAGGATCAGGTGGATGCAGTTAATGAAGATAATAGCTGGTGGGCACAGAGAACAAGACACAGGAGGAAGGAAAGTAACTGTGAAAAAGAGTAGAATTATTTGAGAAACCAAAGTGCGAGTGACCTAGGAAGAATAGTAGAAGTAGTAAAGAACTGCAGAAATACTGAAAGTAGGCTTTGGAGTAATCTCTAAACACCTCTTTGTCTAAAACAGATAAAATGCTTGAAGAGAGCATTTCACAGTATCTCTGCATGTTCTTGGTCTCAAATCTGAGGAGCAGAAGAAAGATATGTTCCTCACATATAAACTGGAGGTAGCCGAAGTGAATGAAGTGAATAAGGAACAACCACTTGGCTGTGGGGAGGCACTGCTGCTTAGGCAGCAAAAATAAATGAAAAAAGACTGTTCCCCAACTATGCAAGAACAGAAGGTAGGATTGCTTCTCATATAGAAGTCAAGGCTCAGATGTTACAACCCTACAGCTGTGGCAAATCATGCAGAATTAGTATGTGCTTGAGAAAAACTATTAACAAATACCAAATGTTTCAAAGCCTTCTCTCTCCTCTTCTCTTTCATGAATGTTACTTAATTAGAATACTCTTCAAATGTGGTTACTAGTTAATGAGAATCTACAAAAGAAAACAGGACTAAATTGACAAAGATTGTAAAAGATGCCTGATTTTTTTTTTTAATCCTTCGTGCCAAACAAACTGATGTTTTCCCTACTTTCATAACTTATTTTAGAAAAGTCAGTTGTCTCAGAATGAGTATCTGCAGACAAACAAGAAGACAGAGTTTGGTGTAAACGCACCCACACCCAGCCAAGTTTTCACTCTCAGCCGTTCAGCGTGGGTATATTAGTGCAGGAAAATAAGCAAATCTTACTGTAGCCAGAGTTCATAACAGAGCTGTAAGTATTTATCACGCATCCCTTTAAGCACACTTTCCCAATAATGCAAATGCAGACCTACCTACCAACCTTGTATTCCCTGGTGCACATCTTTATGAAAAATGATGTTTACAGTACTCTCGCTGCCCATATATGAATTACTTCAGCTTCTTTAACCAAGTGTGGATTGGAGTTGTACTGACTAAAGCACAGAGAGCAATGAAAGGAAGCTTTTTCCCCTGGAGACATTTTGATCGAAGGGAACCCAAGAGGTATAATGCTGAGGAGCACAGAAGAGGCACAGCTTCTGTCACAGGAATACGTTCTAAAGCAAATGGGTTTACAAGAACTGGAGGGGGAGCGGGGGGGTGTGGAAAAAAGGTAAGGTACATGGCAGAAGTTAATTTCCAGGGAGGGTGCCAACAATGCAGGGATCAGCAGGGAAGAGGGGGCCATCAGTGAGAAGTCACAAAAGCCTGGAACAAACATGGTGAGCTGGCAAGGTAGGGGAAAAGATAAGGACAGAAAACTAATTGAATGCTCTGAAGTTACATTGAACGCTAGATAGAAAAAGGGAAACTAGTTTGTGGGCCTCAAATGATGTACAAAGTGAAATGGAAAAGTCAGTGATGGAAAAGGAAAGAAATCCTTGATGCAGTTCAAATGTCTGAGGGATAAAGAAGGGAAGCCTGGAGAAAGAAACTGCAGGTTACAAAAATTAGGGTTTGCCCATGTTTCTCTGGGTATATCCTTTTCTTTCTTCTTCCTGAAAAAAATGCAGAGGGTTGTTACAGCTTAACAATTCAATATCTCCGGACTCTCCTTGGCTTGGCTGGAGGCACCAGGATCCCGAGGCTCCTGACCCTGCAGAGACCCCAGGTTGGTAGCACCATAAGGGAAGTTGATGGTGGCCGCCCACTACCAAAAACTTGCCACATAAACCCAACAGTGACTTGCGTGGCTACTGCGCACGCTGCGTGATGGATGCAACGCTTCCAGAAAACCACGGCTGGAGGCAGCGTGCCAGCCCGCAGCAGCTCCACAGCACATGTGTCGTATTGGAGAGGTCATAAGAGTAGCCAAGGTGGAACGTGGGACTGCCTTGATCACAAGTTAAGCAGAAGAAAAGGAGGTGGCAAGTATTCCTCATCTGTATTTGTAGGACTCTGACATTACTGCCATTATAATAATCAGGATAAAACCCAAAGAGCAGCACAGAGTTCAAGTGTCTCTCTGTCTGCCCTGAGTGGTGGGACACAATGATTAGGACTCTTTGGGGAAGTCCAGATTTTGGCTTGTTAGCTTGGCTTGCAGGGGCAGGCAGTTGAGGGTAAGAGAAACTATGATGGCAAAATCCAGGAAGGAAAAAAGACACCGCATGTCACTTTCCAGGGGGATTGTTAGTCACAAGGTGAGACAAATATTGTCTGTCAACTTCACACTTTTCTATGCTTTTCTACATGTATATATATGTATACATAGATATATAGGTAATCTTTCAAATGCGTAGCTACAATTCAACAATTTATTAGAAAGTTTCTTCCCTGGTACTTTGCATGTTTTATTCCCAAGACAAGAGAAAAGAGGTGGAAACAAAACTGTTCTCAATACAAATCAGATCAGCCCCTTCAGTTTCTTTGTTATGGTAATTGGTAATTACAGGAAAAAAAAAAATCTTAATTTAAGATGAAGATTGCTCCAAGTACTTTCCCTACACATGATCTGTCAGCAGCCCACCTTTGGATGACACTTATACTGGAGGTTAGAACGGGTCACATGAACTCTCTGAGCAGCCACCAGCCATGAGTTTCTTCTCCCCCTTTTCCCAGCACTTGAGGAACAAGTATAGCAGCACCGAGACCTGGGATTACTGAAACGGGAACCAACAGGAGGCAGCTTTTTGACATACTGTGCTTTCCCCCTGTTTAGCCCAGAGGACTGAAAACTACATGGTGACAGTGTAGATCAGGAATGGTCTGAGCCAAAACTAGAAGCGTAAAGAGGGTTAACCCTCTCAGGGAAGACTCGCTGCCTGGTCCTCCTCTGATGGAGCCAGACAGCTCCTTGCCCCCATGAGGATGATGGCAGCTGCATGCCGCTGGTGTAGGGTCACTGCACACCTGCCCCCATGAACAGGACCTTCGGAGCAAAAACCCACCCAGCTTTGTGCTGCACTTCAGCAGGGCACTCCCTGATGGATGACAAGTGATCCAAAGTCAGCTTCTGTATGTGTCCCTGAAAGGCACTTAATTCCTAGCTGGAGAGCTGACACGTTTCTGACCAGCGTTAGGTTATGGCACTTGCGCTGACTACCAAATTCAGAGTTGGATTTTGTACCCAGTTTCTGTTTTCACCCTGACTTGAACCCTTGGTTGGAGTTACAAGGTTCACTGCGGGCTTCCCACCACTGCTCTCGACACTCCTCCAGCCTGCAGGTGAGTTTTCCCTCCCGGCAGCCCGCGGGAAGCTTTGCTCCCAGCAATGTGGGGGAACTGCTCCGATGAGTCCCCAGGGGCTTCGGTGGCAGTGGGGAGGGCAAGGGGAAATAGCTGAGCTCTGACTGAGGCTCATTAGACCTATTTCCCCGGCCGCTCAATTATCCAGTTGCCTTCCTGGCCATGTCCCCTTGCCTACGCACGTGCACACGTGTGCGTCTGCGCACACGCGCACACGTGCGCATAGAGCAGACGTTTCCAAGTTCAGATTAGAGGGCTGCTATGCAAACTGTGGATTTTTTATTTTTTATTTTCTTGAAGCAAACAGGTGATATCCATGACAGAGAGATTAGATTTGGGTAAATTAGATATAAGCCTAATATCAGGCAATTTTCAGAGCAGAACCAAGTATTTTAAAAATGGTCCTGGAAAGGGGGAATATATTCATACTTCAGAAAAGTATTTGCTAACACTGCAGAAAGGAGTCATAATTTCCTTCAAGGATAGCCTTGCCTCTTTGTTTCCTTCTGAATGCTTTTGAGAGCTTGCTTTCTGATCTTGAAAAGATACGTGTACTTATGTATGCCAATTTATATTGTTGTGCTCTTGGGTTTTTTCTGAACTATTATAAAAAATGGAAATAAGGGAAAACCTACTGGTGTGAAAGAAACTTCCAGCTGAATTTGGGTGCTTGACAGTGTGTATAGGTGTGCTGAAATAAAAATGCAGCCTCTCAGAAAATGTAAAACAAGCATACGTGCACACTCTATAATATAGCACAAATAAATCTGCAAACAGGTAATAAATGAATAATGCCAGTGACTACTGAACCACAAACAAATATATTTCACCGTTAACCAGGGGATATGTGAACTCAAACACAGTCACAGATTCTACAATACCATTTTATAGGATATTGTATTTGTCCATAAAACCTTTAAATGTAAAGGTAGAAGGAACAGACGGCGTATATTCAGTGAAAAATACCTAGCAATCATGCCACACCAACAGGAGATATTATTGTCTGGAATGGAACAAACTCAGGGTCAAATCTTACTTCCATTAAGAAGCTGAGCAGTATTCTATACAGATAACATGAGAAAAGCTAACAAAATCTGGTGTTATCTGGGCTTTCTAGTGTGCAGCAAACAATACTTTGTCATTTACTGGTAATTTCTCAGTTCTAACGGAGTTAAATTGGAATTGCATTGGTATTATCACTAACGCTTTTCAATCTGGTTTTGCTTTATGAGATTTTTAAAGAGTTGTTTCGCTGTTCCTGTTAATTCTTTACTGTAAAATCGGTTGCAGGATTGCACTCTCTCGCTATAGATTTTGTATGTGCTGTGTTTGTATAATACGTTGCGTCAGAACTAAAGTAACGAGTTGTGGTGAGTGAACTCATATGGGAACTTCTCAGAGTTTGCACTGCCCATGAAAAAATAGCCACTACATTAAAAATAATGTTTACCTCGCAGAACAACAGCATTTTTAAACTGAGTCACGTGCTCCCTGTTTTTTTGGCTTTTGGCCATTTGTGCCCCAGATGAGAGCCGCCACCACCAGCATCCTGTATCTCCAAGAGCTGACTCCCTTGGCAGCGAACTACAAAGGCTTTCGCTGCAGCCAAGGCAGCCTCTGTGGATGGGGAGCTCCCAACAAGAAGGGCAGTATTTTCCACAGAAATAAACATCAGGTCTTCCAGCTGCAGTTGGGCAACAAGGAGGAGCCCGCAACAAACTCTCTAACCAAGACCTTTCCTTGGGAGCCTGATTTTCACCCAGCAGGTGAAAATTAAACGTTAAAGGTGAAGCTGTTACTACCTCCCAGCCACCCCTCACATCTCATTGCTTTATCAGGCCAGGCTGAAACCCACAACCACTCATCCGCTTCCTCAGGAGCTGTTCCCTATCCCCGCCGGGGCAGCACAGTGGGAGGAGTGGGGCGGCCGACTCTGAGGCGTCCATCTCACCCATCCCATTTTTCCTGTTGCCTCTAGGACTGAAGCTGCTTCTCCCTGCCCAGGTGACTTAAAAACTCACTGGTGCAGGGTTACAGAGCATGGCACCGGCTCCTCACACATGTGAAACGTGTCTTGTGGATTCCCATGGAAGTTTATGCCCTTTTCCTCAGTGGGTCTACGCTCATCTTCCTCAGTGTTTTCTGCTACACAGCTGCTTTGCCATGCTGTAAGAAGTCCAGCATAAACCGTTCCCGTTGGACAGCTCTAGCTGTTCTCACCTTAAGCATGATGGCATCACGTCTCCTGTGAAGACAGGCTGAAAGAGCTGGGGCTGTTCATCCTGGAGAAGAGAATGTTCCAGGGAGACCTCTAGCAGCCTTCCAGTACATAAGAGGAGCCTACAGGAAAGATGGAGAGGGACTATTTACCAGGGACTGCAGTGATCAGACGAGGGGCAACGGCTTCAAACTGGAAGAGGTTAGGTTTAGATTAGATATTAAGAAGAAATTCTTTACTCTGAGGGTGGTGAGACACTAGAACAGGTTGCTCAGAGAGGTGGAAGATGCCCCATCCCTGGAAGTGTTCAAGGCCAGGTTGGATGGGGGATGGGGCTTTGAGCAACCTGTTCTAGTAGGAGGTGTCCTTACTCATGGCAGGGAGGTTGGAACTAGATGATCATCAAGGTCTCTTACAACCTGAACCATTCTATGCTTCTATGATTCTATGATCTAGCATGAGATTTCATATGTCATAACTTACTTTTTTTTGTTGTTGTTTGCAGCTTTACAGTGTTACCGCTTGCCTGACCTGTCCCACACAGACTCTGAGCAGCATTTGGAGAATCTGGACACACTGCCCAGCAGCACCTGGCAAACTGATTGCAGTGGCAGCAGAGGTCCAGAAACACCGGGCAGGCGCGCTCTGCCTGCGCTGATCAGCTCACGGGGATGCTCGCCGCAGACCTGATGCTGGCAGGCAGACCAGATGTGCAGCGTGTGCCCTGCGCTACCTGCCGTTGTGCTAGCGCACTGGAGGTGCGTTCAGGCCACATCTCGTGCAGCACATCGCACGTGCCCTCGTGCTTCTCTCCAGGACTTCCCGGCTGGTCTTATGGCAACCCCATTTGTGCACCCTTCCTCTCTCGAGTTCCTTCTTGCAACACACCAGCCTCGGTCCTGGTGGGCTTTGGCCGTGTTATCTGTGCAAAGGTTTGTGATGTTATATTAGGTATTAATAAACGCCGTGTGTTAGGTCACTACTTTTATAGACTCAAACATTTGGTGCAAAAATCACATTCACACTTCATCTACCAGATCCCATAGCTCCAGAGAAATCAGGACCATTCATTCCAAACCACGTGAATATAACTGAGAACAGAGATGGAGAGCAGCTGGGAGGGGTTATCTAGGTGTACTTTAAAGCCAGTTTACAGGTCAATAAGTACAGGAATACCCATTACAGCCATGTCTGGAGGCTGCACAGAGAGTGGTGAGTGTATGCGTGCAGACCATAAAGCTTTTTAACATTACTCAAGAAGGATAACACTGAAATTGCCTCCTCTGCCCCTCATGAAGACACAGTGTAATGAATGATAGGGGAAACACATTGCTTTTGCTCAGAGACAGCTTACGCTTTCTAAGTGGCTCCTGAACAGCTGAAGTCAACCAACTCATACCAATGAGAGCAGAGTCAATAAAGATAATTGTATTTGTTTAGCTCAGGAAACTGGAAATATAGGTGAACAACACAGTAGCAGAGCTTGCTGGGAACCTGAATGCCTTTTCCCAGGACAGTCCTGACATTTTAGGCAAGGGAAAAATCCTTCCAAAGTGGAACCAGGAGATAAAAATTTCAAATTTTACACTACCTGGGAAATGTTGAGTTGGTACTTAATAATTTTCTCACGAGTCATGTTTAGGCATTTCATTTCAACAAGATAAAGACCTTTGTTTTTCCTTATCTTCATCGTTAGTTTCATTTACAGATCTGTCATACGAAATGTAATTTAAATTCCCATAAAACATTCAGTGGGAATCTGTTCTGCCTAAATTTTTTGACCTGTTGCAAACAGCATCTATGTAAGAAATTATCACATTCCCGAAGACTGATATCTTTTACGTGTATAACAGAGTTACACTTACAGTTTTCTGGGGAGTTTATAGTCAGAAATGAATCCTGTGCTTGTTAGATTGCAGTTTGAAAGGTCAGATTATTTCTCTGTCGGGGTACATCCTGGGAGGGACAGGAAAGACTTACTGGAATACTCCCTGTACTCTTAAGTTTTCATTAGTATTAATCTGAAGCTTCCTTGGTCCCTGCTGCTTCCATTTTTTCTCTTTAATGAGCACTGGGAGAACTGGTTTGTTACAAAATACTAGCAAGACACAAATGGGCAATATCAACAGAAAGTGTAGCAATATGAATAGTTTTTAGCAAGACAGCAAGAAAAGCTCAAGTTCTACTCCCACTCTTCCCGTATCTTAAAACCTTAAGAAACTTGACAACACTGTCATTGGGAATAAAAAGGGACTTTGTTGCTGTGAAATGAATGCGGCCAGGCTGCACATGAGGCTGTAATCTCATAATACATAAAAAAAGACCAAAAAGACCAACCAAAGCATTCCTGCCACACAGCCTGCCAAATCTGGCTGTCTCCTGGAAGGCCAGCACTGGTTATGTGCATTAGAAAACATCTCAGCAAAGGTGTTTGCTACGCAGAATTTGCTGTATTTCACATTCAATTGATTTAAAGCATTACTTCTCACATGTAATAATACACTGCTTTATAAATATATATTTTATACTTTATTAGTATTTCTTCATGTTTCATCATATACATATTTGTACATATGTATATATTTGCATGAAGAAGTACTAATAAAAAATATATTTGTATGTGTGTGTTTACACAAACTAAATTTAGACCAGTGCTGACAACAATTTGTTAGCTTTTATCTTTCATTCCTTTAATGCTAGATTTGTGCACCTGTTGGGATTTCTTGGAGTTTACCTTGCGCTAGTTGCCCAGCATGGGGATGTGATGTCTTTTGAGATGTTCTCTGCTCTCCTGCCTGGCCTCCAGCGGCTGCTCCAGGGAAGCAGAGCTCCCAGGGACCCACCAGTGCTGTGCAGACCTCTCTGCAACCTGAGGGGGCCTGAAATGGCCCTAGGCACCTAAGCAGCTGAATCCCAATTTGCAACCCCTTCACTAAGGGAAATAATGGAGGGAGAGAAGCGTGAGATACTGACACGGAAATTCAGGTTTCTGGCTGCTGCTGCCCACATTGCTGCTTTTGCAGCCTGGCGGTTGCTTCCGAAGTGCTGCCGCAGGATGGCTTTGATTTTTTTTTTTTTTTCTCTGATTACACTGCTGTTAGAGCTGCCTGTCAGGAGCTGCATCCCTTCTGTTTCCTGACTAAGCGCATTTGTGTGGGGCTAGATTTTGGGAGGGTCCCCATGGGAATGGCTTCTAGATGTTCTTGGTTCCCTGCCCAGCCTGGTTTCTCTCCGTGCTACAGACACTGAGATCCAGGTGCTGGGGGGTGAGATTCTGGGCAGCGCATCCCTGCAGTGCCTGCAGAGCAGGATTTAGGATGTTTAACAGAAGCAAAGAGCCTCGCCTCTCCAGCTCGCCAGCTGCAGCGTGTTGCCTGTGTTGGAAATGGTGCTCTGGTTGCCCAGGGCCCACCACTCAGGATGACTCCCCAGTCCTAACCCATCTCCTGCACCTTGCTTTTTTTACTTCTCTCTCTCTTCCTAGTTGCTGCGCAGGATGAAGTTGTATTTTATTCACTTAATTTGAGAAATCCTAACACTTTGAAAGTACTTGTGTAGCAGAACCGCGTACCCATTTTGGTTTACTTGCAGGAGGTAGTTAGCACTGGCTCACAGAGAAAGGATCTCCCAGACATTTTGGGGACAGAAATGAAGGTGCATGGATTGCAGGACTCATCAGGTTGGCTCTATTGTCCCATGTCCTGTGCCCAGTGATGAGGCACCCCAGTGATGCTGGTGCTCCTTTCCAAATGGGAAAATGCATCTTAGCCTCCTTGGGCAGCGGTTGTTCTGTGCCCTGGAAACATGAAACCTCAAATTCCTCCCACAGCCACATTTCACTTCTGTGAACAGTTGAGCCCTCTTCCACGTCTTTTGAACCAGGAAAAAAAGGAGAATTATTAGAAGTAAAATATGTTATTAAATGGGAGCTGGCATGTGTCAGGCTTATTGATGGGAACTTGCATAAAATGTGATATTACTTCATTCCTACCTTAATTGAAGATATTTTCAGCCTAAGTGATGTGTAACTGCTCAGTGATTTAGCTCTCTTTTATGAATAATTATATTGCATGTATTCTTTCTGAATATTCCCATTGATACATAGGATAAATGCCGCTCAGAATAGCCCGTAAAGGGGTCAGGCAGACCTCACTTTATTGAATCCCTCTGAAAACAGCATATTTTGCCTTCTTAAAGTCAGTGGTTAAATTAATAAACACAATGAGAAACCTTTCAAATGAGAGGAACATTCCCTCCACTTATGATCTAATTCCCTGGACACCCACTTACTAAAGATTTGACAAGAGTAACATGAAGCTACCGCATTCACTATGTGGTTCATTTTTTATCAAACAAGACAGACAGAATGAAGCCTTGTCTCTGTTTGAAAGCTGTATCGTGTTTCTGCCATTTCTTCAGGCATTCTTACAGAAACCTTTCAGTTCTCCCTTTCTCATCTTCTGCAGGCTAATGTATTAGCAATAGCTTTTCAGCGATTAACAAAATGATGGTGATTTTTGCACAAAGCATAGGATGAGCCTCATTCTTACCTGTGTACTCATGAAATAACCAATTTCAAACTGTGATGAAAACAGAAATAATTATAAACACTTCAGCAAATAAAGAAATCTTCAAGAGTTATACTTAATATTAAACACCACACAGAAAATTTCCCTGGCAACAGGCCAAGCTGGGATTAACTGGATCTTTTTTAAGAGGTGTTTGTAATGTAAATTTAAGACCAAACAGTAAAAAACACTTTGACAAACCTTTACATTACTGCCACAGTCTGCATTTAGACTTAATAAAATAATAGACAGGAAGGCTGGCAGCATCCAAGCCAGGAGTATGCAAATGCCCTATTCTGCAGCTCACTGATAGCAGCTGGAGAGCTGAATTTAAAAGCACCACTTCAAAGCTTTTCTAGGAAATAATTGAACACTTAATGATTTTAAATTTCCATGAAAGCTCTAATGCCAAATTGTCGTTTAAATTAATTTATTTAACTAATGATCAACACATGTGTCTGGAAGATGCTTCTCTGTACGTGTGTGTTTGTGGCTCTGCTACGGTGATGGCTAAAAGAAGAAATTTGGTGGGACATGGGGCTGGTCCCGGGGCAGCAGGGCAAGGTGAGTAGGTGGTGGGCTCTGGATGAGGTGAAAAGTCCCCCTTTTCAGACCACAGAGTTACTTTGATATCATCCCGGGTCTGCTTCCAGAGGGAACTAGGAGGGCATCTTTCTTCAAAATGCAACAAAACACCCAGACTTGCCTACAGCAAAGAAGAAATGGCTTTTGCTTAAAACGCTGCGGTGTGATCTTGGTGTTTCGGTGCCAGCTAAGTTGGCTCCTGCCAGCTGGGGAGAGAGAAGACAGGAAGGTCAACCAGCAATGCCAGGATGGGGCAAGCAAGGAACTTCCACCTCTGTGCCAGAGGTGTGGGGCAGAAGGAGCTCCTGGGGGGAGGCATCAGAGCAGGGAGCTCTGCTTGGGCAAGGGGTGTGAGGGTGTGCACGGGGAGGGTTGTCCAGCAGATACGGTGGATCTCCACAGTAACTTCCACAGCTTGCTCCAGCAAATTGCCTCTCGCACAGTTTTGAGGTCGTTTCACCCCCACAAGGGAAGTTACACTATTTCTTCCCTTTTCTCAGCCTCTGTCGCTGGTTATTTAGATGAAAAAGTCTGCAGCAGAAGGGCTGTGACTCTGTAGGTGAACACAACAGGCTTAACACAGCTTTGCTCTTAAGTCAGCTAGCTCCTGTTTGAAGTGAGAAACAGTAATTTGAGGAAGGAGATAAGCTGAGTAAGAGAAAGCAATCAATCCCAAACTCTCGTCCCACAGTGCAGAAACCCACCATTAAAACTGCAGTTGTATTTTCTCAGTGTACTGATGCCATCGGTGAGGACATACAAAATTTATGACAATTCTTGATGGAGAAGTGAGGGAAATGTAACAGAAGCCTTCACGCTCAGAAAAGGTGAGAGAAAGATGCACAGGAAATAGTAATTCACAATTTCTCAGAGTGCTAAGGGGCACCTATTGAAACGATGGGGCAGCCCATTTAAAACAAAAAGGAGCACTGTTCCACACCACCTGTAATTGAAATGTGGCCTTCATCACCATGGTATGTGTGCCTCCATTACATGAAGTGAAGGTCGCCATGTGGTCCCCTTGTTTCTGCACACTTCCCATGTCCTAAGGGAACTTCATTTGCACCACCTCTAGGTATCTGCACTACATTTGGTACGACTTACCACCTTTGCTTGTCATCTCTTCTGGTCCCAGGGCTCACTGTGACTTTGCCTGCCCTTCTGTAGGTCAAGCTTGAAGTATGCTGAAGTGTTACACTAAAGACGTTCATAGTGCCAAGGGCAAAATACTACCTGCCTTGTGGTTAAATAGGAATTTTCAGCCGCCGAGTCTCTGAATTAAAACACGTGGCCTCTAAAGGCTGTAAGTCATGTTGGTGAAAATATTCTCCACAAAAGCACTGTGTAGAAAAAAGTTTGAGAGCCTTGCAGCATGAAAAGGGGAAAGAGAAATTCCAACCAGCCTGGTCTTGTAGAGGGATTATTCCTTCTTTATAAATTAGCCTCTTTGTACCTATGAAACATGTTTGATCAGATTCCAAATCACGGCAGTGATTTGTGCCAAGTGGGAAGCTGAAGAGTAGAGGAATGTCTGATATTTAAATATTTTACCAGCCCTTCATCTGGGTTAATATTTTATTAGCAGCAAATATGCCTCTTTGCTAAGGAGTCTACAACTACAGCTCACTGTTCTGAGACACAGGTGGCCTTGCACAAAGGTAGAATGAAAGACAAGAGTTGAGGGCAACACTGATACCACTCCTTTCTTCTTTCTTGAGGATGCACTGAACACATCCCCATTGATGGGTGTTTGCATTATCTGTGCCTTGATTTGCCAGTCTGAGCCACACAATCCAGCTTTTTCCCCATTCACGTTGCTTCCTGTAGCACATACCAACCTCTGTGTAGCTGCGTCATCCTAACCGTACCAGATTGCTGGGTCTGTGCCTGCTCAGGTCAGTAGGATGGAGAGGTTTGCAACACTATGCGTAAAAGCAGCTCAAGCCTAGCTCTGACAAAGTGGTTGCTGGTGGGACAGACATGCCTATGATTTGTCCTGTATTCACCAGGAAATCATAGATTCATAGAATCACTTGGGTTGGAAGGGACCTTTAGGATCATCAAGTCCAACCATAAACTTAACACTGCCAAAACCATCACTAAACCATGTCCCTCAGCACCATGTCTGCCCATCTTTTAAATACCTCCAGGGATGGCGATTCCACCACCTCCCTGGGCAGCCTGTTCCAATGCTTGATAACCCTTTTGGTGAAGAAATTTTTCCTAATACCCAATCTAAACCTCCCCTGGTGCAACTTGAGGCCATTTCCTCTCGTCCTATCGCTTGCTACTTGGGAGACCAACCCCCACCTCTCTGCAACCTCCTTTGAGGTAGTTGTAGAGAGCAAATGTTATCAGCCTCTCCTTCTGTAGGGAACACAAGTGCAGTGAGCTCTGGCAAGAGGCACGCCACCAGGTCTCTGACAAGATCTGGCATGGATACTGTAGGGCAACCAGCAATTGCCTTGACCACAGCAGCTATGGGTAAGCACCATTATTTGAGATTCTGCTTATTTCTGTGGCTAAAGGCTATGAAGCTGAAGACAAACTTTCAGTTAGTTTCTTGGATGGACTATGCATCCAGAGGGGTGAAACAGGGGCGTGGTGCTGCATCTATAGTCACCCATATACTAACAAAGCAGATGTTGTATAATTGACTGCAGGAGTCTGTGCCCTGCAAAGTCTGGGACATCTCCACTTCTGGAAAAGTAGGGTGTTCTTAGTTTGCCAGGCAATCTTAATACTATTTCTTCTTGGGATGTCTCCTCTCTTCTCTTTGCTCTCCTTTCTTTTTTGCATTTAAAGGAAAGCAATTCCTTGAGTGAAAAATAGGATCCTGAAAGATGGGTAGCTCAGTGCTCAGAGTGCAATGGCCAGAGCAGGATGCAGGAGTAGACTCTGTTCCATGCTGCAACCTGATCTGGCCATGAGCAACCATCTTCAGTATAGGAAATGCAGATAATTATTTAAAAAAAAAACCAACAAAACAAACCAAAACACAAGACAGTTTCTCTGGCCAGCTGCCTCTGAGGAGCATATCACTCAAACGGGAGCACAGGGGTGAGTTGGCAGGCCGGGGGCATGGGGCTGCAATGATAACATAAGTCATCCACATGAAAAAATTATATATTGAAGTAAATGACTGATATATTAAAGTAAAACTTGTACGGAATTTGCCTGATTGTGTGATGCTACCACTTCCTGAAACTTTAATAATTAATGCTTTATGGACAGTTACACCCATCCTGCCAGTTGGGCAGCTCATAGTGGAGTATTTGTTCTATCAGAAACACTAAAATTATTTTTTTCCATTATTTTGGTTAAGGAATACACAGAAGAATACCTGGAATTTGCATGAAACGTAGTGTTTGTAGAGATTGTGGTAGTGACTAGGACCACCCTGCTTTAGCTTCTTCCTCCATTCTTTCATATTTTATGTCCTACTAAATTAATTAAAAAATTGGGGAGCCCTCCAGTGGCTAAAATTATAGAGCCTAAATTACCAGTGTGTTAAAGAGGTATCCAAAAGTCTGACGGTGTCTTCAGACTTTGCAGAAATCCATACAATTTTAATATGGAATTTTAAAAAATGTTACCTTTTTACAATTTTTAAAAGGTCAATCCAGTTAAGAATATGTGGAGGCACTTGGGGGAAAATTTCCTTAAAAGTTCTTTTTAGAAAACACCCCCAAATGCAACCTATAAAATAACAACCTCAAGTTCTTAGAAATCTCCTTTTAAATGTAAACTCCAGGAATTTGACAATGTTCTGCATTTGGTAATAAAATTGTCCTACCCCTCAGACTGGCACTTGGTATTCTGTTTCTCATTCCCAAAAAAACCCAACATCTTTGTGTGTGGGAATTCAGACTCTTGACTCTTTGACAATCTCTATATTGATTCTTTAAAAGCCTGTATATTACAGATTTATTCAGAAATGATGCCAACAAAGGTTTCCCTTAAAAGAAAGGAGAAAAGTATTCAAACCTAAGCCCAGGTTTGCAGCCCAGAGCTGTAGCTTAGTGAGGTAAACAAAAAAGCATTGAGGGACTCTGCTCTGGATCCTCCCTGATCTCACTTTTAAAATGCTCATTGATTTCCATGAGAGGGTATTTGGACCAAAAGTCTGTGGGGGAGGTGTTGTGAAGCAAAATACAATCCTTAAGGTAGTGACTATGTCCTACTACGTGCTTCACATTTTTGTTAGATCGATCACAGAATTAAGCACAGAAGGAAAATAAGTAATATTTTTATAAATGAGAACATTTGGGGCCATTTCATCTGTGCCTCATTCCAACAAACTCGGAACCTGATGCAAAGCCTGTTTAAGTCAATAGCTTTTGGCTCGGGCTCTTGGGGAAGGATAAGTGGATCAAACTAAGAAAAATGCTAAATCTCCCTTTGAGCCAGGACACCATCTTTGTATGGGAAGCAACTGCCGGGCTACTGGCTGGCTTTGCTGTCAATGGGTGGAGATGACCAGCCCAGCGCCTGAGCTCCCCGTCACCTACAACTTGTTGTCAACTGCGGGGCAACCATGAAGCAGAGGCAGTCCTGTCATTAGCCTGGGAAGAGCCTCCTGCCCTCTAATTAGCTGTGAACTGACATTCGTACCTTGAAAGACCTCCCGGTATTTTCTTCTTTCCCCTCCTCTCAAACATTGCAACAAGTTTTTGTTGTCTTGCGTACTGCTCCACAGCCTACAGGTGATCACAGCGCTTCGTAGGCAGCCTAGGACAATATCCCATCTCCCGGAACCTGCAGAGTGGGACATACATCTCACTCCTACCGTACAGCAGGAGGGCTGCCCCATCCCACAGGCATATCTCAGGGTACCCATCACCAACCCTGGCAGCGCTTGTGCTGCAGGGAATGACAACCGCCATAAGAAAGTTGGAGCATCAGCTTCAGCCTGATGGAAACATCCTTCTTCCCAAGTATGAGGACAGCCAACTTCTCCAACGCTGCACTGCTGGCCGCTGCACCACCACTACCAGCTGCACCTGCCGCTGGTGAAGAGCAGTCTCAAAGGCCCTCTCCTGACTGCCATCGCTGCACAAGTCCAGCAGCTCTTCCCCGAAGAAAAGGAGGTGCACTGTGCAGCCTTCCATCATCTGCAACACCACAAAAATAGCACGGGGTGCCTACAAGTTGAAAGCGGTCTGTGTCAAGAGCTGTCAAAAGCTGTGGTTGCCACAGGAATAATTGGTTTGTGCCAGCTGTAGTTGATGGATACCAAGCTGATGAAAGGAGACAGGATAATATGCCTTCTGTTGTTTAATTAAGGATTTTCTAAATCTGCATAAACTGAAAGCTTTGGATGCTGAAAACCACCCAAATGCACCCCGATATTCATAGCAATGAGAGAATGCTGGGGAAACGGGATTCCTCCCAAAATGTGCATGCACCTACATAAAGCACCCCTGAGCAAGAAAAGGCCATTTGGCGATGCTCTTGCCCTTTGTTTCCCACCATACTGCTGCCTGCAGATTAATGCTTGTCAGAATCTTCCCTTATCTCAGGGGCTGCAATCTTTACTTAATACCCTGAGGGAGGGACATCTTGGGTTATTTTGCACAGCGTGAGTGATTGAAATACGGCAGCAAACGGTTAACATGATCCCAAAAGTACTGGCTCACAGCCCAATATCTTTTCTACAGTCGTTTCAAAGAAGGTGATTAATAGCATGTCAGAGAGCTGCTCTGTATACTGAACACTACTTGAAGGACTGTAAATAGATAAAACTGAACGATCAACAACCATATAGAGAAATAAGGACAAGTACCCAAAGGGTACTGGGAATCTCAGTTGTTGAATTCTACTTTTATTATTGTTAATGGTAGGTATCAAGAGGGGATGAATAGCTCCCAAATTAAATTTGAAGCTAATCTCATAGTAGGAGGCAAAGACTCTATCATGCAGGCAGTAGCCTTATCTGGAGGATATAGTAATAAAATCCAACCCGGACAACACAAGCTAATACACACAGAAGAAATGAAGAAACATGCGTAGCTGTTTGATGGGGCTGAAGGTGTTTGGAAAGCAGCAAGGCTGGAAAAGTGCTGGGGGGAACGATGTGGGGCAGAGCCAAAAAAACCAGCTGTGAGCTCACAGTGTGGCACAGCAACAAGGCTGGGCAGTTTGCAAGAGCAAGGGTTATAGCTGTGAGCCTGGGCAACATGAGAAGGGGGATGTTCATCTCACAGGAGTGACATGCTGGGCAAAAAGAAAACCACTGCTATGCCATCAAGTACTAAACTTGTGAAAAAGGGGCCAGTAATTGCAGGGCAAAGGTTTTCTCTCTCACACACCTCCCTCTCTGAGTTCTCCCGCTCCCCAGCTTAGCCAATTTTGCAGGGAAGGGATATTCTCCTAGGGGCAACCACTTCCTGGGAGGAGCTGTGGTGGCACAACCTTCCACCCCAACCAGGGTCCCTGCTTCTGCTGGAGGGCTGATGAGTGCCCTGCAGCCTGGTCCTCATCTGCAGAGGCAATGGGCGTCATCAGAAGATGTGGCAGGAAGGGGGATACAGGTGCAGCAACCCCTACCCAGCCCCAGGTAAAGCAGAGCAGGTGGGGGAGAGGAGGAGGAGTGAGGCAGAGGAAGAAGAGCAGGCAAGTGCTGACTGGTGCTGGATGCAAGGCTGGTCTCACAGACATGGAGATAGTGCTAGCACCTCATAAGTGCAGTATTTCTTGGCAGAGGCCACATCTGCCCTTATCACGAATACGAGAGGATGGGAAATGACTGAGAGATGGGTAACCAAGATCTTCAAAAGTGTGGAATGGTTTTTACACCAGAACCAGTCACAGAGACCAGGGCTCTCCAGCCCAGAAAAGAACATGTCCAAGGATGGATGTGCTAGAGGTCCACCAAGCAGCATGGAAAGGTGGGTAGGGAATGGCTATTGGTTGTCCCACTTGAGCTTGGTGTCCCACCGGGACCCGGTGACATCAGAGGGTAGCCAGGGCAGAAATGGCAAAAGGAAATTGTTCTTTGCAGAGAGAAGGTAAAATATTCACACTGCATAAAAAACAACTGGGTGAATTCACAAACATCCACTACAGGCTTTTAAATACCAGAAGAACCCTTCTAGATCAGCAGCTGCAAATTTTCAAAGGCTGGAAGAATATTCAAGGAAAACACCCCTAACCTGTTTTTGTACTCTTGTTTATGTGTCCGCTATGACCATGGTCAGAGGTTCAATACTGGGCCAAATTGACAAATAGTCTGACTCAGTATGGCCACACTGACGATGTATATGTGCCACAGGTTTCCCTTTATGTTTCCTCTTGCCACAGAACAAGAGCTGCACCAGGCCACTCCTGGTGCCTCACTTCTCTGTTTTTATTGCGACAGCTGGTCATGATCAAGCTACAAGTCTCTGTGCCTTCAGTCCTTTCCAGTGGTCACTTTCTTCTCCAAGGCAGGGCAGGCAATAACAGGGGGGAATCCAAGTAGCTAAATTGCAGAAAAAAGAGAGAGTTTTTCTAAAGATTTTGGCACTTATGTCTTCCTTCTGGTAAGAAGTCTTCCTGAAAAGTGATTTTTAGTTTCCTCTGATGAAGTCAGTCACTCTGAAAACCACTTTCAGGTCTGGTTGGTGGTACCTTTGGCTGTAGTTCCCACAGCCTCAGCTGTGGCCAGGGCAAAGCAAACCACAGCTGAGCCATTTTTCAGGGTTCTCTCTACAACTTCCCAGTGATGGGTTGCTTCAGGTCCTAGACACCCCTCCAGCTAAAAGCAATGGCTCTCACAGAAGCCTATCTCGTACCAACCCAAAAAAATCCCCAGCCCCAAAACAAACAGACACTGTTTGATTGCACACTGCTACTGAATTGGGGTATCAGATTATGACTGCTCTCCTCTCCCAGGTGTACTGGGCTTGGATCAACCCCTTGTCACTTCACAGGTGTAACTAGCACTGGCAACTCCCCAGGGTACAGGCTGCAAGTTCAGCTTCTCCATTTCTTCCCCGAGATACACTCTGGCTGCTTTTGAAGATTGTAAAAATAATCAATAATAGATTAAACTGCACATTTTCTTCAGACAGCATGTCTGCTTATACGTAATGAGTGTTTATGGACTGAGGAAGGCATCCCAAAATTACAGAAATGCTTTGGTAAACCTGAACCTAGATTTTTTTTTTGTTTTTTTGTTTTTTGGGTTTGGGTTGGTTTTTTTTTTTGTATCTGCAAGCTCTGTGATATCAATTTTATTGTGCTTAGGGGATAAATTTAATTCACTAGGACAGTTTTGGATAGGTTTGTTTTTATCACATTTGGAAACAGGGGGCTAGTCCCCCCTTACACTACTATTTCTTAATGATGTGCTTTTGTCAGTGAAAATGAGTTGGTAAAGACATGAGGATTACATTTAAATTCAGCTGTATTTGTAGTTTAAACATGCGGGAAATGAGATGAGGGGAGGAAGAGCTTATGCTAATCCAAACAAATGGGAGAGCTCGTAACATTTTCAGATGGTTTATTTGAAATCACATTAAATTCTGTTTGCAACCTGATGCATCTGTGAAACCGTGGCTGCCAAAATACGCTCACCTGTTGTAATACAACCAGTCCTGGGCTTTTAATGAACGTGCACAGCCACAGGGATGCTTAAATCATGCGCTGCATATGCAAAGCACAATAGAACTTATTAAATAACTAATCCACAAAGCCCACCTTTTAACTCATTCGGGCGCGCAAAGGAAGGCAGAAGGACTGAAGTGACCGGCTTGTGGACCCACAGCAAACCTGCCAGAGCTGGGACAACAGTGCAGGAATCTGGTGTTACCCTCCCAAGCCCAATTATGTTTTCCCAGGGCTGCGGCCAGCCTGTATCTTGGTGTCCTGAATGAGTGATTAAGCACTGTCAGCAGCGTGTCTCCCAGCTCCAAAGGAGAGATTACTTTGCAGAGGAAAACAACGCTGCCTGGGCAGCTAATTAATCACCTCTCTCCTCTTTGAAAGGCAGTGTTGGCCCTGCTTCACACCACTCGAAATCTGCTCATGTGCCCCTTTGGCTTGCCCATTTCTGGGAGGTGATGCTGGCTCCCTGTGTCAAGTGCTCCATCATTAGCCCTAGTTCAAGTTGAGTGGGACGGTTGATCTCAGAGCTGTCGAGGAGATGAAAGCCACATAGCCCCTCCACCCTGACCCAGAGATTTGACTTTTCTAGTTGCAAGGCTGGCAAGAGACAGTGGAATTGTCTGGTTTGTGCTAATTTCATCCTTTGTGCCCAAGGTAAAAGAAAATGGATAAAATAGGAGTACTAGAAGAAAACATCCTGCCAGGGATTGGTGGGGTGTCTCTCTTTGAATGGGGAGCCGCTCCCATTCAGACACTGCAGATGCTGCCCAGATCTACAGAAAGAGGACACTACCCTACATGCACTAATCTTTTCAGTCGGCCCAGTGAGAACTTCTGGGAAGAACCAGAGAGGGCAGCTCACCGGCTTGCTCCTGGGTGGTTTTCACTGCTCCTCAGTAAGCCACCTCAACACAAGACACCAAAGTGACACTATGCGTATGTCCCTCATGCAGCCATTCAAAACTGCGATGTAAAGCCCTTCTTCTGAATAGAAAGTGTTTTTCCTTTTTCTAGGAAATCATCTTCTCCATCAACATGTGTGTTAAACTGATTGTCTAATAAACAAATATACATTTGGGATTTTTTGGGAACTTTTTATCAACTTTTGCTTCTATTCCTCCTCCTTACTCCTTTAAATCAGGCCTCCTGGCCTAAATTTGCAATGCTGAAAAATGTGTAACAGCATTTCCAATATTCAATATTTTTGTTGAAACTGTCTTGAGAAAATAATTTTTAATGAAATACTTTTACTATTTCTCATCTCTGTGCAATCTGTCTGATTTTCTGACTCCTCAAAATGACAAAAAACATTTGTCTGTTCAGAGATGCTGGCCCACAGCCCATCACACCCACAGGCTGTAGTTTTATTATATGAAATGTTTTCCTAATTCTCCATACCATGGAATTATAATCTTAGTTTAAAGAAGAAAAAAATCTGTTATATAAGCAATCCCACCAGAACATGGAATTAAAGGACAAATCCAATCTAGGCAACTCAGAGGAGTGGACATGTATTTACTCTCTGAGATTACCTCTTAGCAAGTGCTAAGATACCATAGGGAGAGGTGCTGTTACAAAAAGAAAACATAGATTGCTGGAGCTATAGCTGAACTGCTCCAGAGTGTATCAGAAAATACTTCAGCCTCTGCTTTCTAGCACATGTTGTCATGCAAGGGTAGCAAGTACCCCGCATAGCATGGGAAATAAAAAAAAATAAATAAAAAAAGCCCATTTTACCTAACTCTGCAAGATGCAAAACAGCTTCAGGTAGATGTTAAATGATCTCAGCTCTTGATTTCAGTGAAAGCTAAAAGCGCTTTGCTATGCCACCAGGCTAGGCAGAAGAAGGAGGAGGATGCGCTCAGTGCTTTCAACAAGAAGCTCTGCACGTGCCAGCTTTCTTCTGCTACGGAGGGGCTGAGACACGGGTGGTATTTCTTGGTGAGCTGTGGGTATTTCTACAAATCACTTTCATGACCTTGCAGCAATTCCCACAGATAACATGACATTTTTCTCCCCCTTCTTTTATAAATCACTCATTTGTGTCCTGTAGGTTTAGGAATATAATCACCCAGGCGCATTGCTCGGTACATTGTGTCTCTTCCTCACTTTCTCTGGCGACCTAATATAACAATGTGCAAATACTCCTTGGTTTCACTGTATTTACTTTGTAATTCCTGATACCACAGACTACTCACAAACAATAGGTGAACTGTTTCTGTAGCTTTCTTTTTCCCCGAAACTGACACAGCAACTTCATTTTGAATACGCCAGTATTTCCCAAACTTGTATTTTTCTGCGTTTTCACCTTCCGCTTCTCAGCAGGCCCTGACATGCTCCTACCTTGACAATGCTGAGCAGCATGGGGGCTGGTCTCTTATCTCACCTCACTTGCCCATGGAGTAGCAGGCTGGGTGCTCCTGCACCCGTCCCACCAGCAGAACCTGAATCAAGGGTGACGTCAAACTCCTGCCCAAGAATGTGCTGCAACGGCTGGGCGTACGCGACTGCCTTGTTCCAGGGAGGCACAGTCCCCTGTTTATGCTGCTTCCCTTCACACAGGATAAATAAGTGTTTACTGAGGGTGGGAAAAGAGCACAGGAATGAATTGCCTCTGTAAAGCCATGTTTTCCGCTGGCAAACTTGTACATGGGGAGGCAGGATCTGAGATGTGCTCCTGGGGAAGGGTTTGGAGCACAGCCTGCCCCTTCTCCTCAGAGGAACGCTGTGACCGGGCTGTCCCTGGGTCACCTGTGATCTCTTTCTCTCTTCGACTTGGTGTTTAGCAATGCCATGAAAAGAGGGACAGCTTCTCCAGGAGTGCTCCGAGTCCCATCTCTCCGTGTGTTACAGCCTGGGGAGGTGGGAGACGCTGACCTAAGTTGTCTCGAACAGGGAACAGCCTTTTGCCAGCTGGCTGCGTGAGCTGGCTATTGACATATTCGTAATATGAAAATACTTCAAAAATACCAAAGGGTGGAAAATACAAGGATTTTAGGCATCCACCTCCAAAAGAGTGTAAAGATTTGTAAATTTTTAAGCAAGCAGTGGCTCCTGGTGCTCTGCCCTGAGATGGGCACAACTTAAAGGACATCCCATCCTAAATGTTTTCTTTGGGCTACTTTGCAAGTCTCCGTGTCGGTACACTGACTCCTCCGGCACCCTGCAGCTCCAGTGCAGGTCACCAAGTCAGCCTGGGAACTGGCCCTGCTTTGCGCTTGGGCCTTCTTAAACATGAAAGAGCACAGCTGCTGCTCAAAGAGCATCCTAAAATAGAGAAGAGCAGCTGAGCACACAGTGATTATGTGAAACAAGCCCCGAGAAGGCTAGCACTGGTCACAAGGGTAGCCCTACGTCAGTGGCGATGGTGGCCAACCTGAACGGGATGCTGCCTGTCTTTGACCTACCCATGCTCACTGTTTTTCAGCCTGTGGTGAGTACGGCTATGAGTAGGTGGCCACGCCAGGAGCACCAACACATTAGGTAGATAGAGCCCATGAGCTCCTCTCTCTGCTGAGACACTGTCAGTGCTTCTCTTTGCTCATGAACCGCTTCGTCCATAAACACCTACCGAGAATATAGACAGCAATATGCAGCAGGTAACCAACTAACTCCTGAGGACACCCAAATCCGCTTTTGGAAATGGCAGCAACTTCGTTCACCTGTTCCTTTCATCCCTTAGAGCAGCTGAAATAAATCAGCTATGCTGCTGCCTTAAATCACTGATTAACTTCAACAGAGCTTGTGTTTTTGTCATCTGACATTTGCAGGCAAAATTATTATTGTTAGTTAGATAAACTGGTATAGTTTGAAAAGTAGCCAAGGTTTGGGACATACAGTTTCTTTTTCAGATCTGGAGTGGAAGGAGCATAACTAATACATTTCTTTTGCAATACAACTGGCTCAAAGTGATTTCTTCTCTTGTTTTGACAAAACTTTATAATTTTTTGCACCTGATTTTCACGTCAGGTGAATATCAGAAAAAACCCCACAATGTTTTCAGTTTTCATTAGTAATGGAATAAACATAGTCAAAAGAAGCATTCACAATCAAAAGCCATTTTGCTGTGGAGATTATGTATTTGTAACAAAAAACGTACGTTCCAGACTGGAATTAGGTAATAAAAACTCCTTATTCAAAGAAGATACACTCATAGTCATATTCAAAACCTATTGAAACAAGTGGCTACATCTCAATAAGATCCAAATGACCTTTGAACGGGTTCCTTTTAGAAAAAAAAGAAAACCACGGGGCTGTTACGGTGAGGTTTCGCCTTCATTAGCTCAATTAACAATAATGATTGCAAACACATCACTCCTTTGCAGGCTTTTCTTCATTGGGTCTTGCAAGGAGCAAAGTGAAAGTGACCCTGAATACTTACTCTATACCCTAAAAGGTCAAAGGCGACGTGTTACCAGACCCTCCAGGTTGCACTGTAAGGGCTCCAGCAGCTCTGCAACAGGGATCAGAAATGCGATTGATTCTCACCCACTGCTGTAAATTCATTGTTTCTCTCCTGTCACTCACTGTCAGGGGTAGTGTAGGAGAGCGGCTGAGAAGCAGATGGCTCCATCTAATAAATTTTGCAGGCTCATTTTCAAACAAGGGAGGCAGGCAGCACTGACAGCGCTACGGAAAAACCCTTCTGCCTGTCCTCATGTCAGCAGCCGCGCTGCGAATGCGCCGCGTGTCCCCGCTGGTTGGTAGGCTGGTCAGGTAGCTCCTGCCGGGACCAGCGATAGCCCGTTTCTCAGTTCCCACAAAGTTCCTCCCTCACTAGCATACATCTCCTGAGGGTGGGGAGCCGAGGAGAGACTTAGCGGAGGGGAAGAAAGAAATAAGAGTATATTCTTCTTCAAACCATCAGCTTGCACCTACTTTGATGCTCACTGATACAACGGCGTGTAGGATTGTCAAGTTCTCTTTAGTACACACAATCAACGAGGACTAATTGGTAGACGGTGCTGCTGGTAGTTTTGTGATTCTTGGTGGGACACTTTTTTTTTTACTTCCTGGCATCTCCAGCAGTTATTCTCAGCACTAGGTTGGGTATGCCCAAGCAAAATGCTGGATGTGCCACCGACAGCTTTTACAAGCAATGGTATTTTATTGTATGTATATCAACAGGTATGCATTATCTATGTAAGCATTATTATTAGACAGACCCACTTTGCAGCTACGCCGAGCACCTTTTCTCTGAGGAGAGTGCAGTGAATCAATTCCTGTTCTCAGCAGAATCCGGGGGGGGAAAAATAATGTCTTCATAGAGTCCTGTAAGTGAAATATTTAACATATTCTGGAGACAAAAGTGAGTTTTCTCACATTTCTCCTATTTCGCAAAGAAAGTAGTAGTGTAAGCGTATTCATGAGTATGTGAAATTGATGGGGAATAATTATGCTATTCCATTTAGTAGTAAAAATGGTTACATTTTAGTCACTTTTAGCCTGAGAACCGCTGTGGAAATAGTCACTCAAATATTTAGAAAATAGATTCCTGAAGAAGAGGATTCCTGAAGTTTCCGTGTGTCATGACAGTCTCCCTTTTAGAAGGTCTGCAGAAAGTGGACTCGATTGTCTACACTTTTTTTATATTTTATATCTTATATAGAATATACTATATATATTATAGGTAGCATATATAATTATATAATACATTTTACATACATATAATATTTCAAATTTTTTTGACAAAACATACAGCGAAACAGGTAAAAGGTTGCTACACTTGTTTTGCCTCGGGACAGAAAGTCCCAAGCAGTTCTGCATCGCAGGCTAGTGCAGTGTGTTGCAGGATATTCACCAGTATAACAAGGCAGCTGTCTTGCAGGACTTCACAGTTATCCATGGGGAGAAGGAAAAATTTCAAAGAACTTCTAACAGAGTTTCAGAGCAAAATCAAGATTCCTTCTTCAGCTCACATTGCAATCATATGAAAATTTTGAATGATTTTTAAGCAAAAAATTCCTGACTGATTCTGAAATTTTTTTGGTTTGCTCTCTGTCTGTATTCGTGTATAAAAGCAAACCATTTGGCTGAACATTCTTGAAAAGCTATTTTTGGTATGTATAGCTAACCACAACTCACGAATCTTACATCTCAAAATGCAATTCAGCATTTCAAACACCGTTTAAATACCTTCAAACATATAATCCCTTCCAGGTTGCAGAATGGTCTCTGTGCAATGCTAACAATTTTAAACACAGAACCTTTGCTGTGAAATTGGCCTTGAAAAAAATGGCTTTTGAGCACATGATAAAAGGATACTCTGTGAAAAAAATGGCTTTTGAGCACATGATAAAAGGATACTCTGCTCAAAGACAGAAATCCCAGTCCACCGACAGACAAAGCAAAACTCTTGATACATCTATGGCATCTCCCGTTTGCTTAGAGAAGCTCAGGCTAGCACCAGAAGTAATGACTATAGAAGTAATTAATGCAAATTATGCACTGCTGCAGGAAGATAGAGTTTCTAGAGCATACATTCGTTGCTGGTCTCTGCTTCTCCAGGTTGCACCTATTTCAGGAAACATTAACTATCTATTAAACATGTCCTTTATATCTTGTCATTTGCTTACAAGTTCTTCTGTTAAAGATCAAAGGCAGCTGATACCCTCCACCTTTGAACACGTACAAAGTAGGTGGCAATTTTGGGACAGGAAAAGGGAAGAAGAGGAAATCATCTTTGTCAAACTTCATATTTGGAACTACTAATACACCAGTATTAGAGATGTTGGTTTGTGATAGATACTTTCGCTGATAACTGTCTCCCCACACACACTTTCCTGAGACTGAGAATCTACATCTTCAATGACTAAAACTGCCTAATATATTCTATATGCCCCAGCACTACGGATTTGCAGCTATAAGCACTTCCTTACATAAATATTCTTTCCTAACTAAAAATATTTCACCACAGATATGAAAATGATGTAGAATCCAAATAATACTTCTAGTAAAATAGTGGTAGGATTCAAACCCTGCCGTGTTTGCTTACGGCAAAAAATTACTTTTTTTTTGTGGAGGGACAAACAAGACATGCTACTGTATAATTTGCTTTCTTTCAGTATACATCTTACGAATTGAGAGAGCCCTTAATTATTGGTTATGGAACAAAACTTTGGAAACTGGGACACTTCCAGCAGTACCCAAAGCAGAAGGTATGGGGTTTTTGCTGTTTCTTTTGCATACGTTTCCTACAGCAGGTATTTGGCCTATGAAAACAGAGCAGGGCAAGACAGCAGGCATGTGAGCCGTCTTCCCAATTGAAGAGATTGGGTCTATTATTGTGATTTCAGCACAGGCAGAATATACAGTTATGCTCACAAAATGCAGATATACAACCCTTGCCCCAGGAGAAATACGCTTCGAGACCCTGATCTGACTTACGAATGTGGGCAATTCTCTCCTTGCAGGTGATGCTGTTGAAATCAGGGAAACCTCTCTCCTGATGCCGTTTTCTAGCAGCTGGAGATGCACTTTTTGGATTTGGGCCCGTGAATATTATTTGAAACGCATTGTGATGCATTTACTCCTGGTGGGTAACGCATTACTCTGCATGGACTCCCGCTGACTTCAAGGAGTCTGCTCACAGCACAAGGAACCATTCAGCAGTCAAAAGCTGGCCTCAGGCACAATGTATATTATTATCACGGCAAAAATTTGTTTTGAGCTGCGTTTGGGGAAAGCCTTGTGCACCTCTGTGGGTGACAGCCACCAGCGTGCTCGGTGCTGCTTCTACCTATTCTCGATGCAGGAGGGAGGAAAATCAGTATCAACTTTTCTTTTGAGGCTACACAAATCATCAGGAGCATCAGCAATGCATTTCTCCCAAGCTGCTCCTGTCTCTTAAAGATTGCAGACTTTTGGGTCCTGATCAGTGAGCTGCCCTGCCCTATTCAGGAGCTTCGGTGAAGCTATTCCTGTGCTTTGAGTGCATTTTGAGCTCTGGAGTGAGATGCCAGGGAGAGCGGGCTGAAGCTTCTAGCACAAATAAGATCCTCTCAGCTAAATTCAAGGAAAACTCCACAATGCTTTATTGATTTTTTTTTTTCCTTCTCAGTACTTAATTCAATTTCACTTCACTCTAGAAGGATAACAAAACGGTAGGATTGCTTTTCCCGTTTACCAGGATGTCATACCAAGACAGCGACTGCCTGCCTTTAAAAGGACAGGGGCTCCCCTCGACCATTTTGTCCAAAGGGGGTATGTACACAGAAGCAGGTAAGAACTTCCGTATTAATTTTCAGTGAAATACTAGTGTTTCTACGGCTGGCTCACTGTAAAACTTTGAACAGAAAACTCCAATGCTGTGTTTAGAAATGCAAGGACTTCATCCTACTAAGATATCAGTCAACTTCAGTCAGAGAACAGAGAGGTATTTTTCATGTCAGGCACTTCAGCATTGAAACCACATGATTGTTCAAAACAAACATAATAGAAGACAACCAAAATCCTTCTCTGGGGGAGGGAGGAGAGGAAAGAGAGGATGAGAGTAAGAGCCTCTTATTCCAGCTTGCTCACCTTGGTGAGGAATAAAAGAGTCCAGTTGCACAATTAAGACTGAGATATAAATAATTGTCACTTCTTGGCCTCCAGCAAAACAAACCATATGTCTGCACTGCAGCCACCACAGCTTGCCGGAGAAAACCTGAGTTAGGCATCAGCTTGCTGGCTGGGTACCGCTCCCAGGCCTGCCTTGGCAGGAGGGAGCTCAGTGCAGATTTACCTCTCGGATCAGCCAGCCCCTTGGGCAGCATCGCTGCCACACCTGTGGTCCAAGCAGTGCCTAAGCCAGCTCAGGCCTTTGTCTCTCTGACCCTAACCAAGGCGAAGAAACAGCGCACACAGCAAAAAAAGGGGGAAAAGGGACAGTGAAAACGATAAAAATCTGTTTTCTCCAGAACAAGGGCAGCCATGGTAGCTGCTCTGGGTTAACCAGTGAGCCACAGTTTACAGTATCACAGAATCATAGAATCACTTAGGTTGGAAGAGACCTTCAAGATCATCAAGTCCAACCATAAACCTAACACTGCTAAACCACCCCTAAACCATGCCCCTCAACACCATGTCTGCCCATCTTTTAAATACCTCCAGGGATGGCGATTCCACCACCTCCCTGGGCAGCCTGTTCCAATGCTTGACAACCCTTTCTGTAAAGAAGTTTTTCCTAATATCCAACCTAAATCTCCCCTGGTGTAACTTGAGCCCATTTCCTCTTGTTCTATCGCTTGCTACTTGGGAGAAGAGACCTCGCTACAAACTCCTTTCAGGTAGTTGTAGTGAGTGATAAGGTCTACCCTCAGCTTCCTTTTCTCCAGGCTAAACAATCCCAACTCCCTCAGTCGCTCCTCATAAGACACGTTTTCTAGACCCCAGGACTCTGACTCCCTTTGCTACTTAGGGACATCGGTCCATTGGTCCGATCAGGCTTCCCTGCTCCATTTCTCCTTTCCAGGCATGGCAGAGCTGGCTGCCCTGTGCACTTTCCTCCTGCAGATGCAGATCAGATGAAAGCTGAGAGAGAGCAGAAAGACAGTGACGGCAGCAAGGAACTCACGCGGGAGGAGAAAGCAGAGTAAGGTCTTGGATGACTCATGCTGGGGTTTCAGCGCTCACCAGTAAGTGTGGCCACTGGTTACTGCTACTCTTTCATTTGCAGTGTCTGAGGTGTAAGAGGCCATGGACCTCAAGATACATGAGCAAATGGTAATGTCTGAAGGCTGAACTGCACCAGCTTTAGCACAGTATCCCACCGTATTTCATTCCACGGGAAGTATCCTTTCATTAACTGCTCCCCCCCAAGAAGACATCAATGGCAGAATAGCTTGTTCTCACTTTTGCCACCCTATATCAGTTACACTCAATTCCTTACGCTCCAGGTCATTGATTTCATAGCTAGTCCATCAATAGACTCTGCTCCGTTGATTCTGGTGCCACGTTTCTCTTGTTTACCAGAAAAAGAAAAGTATTGGCGGACTAAAGAAGTCATTTTTGTCTCCCTTCAGCCCTTCTCCAAACATCAGCATTTAACATCTCAGGACAGTCATCCCACAGGTGGCTGTGGCTGCAGCTCCTGTGCTTGCTCAGCTGCGGGGTGGGTGCCCGGGACCGAGCCGCAGCGCTGCCTCCTGGCAGGGGGGTACGGCGACTCCCACGCACGGGACAAAGTAAAGACAGCAGAGTATTTCACAGCTATGCAATATGCAGTTACAGACACCACCAGATTGATGTTCGGGTTATTCTGACGCAGAATTATGGTGCGCTTTGTTATAACAGTCAAAGCCAAAGCAGACCCACATTCCTCCTTCACTCGCACAGCATACTGAGTTCCTGCCCTTGGTGTATGTATAATTACTAAGGGGTGATTCAGGTTAGGTTTAGATACTGCACTACACTTTTTTTTCTTCCCTCCTCCCCACCCCGAAGTCAGGAAAGTAAATATAGAAAGAATGCCACAAGAAAATTTGAGTATTGTGTTTCTATAACAGAATTTCCAGAAAGTAACAGGTGACTAATATTACTGATGCAACATGAATACAATAGGTGGATTTCAGCAGTAAATCACAATCATGATATCTATGCCTTAGGGTATTAAGACGTGATGTAAACTTGAGAACTTTAGAGACCTCTGATCTCTGTTCCATTACAGGGATCTGAAAGCAGTGTCTCATTAAAACAAGGAGGGGAAAAGAAATAACACTAGAGTCTTTAAAAAGCTGCTGCACTCTGCCACAAAAAAAAAAGATACATTCTTATCAGATTTCTGATGTAGTCATGAGCCCACAGCACAAGGCCTTGACGGTGTGCTAGCGTGCTAAAATCTATACGGAAAAGCTTCCGTGTTTCTTTTTTTTTTTCATTTTTTTTAGGCAGAGGTTCAGACAAAGGAAAAAATTACTGGGGGTGGCCACAATCGGGCAAAATGACATACTTCTTTCTAGGACAACAGTCCAACTGGTTCCAACTGGATATGAGGACATATCACCATGAGGAAAATTAGGCATTGGAGCAGGTTGCCCAGGATTGTTGTGCAATCTTCATCCTTGGAGGTTTTCAAGACAGCACTGGATAAAACCTTGAGCAGCCCCATCTGATTTCAGACCTGACTCTGCTTTGAGCAAGAGGTGGGACTAGAAACGTCCTGAGGTGTCTTTTGACCCAGATGTTTCATGTTCATCTGAATAGCGGGTGATGATCCTGCTCCATGGTGATTTTTTTTAAAAAACTTGTGGAAAGGGGTTTTCATTTCTTATTGGGGAAAAATTGAACCTTTTGAACATTTACATGAAAATGGAAGGTGTAGGAGTGTCAGCTGCACGCATCTGAGCCTTCTGGCTAGGGTGGCGGCTTGAAAGGTGGGAGACGCAGCGTTAGGTCGTTGCTGCGTGACTCAGAGTAGAAGTTTGCACCCTGCATCGCTCCAGATGGGTTGCAAACAGCACACCACTTGGGTCAGTGATTGCATCAGCTTGCTAGCCCTCCTCGATACGTTTGTGGTCACCATTATGTGTTTGGCTCGGCGATGCAGCGTGCTTTGGGGATTAAGTTCTGAGCCGCCTCCAAATCCAGCAGCGGTCAAAGGTAGCACAGCGCCTGCTGTGGCTTGGCCCAGCCTCAGAAGCTGCTGTAACTTGTTTGCCGTCCCTTTTTGTTCCCAGGGCAGGTCTCTGAGACTCCACAATAGCCCGAGCAAGGTCAGGTTGCTGATTTCCTCCTTCTCCTTGGCACATACCTGGCACAGCCCGGTTCTGGAAGGTGAGTATGGGATAACAGCAGGTGTCAGCACCCAGATCAGTCTCCTTTGCCACCGCAGAGCCAGCATGCAGGGGCTGCAAGGGAGCCTTAAGGGGAAAGTAGTGTTTTCGGCGTCTCTCTGAGAGCACGTATGGTGCCTTCAGAGCCTGGCTGAATTGCACAGACCAAAGAGCTCCCGATGGCTAATCCTGCCCCTGAAACTGTCTCCTTCTGCGGCCGCAAGCACCGCATTTCACCGCTCTGTTGCAATTTTTTCATCTGTGAAATTGGGATAATGACATTTTACTAACTCGCAGGACTCTTGTGAACTTTAATTAAGGCAGGGTTTGTAAAATGCTTTAATGAGGGAAAGCACTAAGAACGAGTAGATTATTTGGTTAAGCTGGCTGCTGTGGTGCTGCCAGACTTGCCCAAATAACTCAGCAACTGTATGTACACACTGCAGATTGTTATTCTGTACGCCTTTAAAGATAAGCATTGCAGGGCTTGGGTCTTGGGCAGGCAGGATTCAGTTTGGGAGTGCCTCTTCCTAAGCACACTGGTGCGCAGCATGTAAATTCACTGCCCGCTTTGTTTTCCTTTATTTTGCAGACAGCAAACAACTTTGATTTGCCAAGAGCCACCTTAAAATGAGGCACAAAGCCAGATGGTGGGGTAGCCTGCAATACCAGGGGCTGAATGCAGAACGTCCTTTCTGATCCCGTTTCCGGGTATAGGTAAAGCCACGGGTACAAACACATTACAGGTAGGAAACCGAACAATTTTTGTACTGCAATGGCAGGTTTTATAAGGTGACAGCATTGCATCCAAGAGCCTTTTCCTTAGCATGTGAGCAGGAGTAACAGTTTTGTGATGGAGCTGCTCTGTTTTGCTGCCACCAGACAGCCACAGACCCTCCTCTGCCTCGGGCTGTAACTCGGGTAAGGTGGCGGAGGCAGAGTTTCTCATAGGGAAGCGAGCAGCGTCTCCGCAGTGAGCTGCAGGGAGGTGGAAGGGATTTCCCTGCCTGCTGTCTCTGACTCTTCACGTGCGCTCAGACTTCATGTCACTATTTTCCCTATGCTGGGAAGCCAGCTAGCAAGGCTTTGGGCAACTGGCAGTACTCAGCAGAGGGATGACTATCACATAAATCTATTTAAATACAGTGTCTCACAGGTATAAGTCCATCCAGGCACTGCCTTTCATTTTTCACTGTACAGCAGGTAGTGCATCCTCACATCTTTCTGCCATTCCTTTTTTGACTTTTTGGGCCAGGAAGGGATTTACTGCCACGAGCAATTAAATGGACGGAGAAAGGCATTCCCACGAGAGGCAGGACTGCCACCAGTACTTCAAATACGACAGCCAAAGGTAATTCAGGCCCAAGCTGTGCCTCTGCTCCCTCCGTCCGCGGGAGGCAGATGGTCACAGAGATGCTGTGGGGACAATGTGCCTCTCAGTGGGGACCTTTCACTGTCCTTCTACACCCAGGGAGGTGCAGCTGCCACCGCAGCCTTGCCCAGGGACTGTGGCCTTGTCCTGATCCCTCGCTGCCTGCTTGCATCCCCCAGGAGCAAGGAGAAAGGACCAGTCCCTCCAGTTAATTCATCTAGGGCAGTGGTGAGGCCTGGGATGCCATATTCTTCTCTGAGAAAGATTTAATCAGTGTGGCTCTTAATACCACCCCGTTGCTCTTTGATCAAGGATTATTTAAGCTATTATTGAAATATTGTGCTCAGCCTTCTATTATGGATGGTATTCACAGAAACAATACTTCTCTCTAACTGGGCAAATAATGTCGAGCTGTTTGTTTTAGACAGAATTCCACATATTCACTTTATGTTACTTTCACTCTGCTGGTCAGGAACAATGATGCTTGTCCAGGGCTAGAAATAGTTACTGGGAATTATATTTTGTTGACAATTCCAGCAAGCTTCTACGGTGCAAATCAGTCTGCAGCATTTCCAACTCCTAGGCACTTCTTTAGGAATCAGACATCCGACTGGCTTTGGGGTTTTGTATTCTGACAAGTGCCAGACCTCCTCCCTGTGTTTCCATTCTTTAAATTTTAACCGTGTTTGCAAAATGTCAGACATCTAAATCAGTTTTTCTTTTGTCAGATACGAAAGATTATTGTCTGGAAAGATCAGCATCCACTAACCTAGCTAAATCCATGCTGTTGGTTTGCTGGTTCTACTACAGAGACCTTGGCTCCCAGGTATTCTCAAGATTAAGCATCAGCACAGTATCTTCTTTTGATTTTTAGGCACGATTGTTCAGAGCAGCAGAGGCAGAGTGAGACCAACAACCGCAGACCAAGACTAATGATTTTAAATGTTTGATGTTGCTGATTGGTTTAGACACCTGACATGGTATACATGGATATGCATTTTCAAAGGAGAGATGCTTAGTCCAGCCTGAAAAATCAAGCTGATGAAATGAGCTACAAGTCAGGCATAACAAATTAGCAGATGTTATTGATAAACATGGACTTACAGCCGAGTTCCTGTCGAGTTCTTTTTTTAAGTGCTCTGAGAAGCACCCCTTTTTCATTTGTTTGGTTTTAATGAAGGTTTCAGAAAGATGTTTCCAAGACATCGGAAAAATAAGAGAACTCCAACTGCTGCCCCACTTAACAGAGAGTATTTGCACTTGTTGGGATTCGTCATGCATTTGCAAACTATTGTGTGGTAAATCCAATAATCCAAATTATTGTTTGCTAATCCAATTAGGCATTTTAATTAAACTGTGCAAAGTTTAGTGCTGCTGTATGTTTTTATATCTGGGTTTTGGTTCATTTTATTTTATAATTTTTGCGTGTCATCAGATGATAGAGCTCTAGGTCAGAAAAACAAAGGTGCACGCGTATTGCCATATTGCGTGGGCAGCTCTCAAACATTCCCGTCACTTTTCCCTGAACAGCCAAGCCAGATGAAATTGCAGATCCTATCATCAGCAAAGGCATCCAGTCCATTGCTCTGCCACTGTCGCACTCCCGGCTGTCTATTTACTTCGGTTGCCTTGTGACCTTCAGGTAACCTTCAAATTTGGCCAGAATACTCTTATGGGATCTGGGCCCAAACCAATGTGAAAGTTTTGTTATATAAACTACTAAAACCCAGGAACAGACTGAGGGAAGGGGTACACGTGAACTCTGTTAATTCCATGTAAATAAGGCAAACTGAAGTATACCTAAGCTGCAGCTGCTTTGTACTTGACAAAAGAGCCCTACTCTTCAAGCATACCCTTCACTCCACAACATGTCTTGCTACATCTCTTCTTGTGCTTGTGGGAGAGAAAGAAGAGGAGGAGAACAATAACTCCTCTACGGCCACACGCAGGAACCCTTTCCCTTCATTACAAAAGAGAGCGTGACCCACAGAATGCCCTCTTCTTCCCCAGCAGAGCTGGAGGGAGGCAGAGAACCAACCTTCACAAGCAGAGAGGTCTGACACGTGGATAGACCCTGGCGTGCCGCTTTCAGAGTCAGCAAAATCTTCGAGCTAGCAAACAACTGGGCTCCGAGAGCGCGACATTTCCTTTTCCCTATGCACAACTGATGCTGTTTCTGAACCAACTCAAAGTGATTGGGCACCCTGTTAGGCAAGCAATATGACCGTGACTTCTCCTCCCCTGCTTGTAGATGGGATATCAGGCCTTGTCCACCTCTGGATGGATGGAGGCAATAGCAACACAGGTCCTTACAGGCACAGAGGTAGGACAGGCACCCATCTCTCTTGAAGCTTCTGGGGAGGAAGACTAGCATAGCTTTAACTCTTTTCCATGTTGATACAACACCAGGTAGACATGAGGGAGAACAGAAAAGCAGACCTATATTACTTGAATTTTATTCTTTGGAGCTTTACTTTTTTCTTTGCCGTGTTCATATTGACAGATTGTTTTGTTTTCTTTTTAATTATTTAAAATACAGTTTGATCCTTTTATTTTGAATGATTTTGAATTTCTTTCATTTTGAATGATACCTCCAAATGCCTCCTCCAAATCTCTCTGTTTCAGGAAGACTAGAACAGGCCCTTTTCCTGCTGTGGCGGAGCATGTTAGACAGCCCTGCTGCTTGATGGGTGGACAGCCAGGTTTCACACTGGCAGTGGGGTTCTCATCAACTGCTGATTGAGATTTGCAAAATTATACATTAGCTGATAGCTGAGATCTATAATTGCACTATTAACTATGCCTGCCAAAGGAGGCAGTAGGAAGATTGAAGCCAGAAAGCCAAATGTAGATAGACCATTCTTCTTGTTACTATGATGATTAGCTCTGTCCTGCATCAGCACTGAGGATGCACTTTACCTGCAACTGGGCTTCCAAGGCCACCCAGAGACACCAGCAGCCTGGCTACCCGTCTGTCACGAAGTACTCCCGCTGCGGAAAACTCAGCATTGATGTCTCACAGGTTGCAGTGTCTGCTGAATTGGTGGTTTTATTCAATAGTAAGGTTATTTTATGATCTGAAATGTGGCTACCTCCCTGCTCGCCCTTTTTCCCTGCCAGCTGCAGAAGCAGCCCAGGAGCTCTTCTCACCCCTCCTGACACTTGCTCTGTGGAGGTATTACCCCTGGATGGCTCCCAGCTCTCCCAGTTGGCTGGGCAGAGCTCCAGTTTGGGATCCAGTTTGGGACTGCTGCCAGGCTTGTCTCATCTGCAGAGGTTTTTGCCTGAAGCCAGGCCTGGAGGGTTTTCGGTCCTCACGAGCGAGTGAGATTTTTTGGGCTGACTTTTTACCAGAGGAGGCAGTATAGCTCTGGGTTCTCTTTCACGTTTTTATGCAAATAACTCTGCAGTCCGTGTAAACGTGCCTCTGGGCAGCAATAGGTACACTTTAGGAACTGAATAAATACCTCAGCTACACATTCGATCTTGGCAAGTAGGGAGTTACTCCACCGTGCAAGATGGAGATGGCCCTTATTATGTAGGTAGGTAAGAGGTAGTTTTCCAGAGCTGCATCTCAATTCTAGCTTGTACCCGGCAATGTTCCCATCTAAGTGATCTGAAGCCCCTAAATTAAGATCTTTCTGTTCAATGGGCTTGAGAAAATCAGAGTTTTCACCCTTACAAAAAGCCCAAATTTTCATGGTTGGGCCAGAAAAAGAATAAAATACATGCTTAGTTTCAGGGCTCAAGGGAAGTGCAATGCCTGAGAGGCCATGGCACAACATTCAGAGAGAGCACGCAGTGACATAGTGATCTGGGCACTAGGTAAGGCTATGCAGTGTCTCATTTCTTCTGTTGCCCTTGCAAAATAAAATGTGACCGCCTTTTCTCCCCATGCCTAAGCAGGTCTTTCCCAGACACTGTCTGACTGGCCGAGGGGGCCAGTCACATTCATCCAAAACACAATTTTCCGAGAAGCTAGTCTTTCAAAGAACTGGCACATCAACAAGTAAACACTCATCTCCGTCCTATTTTTTTTTTATTTTTTTTTTAATCTGAGAGGCGAGTCTTCCTCCCACAGCGAAGGAACACTTGGTAAACTCCAGCTTGGGAGCTCAGCCGCTCCTAATATTAACTTGCACCATTATGCAAATGCCGCCCTGGTGTTCCCACACTCTGGGGAGGGACCCGATCCCAGCCTTCCCACCGCGTCCAACGGCTGCCTACAGCCCGTGCTCTGCCACCGCTGCAGATCAGCATTTGTCTCTGCTTCAGTTCTGACTCGGGTTTTGCTAGACTCTGTCACTGGATGTACTTGTTGCAGCTCTTGTTGCTTGAGTTTCTTTGCTCCAGTTTTCAAATGCAATAAACAGTAATTGCTGAGAATATACAACATCAGCTGCTAGCATTTAAGAGAGATGGTGAAAGCAAGATTGTAATCGTAATGCTTTATCTCAATGTCTACATGTCAACCTAATTCAGTAACTTTCTGTTTACATTTTCTGGATAACTGTATAAACCTGCTCAGCAGTTTCAAAAGACATTGAAAAACCACAAAACCCTGTTTTTTTCATTTTATAATTTAATCTCCCAGCAAAGCTTGAGAAGACATTAATGCTCCTGACAAAAATTAAGCAGTCCCTTTCTCCACACTCAATAGACATACCAGTAGTGCACTGAAACACTCTTTCACTCAGGTCAAATAAAACATATTGGCTCCAGTTCTCCGCTAAATAGGATCCCAGCCTGAACACACTGGGGCTTGGATGTTACAGGGTTCCAGGCTGGTACCCCTAACGTGTGGCTTGATGGTCCTGGGATAAATTTTGTACAAGTAATGTCTTGGTTGAGAAGGTAACGTGGTCCCAATACGCCTGTGGAGGACCAGGTCTAGCAGAGTTGAGATCTCCCTTTTCTTCCCACCTCTCTTCGAAAGGCCCCCGGGAGGGGAGCAGCCGGTAACCCTTGCTGCCAGCCACAGCCTGTTTCACTGAAGCAGCTGAAAATCTTTCCTGCCTGTCATCGATCCTCCGCATTGCTCCGTGCAAGGCAACCTCAATGGACAAATGTTTACAGCCCAGCCTATCTTCCCACTTCATTTTGCTCATCTAGGATGGCGAGAATACTTAAATATCCAAACAGAGAATACTTACGGTTGCCTGCCTGTTAGCACAAATTTTTTACGCCAGCCTCCAAAACTGTAAACACGGGAATCAAACATCTGTTGCGCTTTCAGCAGGAGAAGGGATTACAGTGAGGTACAACTACTAACATCTTCTATATTTCTGGCTTGGATTTTTTTTTTTCCCTTAATTGCTAAGAGGTTTAACACAATGATCTTACACACAGTATAAAAGAACTTACATTTAAATAGGCTTACAATTATTTTCACTATATATTAACAATTTGGATAACACATGCCTTACTCTTTCATGAGCTGCCAAGGTAAAAAAAATCCCGTCTCGCCCAGCAAACTTCTCTCTGCATGGCTTCACACCAGTGAACAAGAAAGGAATGCTCCCCCAACCTCCAAGCTTCACATAAAGCCACCCAGTGACTTTGCCATGTCTGCAAGTGGTCCCATCTATCAGGGTTTAAGACAGACGTTTTTGGCGCCGCAGCTGTTAGAAGACTTCATATGTTCAAACTTGTAAAGGAGTCAGGCCACTGCATTTGAAATATATCTGCACCCAGTCAACTGAGTTCAGGTGTGGCTGAAAGCATGCCAAGTATTTTGGAGAAAATACCTATGGGGATTATTGTTCTTATAAAAAATGAAGGTGTGTAAATGAATTTGTTCATTTCAGGCAGAACTCTCTTTATCAGTCACGTTTGTTTTTAAAGTGAATTCATTTTTAGACAGATTTTTTCTGTGCTGTAACTTGGACCACACTTAGGGGAAATCTAGGTAAACAAAGAAATAGTTGTTTCTGACTCTTCAGTGATGTGTTATAATATTGTGAAAGCTATCGAGCTTTCTTATGAAAATATCCTAAAAACATGTATTTATAATTAAGTATTGGGATACATATAAGGGATATGTATGACATTAATAATTTTTTTTTCTTTTTAACTTGTCCTGATCAAGATGTGGTACTCAGCACTTTGCTGTATGTCATTATGAAGCCATGCCTTCTGAGCAGAAGCAGTCCTTCATCAAATGCCTTTCGATGTTTATCTTTTAGAGAAAACATGTCTTCCTCTACCACTGTCTGGCTTTTGAAAGATGAGAAAAATAAACTAATTTCTCTTCATACTTGGGACTCACTGCCTTTCCTCCTGATGAAATTCACAGGATACAAATCTCCTTCTGGTGACATAAGGAGGATCCTTCTGCATGCTCCAGCCAGTCTAGATCACTTTAATTTTGATTTTGGGAGAGGGCTTCTGCAAACCTGCTAGAAGTTTTGTCCAGTGACTCCAACTGGTAAATTGCCATAGGCATGGGAATATCTCAGGAGAAAGATGAGATGAATCCTTTTCTACCCTCTGCAGCACCACGGCTCTTTCTGTGGTCTAAACATCTCTCCAACCTTACACTGCTGTCATCTGACAGAGGATCTAGAGAGAATAAAAATACTGTTGAATAAAAATACTGTTAGATAAAAATGCATTTATGTGACAAGAGAAAGAAAACAGCCACAGAGGTACATTAGAGGATTCTGATGCCACCATTGCATGACCACATAGGACAGCCTGCATAGCACAGTGCAGGGCAAGAAGAGGAGGAAAACGTTGGGCGAGAAGGAACCTCTGTTGACAGTATATGTACACATTAATATTTGATGGAGGGGAAGGAGAGGAGAACGATTCAGAAAAGATTCCCTTCAGCTGGTGCTGCACTTTTCTTACAAAACAAAAACCCCACAAACTCAGTCGGAAAGCAGCGTGTCAGAAAACTTAAGTGATCAAGTAGTTGTTAAATCATTTAACATCTTTCAAATATTTTTCCCCTCCAGGTCGTGTATTACAAAGAGATATTGCTCTCCAACTCTACCATGGATTTTTTTTTTCTGTAAAATAACCTTGGATTTGTGTTTGACAACCAATCTTGGAAGCTAAAGTCCATATACACATGAGAGAGTACTGTATGCTTCCCCATCGATATGCCATACAACAGAAATGAAAAGCCGTGCTGTGGGGTAAGTGATGCAGTCCTTCTTCGATTTTCCTCTTTTAAACATCAATGCAGCTTCCACTTGTGTGGCAAATTCTTCTTTGGTGGGAAGTAGATGGTGTTAATTTCATTTTATACTGAGGTTATCAGACAGATACAGACTACATTTTAATTAATATATATTTTATATTCTAAAATGAGCTGTTTGCTGTCTAGGAAAATGAGGCTTCTAAAAAATAATACCTACAGAACATTTCTGCTTACGAAGCAACTTTGTAATAATTCACCAGTTTGGTTCCACATCCCTCAGGCTTCAGCAAAACCTGTGCTAGATACTCTAAGTTTACAAACTGGAAATAAAGATCGGATTGGGGTTTTTTTAATTGTTTTTATTTAAACTATTGGCAGCAATGGTTCAGTCTTTCAACCCCGATTTATCCTTCCTGTTTTCTTGTAGACACAGGACAAACAAACTGACTCAGTAGCCATGTCAGTAGCTGCATCTTTTTCTTTTTTGTTGCTTTTCCTTTTTTGTGCCCTTAGAAATACTTATTTTTCTTAACTCTTCATTTGTTCACTAGTTTCTCTCCAAGAAGCTCCTTCTTTTTCAAGTACAGCATCCTGTTCTTCTTCTGTCCCTTGTTCCTGACTCTGAAACAGTCCAAGAGATGGAGAGTCCAAGTGTCCACACGAGGCAAGGATCTTCTCTCTGCTGCTGGTTTAACGTCCTGGCAGGGGAGTGAAAACTCTAAAGCATCTGACTCAAGCTTCTTTTAATTATCCAAACCTCATGTGATGTTTGTTCATTATAACTTTCACCCTTGTTTTATTGCTAGGATAATTTTCAATATACATTGAAGCTTTCCAGCTGTTTTCACAACCAGTTCGTTGCCCCATCACACCTATACCATAGAAGGTACCATTCAGCATTGCTGTGTCAGTCAAAGGGATCTTTGTTGCAAAATTCAGATCTTATTAATTCCTGCACAGCACAAGAAGCCATGGATATCTCTCTTTTCAGTGGAGATATAATTAAAAGACACATAATTACTGTTAGAAAATATTTCAAGGAAAGATTAGTGTTTCAGCAGGTGATGCTTGTTTATAGGTAATATTCTGAGCAGTCTGCTAGGCTCCCCCAAGACTGAAATCCAAACAGTTCACCAGTGAAAAGATGCTGTGATTTTTCAGCTGGGCATCTGATAATATTTGCAATATAACACAACACTGAAAAGTTACTGGTTAATGCTTTAAACCTAATCATAGGTTCGAATATAAAGAATTTCTATGCATTGGGGTCACTACAAACCTGATAAAATCCTCACTAAAGGAAAGAACATCTGATTAAGTCATATTGAACCTGCTTATTAGATGGACAGGAGGCATTGCAAAGTGTTCACTCGGCAAGAAACATTTTCTTTCTGTAGACTTTCTAATGGAAAGGTTTTTGCTCTTACATCTTTATCAACAAATCTCTCTGGATATACCAGAACAGCTCTTTGAGTGGACACACTTATATTTGAATTAGTTACTTTTAAATTTTTTCCGACAAATTTATTTTTTTTTCCAGAATATAAGGATTAACGTGAACGGCAATAGCTGACAAAATTCTTGCCTACTGTAATGCTGGTATCATTCCAAATGGAAAAGCATTACATTTCTTTCCTAATGCAGTTCTTGTGTAACACTTGGAGGAGACGGTTGATGTATTATAAAGGAAAGCCCTGGCTACCTACAATTGTGTGGTACCTTTTGCAGGAATATGTCCACTAGCCCCAGCATCATGACCATATGATTTGCATAATAACTTTCTGCGTATCCCAATTCCTATTTCAATGACAATTGTGTAAGTTCTTAGTATTTTTCTCTGCTGTTAAACAGCTGCTGCATTTCAGTGTTGGTGAAATAGTTCTACATACAGTTTTCCTTTTTTTTAATGAAAGTGCTCTGGGATCTCTCTAGCTGAATGATGGCATAGAAATGCAAATTATCCTTAGCTGCGTAACTCAGAATTACCTTTGCATTTTATTCTTGACCTGTACCTGTAAAGCAATCCTGAAAACCAGTGATGTTACACCTGCTCATATAATTGACATGCTTTTGAGGAAAATAAAGAGATAGGACTGCCAACTGCTACATGAATGTTGTAACCCAATGAACCTTCATGCTGACAAGTATCTCATTTAATGAATTTTTTGAGAAAACAATTTAATTCATAAGCTTATTAATCAAACACCAACAAATTCACATCTGAAAGCCTGAGTGCCTGGGTGCCGTAACTCCTCGATTCCCCTCTAATTTTATTAACACAGACAGTTGGGTTCACACCAATACTTGCTCTTTGAATCCTTTTATATAAGTTTCCTCTAGTAATGACTGTAACAGAACATATCCCGGCAGTAGCTTGCAAAATATAAGCCTGTTTAAGTTACTCGATAAAGATAACATTTCTTCAAAACTGCAGAAAAAAAGTAACTCTAACTGCACGCAAATCAAATTTAGATCACTCCTTTGCAGACAGTGAAAGCCTGGAAGGCCAGGAAAAATCCATAAATGCGATTGCAGTGACAGAAAGTAAAACACGGAAGAGGTCTCTGATGTCCAGGCAGCACATGAGTACCCAGTGCGGGAGAAGCCTCTTTGCGGGACTGTCAGCGGTTCACTCCTCATCCCCATTAGGTGGCTGCCTCCATTTTGAAAAGCAATCAGGGAAGATTTGAACAAAACCACAACTCTGAATGAAAGGGCAAGAATAAAGTGCTCATCTCACTTTTATTTAGTTATTTAGCCATGACAAGCAGTGGTGTCTCCAATGGTTACAGATCCCCCATCTTGCTGCTACTACACAAATTGCAGTAAGGATTTTGGTAACTCTCCCATTCAGCATTACACAGCTTAGCATTATGGCAAAACCATTGGAAAGGCTGGTTACTTCCAGGGATTGCTAGCAGAACTGTGGAATGGGTTTGTACAAATGGTTCACCTAGGTCACCACCTTTCCAGTGGCAGTGAGGAAATCATGACTCCCAGGGGAGACTGGAGTACTCCACATGAAGCAGATGTGGCAGTGGAGGGCTATTTTGATAAAGATTTAAAAGTAATGCCCTGAGCTACAGCACAGATGAGGACCACAGCAATTTCTGCTTGTGCCTTTCACTCGAAATCAAGCAAGTAACCCTCTGAGGAGGGTCTGCAGGACAGACGTACCAGCAAACCGAATTACTTTCGGGCTTGCCCACCCAAAAACGAAGAGAGAATGAAGAGAGGATGCAGATGGGTGGACTGTGAAAGTACAAACGCAAATGCAAATACTAGTTTAAATACCTCTCATCTTGCAATTAAAGTTATCACAGCATTCTCAGTACCCACAGTTGCTCAAGGCTCTTGTTTCAGGGCTCAAGATAGCTCTCCTGGTAACATGAGACAAAATAATGGTGGAATTATTTTATCCAAGAGAAGCTGGCTACTAAGGAACCAGCTTTATTTCCTCCCACCATCAGCTCCTTCCAGAAGAACCTTTACCATGAGCATTATCTTACATTGCTTAATATGAAATTTAATGGGACCTCAGCATCTCTATGGCTGTTCTGTTCCCAGGACTGCCTCTCTGGGATGGCCACTGGCCTGTATGGCATGTGCTGCTAACGCAAGTCAAGCAAGCCTCGGTTTACATATTGCAAAATATCAGACTTCTGCTTTCATGCCAAATGTTGAAAGAGACAAAAGGCTGAAGTCTCACAGCTGGGTAAAGAAGCTTCCTAGCACCGCAAAAGACTCGCTCGGTTTTCTGCCAGGTCAGTCCGGAGTGATCCCAGACCTCCCTTCTACCCCACTCTCCTTTCCACCAGAATTGCTGCCACTCCCACAAGGGCCAACAGTATTTCTGCTGAATTTCCAGCCTTTAAGATCACTTGTGTTCCTCACGGTATGCAAATGAGCTCTATGGGGCTGCAATACCTTCACAGTCTTCAAAGCAGTGAGAGAACCCCGTGGTTTGCTGCACCATTCTGGATCTGAAAGAAGACTCAAATTCCGCTCCTAATGCAAAAGAACACACAAACCCTAAAAACCCACCAAACAAAAACCAAAAAAACCAAAACCCAAAACAAACAAAAAACCCAAACCAACCCAAACCAACCAAAAAAAAAAAACCCCAAAGAAACCAAAAAAATCCCCCAAACCCAAACAAATCCAAAAACCTCCCAGGAAATTCTGCTCCTAATGCAAAAAAACCAAAACCCAAAACAAAAAAAACAAACTATGAAAAAAACAGAGCATCTACAATAGGCGCCTGAAAACATTAGCAGGCAAAGATTAGCACCTTTCCACTCTGTTTCTCGTAAAAGCTTTTTTAGGCAGCTGTACAGCACAGAAGGGCTGTGGACACATCCCTGCCAGAGCTCATGCAGTTTAGTGAAAATCCTGGCTGTGAGACACTTGGAGACCTGATCCGGGGCATTGAAGAAACAGGGAAAAGGATGCAGAAGCAGCAAGCGATTACCTAACACTATCGAATCTCAATTAAAAAAAAAAAAAAGAAAATATAAATGGCAAGCTGACATTTTGGCAGGCTTTCCAAATACCTAGCAGGGCAATGCTTGTGTAAACTGGCCTGGAAGCAAGGTTAAGGGACATAAATCCATACCAGGAAAAAAACCCACCAAAACAACAACAAACAACCAAACAAAAGAAAACCCAACCAAACTTTAGGAGCAGCAAATTATTCCAGTTCAAAGCCCCTCAGGTGACACCTGACCACAGGGTGACGGAACTTCGATTGTTCCCACGAGATGAGACCTCACGGCCAGCATTCCACACGGGAAAATCCCGCAGAAGGGCTCCCACCCGCGCCAGGGTACGTAAAGCTTTAACTGACTGGCAAAGCGGCGCGCCATACCCATGGATTTGGCGCGACACTGCAACAAGCCCGCACCTCCCGCCTGGCGTACGGAGGCAGCAAGGGCACGCAGCGAAGCCCCAGCAAGGTCCGGAGCCGCGGGGGGGGTGTGCGTGGGGTGTGCTTTTTCCACGGGACCACTTTCTCGCATCTGTTCCCTTACGCCACCAGACCACGGCGCTTGCAAAGGCCAACGGGGGAAGCGTGGGGGGGGGGGGGGGGCATTTTCACTCACCGGGCACAGGGGGCGGCGGCGGCGCGGTGCCCACCCCGCCCCAAGCGGGACCTGACGTTTCAGTCTCCCCCCGCACCGGCGGGACGCGTCGCTCTGGCCGCGCCCGGGCTCGTTAACTTCTCCATTCCGTCGCCCCCCAACACACCTTGTTGTTTTTTAATTCGCCATTACCTGCCCCCCCATCCCCTCTCCTGCCCGTCCGAAGGGGAGGGTGCGGCAGCCCGGAGGGGCAGAGCAG
>VZSF01009536.1:540514-749220 GCA_013398295.1 Chionis minor | reverse complement strand
TTTTTTTTTTTTTTGGCCAGGCGTTCCTTCCTTCAGCTGCGAAATAATCCTCACCTGTCCTGTTTTTTTGTTGTTGTTGTTGACCTTTTCCCGCTCTTTTGGAAACCAAGTTTCCCGTGAAACAGATGTTTATCATAGCTGAAAAGCATTTAATCTCCTTTCCGTTTCAACCCAAATCATCGCCAGCCATTAAGCTTGGTCTACGAAAGGAGGTGGGGGAACTTGCTAATAATGAGTGTAACAACCTGATAAATTGTGCGCTGCTTTAGCCTCCAGTAGCGTGAAAGAGAGAGTGGGTTTTTTCTTCTGAATCTTGTTAGGTGCCTTTCATATTAATAATTATCTATTGGCATTGTTTCACTAAAACATGGAAATTGGCAACCCTATCGTTTCTGCTTAAAAGAAACCAAAGAGATGGAGTAAGACTCTTACACGTGAATATAGAAGTATGTGAATGGAGCCACCTAGAGATACTTGCTGCAGAATTATCAGGCCTCCCTTGCCTTACAGACTCAATCGTGCATTTCCAAACATTGGAAATACTAATATATTTCCTCGCATCTCCTTCACAACTTGCTGCAGTCCTCCTAACGTCTTGGCACAAATCTTTTGTAAAGAAGACTTGATGAATGTTATCGGCATGTTAAGTATTTACTTATAAAGGTCTACCTAGATAAGCTCAGTAAATATTTTGCTTAAGGTTATACTCCTTCTGATATATCCGAGCTCAGCTTTTGCTGTAGAGCCTGTTTAAGATGGTCTGTGGTTTTGAAGCATCAGAAAATGAGGTAATGGCACTCTTAGTCCTTGAGGGTTGAAAGTATATGGAAGTATCAGCTTGGTCCAGTAAAGAAGCTGTGGAGCACTCTTACTTGAATTTGACCTCCAAACGCAGCCTGGGCTGCCAGCGTTTTCAGAACATGAGCTGCACATGTGGTGGTTGTAGTTAAATTGTCTAAAGGCAGGGTAAGAAGCTGTTGGTTTTGTTGGGTTTTTTTCACTGAAATCCCTAGACTGGTGGAGGACTCTGGAGCACGTAATAGCTGTCAGTATTTTGAGGATTAAAAACCATTCTGTTGAATTGCATATCTGTTCCTCATGCTTTTTGCCTTTCTTTCACAGAAAGTAACACCCACACTGAGTTAGAAAAACTGAAAGAGGCGTTGCACCATTTATAGATGTTGATCAGTAAAGTTTCTCTGAGCTCTGCAGCTCTAGATTTTATGGGATTAGGGCCTGAAACAGAATGTGCTGTAATACTCACTCCTGTAATACAGGACTGGGTAAGCTGAATGAATTGAGTAGCATCTTTTCCATTAAAAAAAAAAAAAGCGTATGGTGGTTTCTCTCCGCTTCAGCTCGAATTTTATGGAAAGGGAGGGAGTGTGGGAAGTTTACCCATGAAGTTAAGTATGTAGATAATTGCAGAGGACTTTATTGTGCTGCTGATTGTGTTCAAAAGCACTTAATTTCAGGCGATACTGGCATCTGTAAAATGTGCTCTTTTTACTGCCTTCACCCCAGTTGTCTTTCCAGGAACTTGTTGATATTAGGACATGATATGCTTGTAACTACAACTCTTTAGGCTGCTATCTAAGACTTGCCCAAATTGAAAGGTTTATTAGATTTTAAAGACTTCAGGGTCTATTGTTTGGGTGGAGGAATGGCAGAAAAGACATCATTGAGGGGAAGCTTCAGCTCTACATGTAGAAAAAGTTTTGGGTTTTTGGTTGTCTTATTGTTTTGTTTAGTTTGTTGGGTTTTTTTAAATATTCAAGTAAAGCTAAAACCCTGAAACTTTTGTCCAGGTTACATGTATCGGGTTCTGCCACAGTGTTTTCTCATATGTGGGGGCTGATGGTGGTGTTGGAAGAATAAATCCTGCATCATGAAGTTGATACCTATCTTTGGGGTTAACATTAGCATTTATATGATAGCATGTCTATAAAAAACTGCACATTTGTTCTCATCTGCTTATGGTGGTAACAGAAGGAGAGAGCTACCGTGATCTCTGAGCCCTTCCTTAGCTTGTCCTTCACTAGGCTGTACAGCAGTATTGTGACCAGAGTCACCTTTCTTGTTTATCTGCTTTTCCTTGCCCACTTCTTTCTGGAGCATTTGTGCTTTATTCTATTTACTGCATGTCCTCTGGCCTTGGACTACCTGATCTGATAGCTTGCCCTGCTAAGGTGCTGTGTAATCTTTCACTTGGAGGTGTTCTCCAGCTTTCCTGAACTTGTTTCCTATCTGGCTGTTCCCATACAAATGTAAACGTAAAATTATTCTGAGCGCTGCAGATATCCCTGGATAATGGTTTCTACGCTCAGCTTCTTGCTTGAAATTTCAAGGATTGCTTAATGATGCTGGCTTTTCTGTTCACTCTTAAGGCAAGAATCGTGTACTTGGAGAGTATTCTTTCTAAATAGAATAATGCACTGGATGGCTTTTTAAGTCCACAAGCTCCTCAGGGCCCTGTGGTGAATGTGCGATGCTCTTAAGGTTGGATCCATTGTAGAGGATTGAGTGGCAATTGACCAGTTCTGTTGCTGTGGGGTGATTTCCCACGGGAAGGGGGAGCATAAATTGTTTCATTACTTCCTCTTGACCTGACACCACGTGTCTGCACATCTGAAGTCTAGTTATAAGAATTGATGCAAGGAGAAAAATGGTTACATTAGAAACCGTCCTTTCTTCCTTCTCACATGAGTATCGGTGTATTTCTTTGTACCGGTGAGAACCTGTTTAGTATCTTTTGTGTTGCATCTTTACTTACATTAGAGACTGTTACTTGTTTAGATTTTGTAACTCAGCTGTAGGTAGATGGAAGGCCACTTGCTGCTGTCAAAACAATCTTGTCTCTGTTTTTCTGGAGGACTCATGACTTTAATGAAAGAAAAGCTGGTTATGGATGATGCTGCGTTCTTACATAAAGAATGCAGGGAAAGAGCATTGACATTTATGCAGCAGTGATGGTGCCTGCTAGTTAATACGTAAACAGTACAGTCTATAGATGGCTCTCAGATGAGGCCAAAAAGCCAAATTTTTGTTGACTTTAAGACATGATTGCTGGCATTTCTAAAAATGGAGTCTCTGGTTTTTAATTCAGTGTGTCTTATGAAAGCTTAAAGGGAGGATATGAAAGATGGCTATTCACTGGGACTGTCCAGAGCAGCAGGAATTAATGTGCCTTTTCTTAACGCCACTGAAAACAGTGTTCTGTGGTAAGCTGGGGGAGGGCAAGAGGGGAACGAACACTTGTAGGGTGTTCTTGGGTTTGTTTAATCTTAGTGGGATAAAAAAGAGGGATCAAACGGTAAGCTTACTCTACTATGGAAATCCTTATCCTGCAAAGCAGATGTAGGATACTCTACATTTTCTGTGACATGAAGCCACAGCAGTCAAAGCGTTGTGTGTCATAAATACTCCTTTCTAAAAATCTTCTTGCTCTGACAAATTTCTGTGCTGCCATGAATGTCGTTACAAAGACCTGTGTGATGTATTAGAAACTAGGTGATACTTAATGATTAAATTAATGAACAAGTCAAATACAACTATTCAAATCTATGACTTGTTTTCAGATGGATAGCTTTTGTATTACTTCTTTGCCTTCCTTTTGGTGTATCTGTTTTAATAATTGTTTCAGCTGCTATGGAAACACGGCAGGATAGAGATAGTAAATGTTCTTCAATACCCTTTACTAATCTGTGATCGTGTCTATGTTTTATCCTTTTCTTGCTGGACTAACACAGCAAAGCAAAATTTGTCTGGCCTCTATACTTACACCAAATGTAAATGTTAAATTAACTCTTCAGTGGTCATCTCTATCGTATAATTATTGGTTAGTGTATTTGACTTGATAAAGTTATAAATATCAGGAGAGAAATGCAACTCTTTTTTTCTTTTACATCATACATGATTTCCTAATGACATTTCAGGATTATTAACTCTAGAGAAATGCACTAATAAGTGTGTAGATACCTGGATTCACGTCTTGCTCTCCTGAGGAGTTACCCACCACCCAAATAGATATATTTCATCAGGTGGGGAGCGGGATTTTTTTATTAATTCTTTAAAGCTTTTATCACTTACAAGACTGATAATATGGCTTCTTTATGCAGAAGTTACCTTTCAACAACATAAAATTAGATTACTTGCTGGAAACTGCTAAAAGCATATTTGCAGCAGTGGAAACGCCTGTCACGTTTGTGAGCTCCTGTGGGCACCAGCACCTGTAATCCCCTTCATAAACTGGTGAGGCTCCGTTTTTAGAAAGGGTTGGGTATTTTGCTTCTGCAGCTCACGTTGAAATGCCTCCTCGTTACCTTACAGGTCCGATCAAGTAACTGTAGCCAGAGCTCGATGTGCTGTCTTCTGGCAGTAGCCTTTAATTATGTTATGCATGTACTGTATGCTTTGAAGCATTGCTGTGGATACTGAAGGTGTGTGAAAAACATTCGTAGGGCAATCACGTACTAAAAGCCAGGGACGTATGCAGCCCCAGAGAAATAGGAATGAGATGGGGTATGCACATGTGACCGCAGCTCTGCTTCAGAAATCCATGGTGTTAGGTTCTTGAGAGAGAAGAGGGAATTTTAGACCCTTGACATGCTCATCTGCAGCGTATAAAAGACATTTCAACAGTACATAGTAAAAGAGGGAGACAATGAACAGCGTTTTGGTTTGGCATATGTTAGATAAATTCTGCTTGCGAATTCCATTAGTTATTTATGGAAACCAATACCATTTTTCAATGCGTTACAGATAGACAGGATAACAGGATCGTTGCTGCAAAGAGCTGACAACCCGTAAGGGGCAGAAAGCCAACGATGACAGTAAGGTACTGCAAAGACAAAAGTATGAGCACCTGGTACTAATTCTCTGATGGAGAGCTTATGTGTTTGTAGGGATGGGGAGAAGATAAGGTGGTTGTATGCATTCTTTCAGAAGCCTTTTTACAATGGACTAGCGCACAGCTGTGCTGAAGAAAGTAACCAGTGAAATGTCAATGTGGCTGGGCCTCTTGTTTGTTAGCACAAAAATGCATTTCAGTAGCAGCTGTTTGCACTGGACTTAACTATGCAATCATAAACACTGGAGAAACTCTGAAGACCACCATGGATTTGAATGGAGATGGTCAATAAGAAGGAAACTTTCAGAACAGTTAGAAAATAAGTGTTTATTTGTAAATGGTATGCATCTAATGTTTGGGTTTTTTTTTTTCTCCCAGTGGTTGTGTTCCAGACTAGATTGCTGGGTAGCAAACCTGTACCTTCTGGCTTGTAGCAGTGGTCCTGAGGAAGAAAGAAGATGTCTGGGCATGTAAAAAGTTCTTATGAGGGAGGAAATAAAAGTAAAGAGACTTTGGAAATGTAACCCATATAGAACAGCAAGCAGAGGACAAGTTTTGTTTGGATTACAGAGGGTAGTACAGGAAGAGACAGGCTGAAATGGTCAAGAAACTTGAAATGGTATATAAAGTATGAGATATATTGTGTATCCAGTTCTTTTCTGAAACAGAGGGGACAGATATCTCTACCCCTGCTTGCTTCTCTGTGCATGCTTTTCTTCCTCATTCATGTACTTCCTTGTGCTTCTACTTGTAGTCCCTCTTTTTTTCCCCTCTAAGCAGCTGGCCTCATTTAGTGTTCCTCCTTCTTCAAGCATAGGTCCATTTTCCTATTCAGGGCTTCTGTTTTTAAATTCCCAACCATTTCCACCCACCTTCCTCCTTTGCAGCCTCCTCCTGGAGCAATTCTCTGTACTCTTTCAGTGTGGATATCATCTATATTACTAGCATGATACCTCCTGAATTTTCTTTTTAGTAAGAGCAGATTTCTTTTAGTTTTGTGTGTGTGTGTGTCCCACCTCTCATCCCCCCCGTTCCCAATCTGTAACAGCAGTTTTCTTTGCATCCCATGAGCAGCTATACAAGCTGTGAAATGGTTCACCATGGAGGATCTCTCCTGGGAGGCACTTCAAAGAACACTAGAGGTCTGCTTCCTTCTGGTTTGGGCCTCGAGCATAGTTCTCTTTCCCGTTCCCTCCCACCAGTTTAGATAATTTCTGTGGTTCTCTGCAGTTGTCAGAAATTTGGAATACTCCTCATGCCTGTTCCTTCCCCTTGACAATGGCCAGGGGTCTGAACCGCGGAAGGTCTGTGGCTGGCTCAGCAGCTCATTCAGCCAGCTTGACTAGGGAGTGCTCTGTCTGTCAGGGGCAGGTGACCGCTCGTCTCGAGCGTTCCCAGTTGCAGAGCAGACATTAGGCGAGTGTTGGTGGCGACTGGTGAAATAGTTAATTCAAAGGTTAAACATCTTTAATTTAAAAATTCATGGTTTCATATGAGACTATAAAAACAGACTTGAAAACCTAAATGATGTGGGAAGGAGATTGAGAGAAAGGAGAACATATACGTCATTGAATTTGTAGACTCTTTGCAAAGTAAAATATAAGGATAAGTACAAGTAATTTAGTTTATTTTTTGCTAGAAGGATGAAGTTGACAGCTGTTAACTGTATGTACAGTATTGCTGGTCTGGTATTTGAAATTACTTGAGAAATACATGGGTCTTTTTAATATTTGTTTTACAATGCAGACTCTGGTAAATGTTCTTTTTTTCTTTCTGCATTAGAAATAAGAGTTGGGGGGTGATGAAGTGTTTAGAGCGACCATCTGCTCTTCATTTGACTTGCTATTTCCATTTATTTCTATGCATCAATTTAAATATGCCCTGGACCATTAGCTATATCGTGATGAGATTATTTTGATATATTTGTTGAAGTTCCAGACTCGGACTATAAACATGAAAAATATTAAGAGTTAATTTCTAGTGGCTGTTTATGTTTTTGATCTGCAGAGATTCAGATTATTTCCCTTCCTTGTTGTTATGGAAGCACAGGTAGTTTATCCAAACAAATACCAAATGTCCTCTTTTTTTTTTTTTTTTTTGAAGTATACAGACAGACACATTGGATTGAGATGTTACTGTATTTCATTATTTTAAGGCATGTGGTGCAGTTTACGTGATCAATAGAGACTGGAAATTCTAACGGAGGATCTGATTTAATGTTTGTGAAATACAACAATTAATTCTACACAAATATGTGCAGAGAGTAGGCCCTTACTTTTGAGGAACCTGGACTTGTATGTACATACCAGTATCAAATATACAGTTAGAGAAGTGTAGTGTTATGACTTAGGGATTGAGACCTGTAATTAAATTATTGTTTACTGCAATACTTTTTCAAAGGATAACTTATCCAAGGATGAATTCTTTTGTGGCTGTTGGAAAATAATGCTTTTCACAGTACTTCTTTGTAGTACTAGTAATTGATTGTATGTGTTATTTTCATTGGTGTTTTTATATATACATATATATGAAAATAAAAATAAATGTAGAGTTGAGAGGAGCTTTGTAGCTTACCAGTCTCGACTGGGAAAATACCTGTTTCTTTTTCTGCCTAAATTGAGACTAAACAAGGAAACTGCTTCCCATTTTTAAGTTTAAAGTTTCTTACTCTCTGTGTTTCACTATGTGAGGTCTTGTAGGTTATGTATTAAACCATAAGCAATTTCTGTTGGCTGTATGAAGCTTCAACATTATCATAGGCTGTGAACAAATTCTCATTTTAATGTTGATGGATAAAGTAAACGTGCTAACTGGATCACATCATTTTGATTGCTGTTAAGCCTGAACAAAATTACTTAATATCCAAATGTTACCTGCATTAGCTGTGCAAGTGAATATTTTCCACATTTTCTGAGAAAAGGAGCGGTTCTATAAAGTTTTTCCTTCTTCTCCCTTGTTCCCATCCAGAATTAGTCGAGGCTGTTTTACTGTCATTTAAATGAATCTCTTTCATACCTTGTGGTTCCTGGAGCTGTGGTATGATATAATTTTAAATTCAGGGTATGCATTTGTGTTAAAAGACCAAACCTAAGATATTCTATTTTCATAAGCAGATCTGGAAATGCCAGTGTTCTGTACAATTGTGGTGTTGCAACAAAGATCACTATTCAGTAGAGATGCAAATCCTCAGTATGTAGGTTTTATATTCAGGCTATTTACTGAGTAGAAATTCTTCCTGAATAATGAACCTTCCATGAGTGCTTTGCTTTCAGAGATGGTGAATGATGAGTCTGTTATCTCTTTGAATTAAGCAAATAACTGAAGAGTGGTGATATTCTTCAAAATAGGTTGTATCACTAGGATAGGCAGCAGCCTGGAAGTGTGAAGTCCAGTTGGCAATATCCACTTACCTTCTCTCATGTTGCGATCTTTGGATGCTGTTCTGTATCTGTATGAGTTCAGACATCCTGCTGTAGCTCTGCAGAGGGAAGATCTGGTGTAAGAGAGCAGCAATAAAACTTGTTTGTTGTGCAGAAGATTTAGTTTTTTTCCCCTCCCTCTTCCTGCTATTTCTTGTACTGCACTTGATTTAGGTTTGTTTTCTTTTTCATTCCCTGCTATTCGGCAATGAACAGAGGGTGGCAGGATGTTTTCTTATTTATTACCAAAATCCCTGTTCTCCGAGGAGGAGCATTCCCAGCCCTGCTCCATGCTTGCTCCTGAGCCCACGTCCGCCAAGGCCACATGTGAGCTGCGGGGTGGAACACCTAGCTGCAGGGTGGCTTTGTGTGCCCAGTGTCCGCCTTGCACAATTAATTCTGTTCACTTTCCAGTTAATTACAAGATGTTAATTTTGATGGGTCGTCTTTGTAATGGGGGGACCTGCTTAGTAAGACAGCAGAGATTGCTGATGCCTTTTACAGGAGGCCAGTGAAGCTGTTAAATGTTGACTGTGACACTTTTCCTTTTCTCCTTTAAGCTGATTGCTTAATCTATCATCTGCCTGTATGTCTGCTGTCTCCCTTCACTCCCCTCTCATGCAATGATATTTCACAGTTGGCTTTTTGCTGTTGGATGAACTGTTGCAAAACTTGTAAAAAAGGGAATCAAACCCTTGTTTTTAGGTGTGAAAATGGGGGAGCCTTTGGGGCATCAAAACATTTGCCATAGTACTCAAGTTGTTTGTTGCAAACAGTAGGCACTGGGGGGGGGAACGTTTGGTTTTTTTAAATTGATAGATTTTGGTAGTTCATGAGAGGTGCTGAATATATTTTAGGAGGTCTGTCTGTGAGGAAATAATCTGCGCAACAAATATTTTTATAGTGTTCTTAAATTTAGAAATGCAAACAAACTGAGGTTACCTCCTTCACTTCTTTTTCCTCTTGAATTCTCTGAGCCATCCTCTCTTTTGTTGGTATTGTTTACAGGTGCTTTTTTCCTGTGTAGTATGTTGATGCACAATTTGCATTATAAATTTATCCTGCAGGAAAACCGTTCTGAGGTGTCATGACTGTACATGTCTGACTGTAAAAAGTAAGGATGTTTATAAAGTGTGGGTAAAATGAGGAAATAGTCTGAGCATTTGNAAAAAAAAAAAGACCGAAGTTGATGACTGCATTTCTCAGAGGGGAGTGGGAATAGAAAAATTCAGTGCTGTGAAACAAAAACAAGTGGGTTTTGTTTGCTGGTATTGAAATTTGCTAGCAGTTATTATGATTTTACAGTTTGTGTGCTTGGGGTTTGATGTAATTTCATGTTAAACACCCAGCATATTTTGGTTTATAATGTGATCATAAAGTGGTTGGGTTTTTTTTAAAGTTCAGCCGTTTCAGCAAAGATTTTGCTTTAAGAGTATGGTTATGGCTGGGAAAGGGTTCCTTGATATCTTCCCCCCACATGTTATGCTATTAGATACTGATAAAAGTAGTTCTCCTGGAAGCAAAATGCCTTATTTTGACAGAGAAAAACAGATCATCTGATAACATTTCCAGCATGATCATAATCTGAAAAATTGCCAGACAAAGCAAGAAGAGGTGGTATTTCATAAATAGAAAATACTGTTTATCGGAAGTTTGTTTCAGAAAGCAGATTTTTCCATTACAACTGTCAGTTTCTCGGCATTTGTGTAATGCCAGGAGTAGAGAACTTTCCCAGCTGTTTCAGTAAGCTGAGTGCTGGAAGCTTTCTAGGAAGAGAAAATAGTCTGAAGAACCTCTACAGCTTCACTGTGACTTTCGGAAGCTCTTGAAAATGGGCAAGCTGAAGTGCAAGTGCTGTCTTGAAGGATAGCCCTCAAAATGAATTTTGTTTCTTTTGCTTTCGGGATTTCCAAGGCAGCTTACTGTTTCATGAAATCAAAAAGTTATTTCTTAATTTAAGGTGGATAGAGCCTTTAAGTAATACCAAAATCTTCAGCAGGGTGTTCAGGAAACCTGGTTTTTACAAGCTACAGGACAAATGAATGGTTAGGTTGCAAGAAAGATAGGGCAATATTTAAAGAGTACAAATTCCTCTTTATTGCACACGCACTAACCTCATTAACAGGCTAAGGCTGTCAAGACTAGGGCAGTGCTAAATGACTTGTGGGAGCTACCAAATATAGATCCTGTGAAAAGTCCCAGGTCTGGGGAGCTCTCCCTACAGAGAGCAGCTCTGAACAGTGCCGCCTGCTTTCCTGCAGGAGTTTTGGGTCAGGCTCCAAGTCCTGGTATGTATCTGGAAAGAAAGCTTTTTTCCCACTTCTCCTTTTGTGAGTCTTGGAAAACTGCAGACTTTTTGTACTAGTTTGTAAATGGCGCAATAGTCTGTCCGCACTGCAGAGCTGATACAGGTGAGGTGGAGAACGAAGGTGTTCTTTTGTTTCTGTGGTCTTGTATATAAAGTGAAACCACTCATTGGAAAGAAGTAGCCAGATAGTTGACTGATCCTGGTGCAATCCAACAGCAGTTTGTGGTGCTGAAAAAATGTCCCTGAAGGTAAAATAGGAATTTAGTGCAGTTCCAGAGGGACAAGATGTGACTGCTTTGTCTACTTCCAAGACTGTCGCCTACTTTGCTTGAAAAGTATGTTCTGTGAAATTCCAAACTTGGGTAACCTCTGCCTCTGCGCAGATGGTAGGGGAAGCTCTTCCAGAGGCGAACCAGGGAGTGGGACACGGGGTGCAGTGCTGATGAGGAAATGTGTGCTCTGGACTATGCTTCTGGTTCTGTCCTATTTGTGGACATAACCTGTAGGGCTAATAAACTTGGGGTGGTTTTATAGCCAAGGGATAGGTTATAAATGCAGAAACAGGCACCATAGTTGGTGCTAGGAGGCAAGAGTGCAGCATTTCCAGAGCTAAATTAATTTATGGTGTTATTCAAAGTGACTTTTGTATCTCAAAAGGCCTTGTGAGGCTGCTGGTTCCTGGTGGCAGTAGGGAATGGAATTGATTTTTGAGGTAGCTAGGAGTTATCACACATGTTTGTAGGGGTTTCGGGGGGTTTATTTTGTACTTCTGTGCCTGAATAGGTAGGGACAGAGACAGCTTTCTTATGGCCTGACTAAATGAATGCAAACTTATACATACTAACACGGCTTTTTGTTTTTACAAACAATTATTTTTCCAAGGGAATTGTTAGAATGAAGGATTTGCAGAAAATCACTAATAAGATTATTGTTACCTTTTTGTATCTTCTCCCCCTGCCACCTCTCTGAAGCCCTGGCAGTTTCATCGTCACTTCTGATAGAGCTACCACATTTGCTAACTAAGAAAATTTGCTTTCGGTAAGTGGCTAGCAGAGATTCCAGCTGTCTCGATTCCTGTTTGTTCCTCCTTTTAACATCTTTTGTTAAGGCTTTTATGATAATGCTAAATGGAAGTCAACTGACTGTTCTCCCTAGATATCATTTGGACTATCACTCTTCAAATTATATTGGAGAGTTAGTCATGTGGGTAGTTGTAAATGAATAGATTCAGAACCTTTATTTGTTTCAGGTCAGAAAAGGATCACTATGAATGCTTTATCTGTTCTTACCTGATTGGCTTCTAGAACTTTTTGCAAGAATGTTTTTTAAACCTGTCACTTGTTAGCATCAGCTCTCTCCTTGGATCTCATTAGTTCGTCTGCCTTTAAAGAGTCTGTAGTGAGAACAGTTACTTATTCAGGCTGTATGTGGACTCTTCAGAATAATAACAGGTCTTTTATTATATCTAATATTTTTATGGTCCCCTCTCTTGGTACCTGAGCAGGCACACACTGAAAAGTCCTAGAATTATGGGGAAAAATATTCTCCATGTGAAGGTGTGTGAAGTTCACATGCAAGCCACCTCTTAGTCTTATCTTTGACTGTCTAAATAGATAAAACCAAAATTTATTTCTAGATGCCTTTCAGACTCAAAATTACTCTTTTTAGCTTTTTTCTGATTTTGTTCAGAGGCTTGAGCTGGGCACAGCAATGTTATTATAATGGTTGCTGAATGTTACATGAAATGGCTTTACTCCTTACTCAGTGTTCCCTTGTTAGGCATTCGAGGCTCGTGTTAACTTTCTTGCCTGTAGCATTACACTGAGAGCTCATGGTCAGTTGATTTTTCTGTTGTTAAACCAGAGTTCTTAACAGTGCTGCTGAAATCCAGGGCACTATCTTTGACCTAGTGAGCGTGAGTGAAACTTTTGTTCCTCTGTGTGCAACCTGTGATTTCACTGAATTTGGCTCCAGTGTGTTAATGCGGTTCTGCATCCCCAAGAGGTGCAAATCGGTGCGTGCAACCAACAATACCCATCATCTCCTGCTACTGTGCCAGTTTCACAAAGTTCAGCAGGAATGATTTTATTAGTTCCCTCCCAGGGAAAACTCTCTGGTGAGGGACTGTGAGCAGAACACTTTGGGTTGGACTGACAGTGCTGCTGTGGCTGGCTGCTTTCCTCCATTCCCTTCCTAATTAATTTTTTTTTTTTTTTAAATCTGCCCGTCGTGTACTGCACACATCTATTTTAGGGATGCTTATGCTTACTTTTGTCAGACTCTCTCACAGTCTGTGTTTTGAAAGTACGGGTGTTTATGGTCAATATAAGCTCAAAGAGTTTTTGACTCCTTGGTCCCATCCTGGTGCTGCAGGCAGATACCTGCCCTTTCCGCTGTTTGTAGGGCTGTGCTGAAAGCCAGGTCAGGAATCAGATCCAGGGATGTTTCACTGTAAAAAATGGTTTTGCAGCATTGAGTGTCAGAAATTTTTTAAAAGTATGGCATAAGTAAGGGGCCAAGCAGTAGGGGAAAACCTGACAGAAGGCATGGGAGCTCTTTAAGGCAAAAGTGCTGTAAAAGCCCCTGTGTTGTTGAGTTGGGCCTTGAGGGTATAAATAATCACTTTAGGAATGGTTTGATTCATGTACTTAGTGCTGTCATAGCTTGATCATGTGAGTGCTCCTCATGTGCCCCACTAAAGTCAGGCAGATTAGTATGAAGTGGAGAAGAAATGCTTAGTTGCTGCAGCACTGCGGTTCAGTGACAGAAATTGTGGCAAGTAGCTCAAGCTAGACCTGCGAGAGCTTATTTGTGCCGGTCAGATGTCTTGTAGAAACGTATTCCAAGGTTCCTTGTTGCTGCAGTCAAGTAAATGCATGGTCTTACGGGGGAAGAAGTTAAGAGTTTCTTTATGAGACTTATTTTCTTGAAATCATGATAAGTGGTATAAATTATGCTGCTGTTATTTAATTTATTGCTAACTGGACCCAGCCGTCTCTAGCTTTTATTTTCAGAATCTAATAGGGAGCCAGAATTGATAAGAATGAAAAAGCTGATGCTGAAATTAGAAAGATTCTAGGAATTTTAGAGGTCACCTTTTTCTAGGTTCTACCTGTGGACTTTCAAATGGAACCAGAGCTGAAAAGATCCTTCTAACAGTCATTACTTGGTGCGGATATCCTGTGACGGAGTACTTCTGTGCTGCTTAGCCCTTTGAGGCTGGCTGCAAGTGAGGTGAAAAATGCCTGTAATGTTGAGGGAAAATGTCATTGCATTGAGCAGAACCTGCATTCCTAACCTGTCAGGGTTCCATAAAATTCAAGTGGTCTGAGTTTAATTGTAAATCTTTATTTGTAGGTATTCTAGAAATGAGTCTTGCTGCTAGCACAAATTCAGCAATTCTTGATTGTGAGTAAAATGGAAAGATAAAAACTTCAAATTGAAATTTCTAATTCCTCGATCACTTTTAGTTTAGACTCTCACTTAGAGCTGTGGTTGAGTTTGACTTCATGTTGCATTTTCCAAGTTAACCTTACAAGGTTTAATGATTTAATTATCACATTTATAGAAAGAAACTATAGGAACATAATCTAAACCAGTACTTTTTAAGAAGCAGGTGGAAGATTATTTATGTCTTGAAAGCCCAAATGGACAGTTCTGAATCATGCTGAAAAAGTTCCAGTGGAAAATATGCTTTTAGCTCCAAATCCACAAGTTACATTAGAAAAACAGGTTTCAACTAGAATGACAACTATTTTAAACATTTGAATAAACATACTTTTTTACTCTCCCCCTCCCCCAGGGAAAACCAAGAAAACAAAGTTTTGCTTCAGGATTTTTTTCTTATGACCAAGTAGTTGTGTTTTCCTGATGGCTTGTGGAATAAATCCAATTTTCAAAATGCTTGAGAAAACAGAGTTCCCAGGCCATCTGGTGCTTCTGTGTGCACGTGCATGCCTGCATCCGTGTAGCTAGGGATGTTGTGCTGCAACGGCAAGCTGAGGGAGATCAGACTTCCTGGTCTGGGAAGCTAAAGGGTGAATGCATGCTGACCGGAGAGCTGAGAGGTGCTGGTTTTGGTGTTCAGGGGTGAAGGTTTCCAGTTTAAGATTGGATTCATTTTCTAATTGCTATTTATTTATTTTAAGCCGCAGGCATTTGTTGCTCCTCTTGTGATGCTCCCAAAGCATCTTTGGAGATGTTGTACTGTCTGGGTAGTAAGGTGACAATATCTGTAATCCCCATCGGGGCAGAAAGACTTGAGGCTTCACTAAACTGCTGTAAAAAGATTACTGGAGATTGGCTAAGATGTTACGGCCTTTAGCTGTCTTGTTCTGTGACTAAACTGGTAGAAGGATGTGCCTGCATCTTGGCCTGTCTGTTGAATAACCAGATATGAGTTTAAACCGTGAGATACTGTACTGCAGCGACTGAGATAAAAGTGTATGTTTTGTGTTGTGTAGGAAATGGTGATCTCTAGCACGGTCATGGGAACGTGTGCTTTGCAGAGTACTGTTCTATTCAGCAGCTGCAGAAAGATTGACAATTTGGGCCTTCATCTTAGTAAGGACAAGTCTATTCTACTAGCATGCTTCACCGGCAAAGAGTCACCAAATCCTTTGCTCTTGTGTAACTATGATCTCACTGTTTTAGTTTAGCGGCTCTATGTTTGTTGTGTGACAGATGTCACAGGAGTCAAGCACTGTTGTGGTCCTCTGAGGAGATGGGAACAGCAATTGGTTGGCCTGTCAGGTTTCTTGGTATGATTCTGGACTGCTCTTTCTACAGCTACAATATTCATCTGTAGGGATTTTTCTCTGGGAAGCCACTAGAAGCTACTGTGAATGTACTTCAGGAACCAATTTCAAGGTGCAGAGGAAAAAAAAAGGTTATCGGGAGTGGTCAGCATGGACTCACCAAGGACAAATCAACTTGACCAATCTGATAGCCTTCTATGACAGAAGGACTGGCTGGGTGGATGAGGGGAGAGCCGTGGATGTTGTCTACCTTGACTTCAGCAAGGCTTTTGATGCAGTCTCCCATAATATCCTCATAGGTAAGCTTAGGAAGCACGGATGAGTGGACAGTGAGGTGGATTCAGAACTGGCTGAATGGCAGAGCTCGGAGGGTTGTGATCAGTGGGGCAGAGTCTAGTCGGAGAGCTGTGACTAGTGGTCACTGCTGGATCCAGTCTTGTTCAACACGTTCATCAACGTCCTGGACGAGGGGGCAGAGTGTACCCTCAGCAAGTTTGCTGATGACACGAAAATGTGAGGGGTGGCTGACACACCAGAAGGCTGTGATGACACTCAATGTGACCTGGACAGGCTGGAGAGTTGGGCAGAGAAGAACATAATGAAATTCAACAAGGGCAAGTGTAGGGTCCTGCACCTGGGGAGGAATAGCCCCATGCACCAGTACAGGTTGGGGGCTGACCTGCTGGAAAGCAGCTCTGCAGAGAGGGACTTGGGAGTCCTGGTAGACAAAAGGATGACCATGAGCCAGCAATGTGCCCTTGTGGCCAAGGCGGCCAATGGTATCCTGGGGTGCATCAAGAGGAGTGTGGCAAGCAGGTCAAGAGAGATCATCATCCCCCTTTGCTCTGCCCTGGTGAGGCCACATCTGGAGTCCTGTGTCCAGTTCTGGGGTCCCCAGTTCAAGAAAGACAAGGAACTACTGGAGGGAGTCCAGTGGAGGGCTACAGAGATGATCAAGGGGAATAGAGCACCTCTCTTATGAGAAAAGGCTGAGAGTCCTGGGTCTGTTTAGCCTGGGTGTCAAGGTGATGGGGCCAGTCTCTTTTCAGTGGTGCCTGGTGACAAGACAAGGAGCAATGGCCACAAGCTGGAAGATGGGAAATTCCATCTCAACATGAGGAAAAACAACTTTACTTTGAGAGTGGCAGAGCACTGGAACAGGCTGCCCAGAGAGGCGGTGGAGTCTCCTCCTCTGGAGGTACTCAAAACCTGCCTGGATGCCTTCCTGTCCAAGCTGCTCTAGGTGATCCTGCTTTGGCAGGGGGGGTAGACTAGATGGTCTCTGAAGGTCCATTCAAACCCGTAGAATTCCGTGATTCTACAATTTTATACTGGCCAAAATGGGATCTAAAACACTGTCTCCAAGAGAAAATGGATTGATAAACTATAGAAATGTAAGACATACTCTGTAGATGCAAAGCCTCTTGACTAGCATGAGACTGAGGAACTGTGTTTAACTGTGGTGCCTTTTTATCTGGACTTTGTTCTAGAAGCAGAATTTCACCTTACACAAATACTGGAAGTTGACTAAAGGTATTGCAGTGTTACAGTACAAAGTTCCTTTTGTTTTGACATTCTTTATTGGGTTGAAGTGACTGTCTCCTGATAACCTTTGTAGAGTCGAAAAGATGAGCTTTCCTTGTGGAACACCCAATAAGTCTGTATTAAAAACTTAGAGCTTTTTGCATGAAGCTGGCCACAAAGAATTTGGTTAACAGTAGTGCTAAAGCACAAAGCTGGTAATTTACTAAAATAAGATTCTATCTGTACTACAACTAATCTAGAGGTTATAGGTATTCCGTGTATGTATTAGTAACTTGTTGCACACTTGTAATCACAGAAAGCCAAACATTTGTCATGAACTTTTCCATTTGGAGGATAAAATTTGGTTTGATATTCCCCCAGCCCAAGTGCTTTAGGTTAACAGGGTGGAGGGCTGGGGTTGGGGATGAAATTCCAAATTAATGAAGTTAAGGCTTCTCATTACTTTGAGACTTTTTGTTAAACATTTCTGCTGATTCTGAGAGGAGGAGGAAACAAAGTCCTCATTTGAATTTATATAAGTTAATGACTTGTCTAAATACACAAATTACTAGTCCATTCTGTCAGTGTAAAATAAATCAAAATAGGCAAGGTTTAAATGCAGTGCTTGTATCTTGTGCATCATCTAAAATGCTTTAATATACTTCATTTACATCTTTACCAGTCTTAATGAAGTAGGCGCGTGCTTGTAAATTGGCAGGCTTCTGTCAAACTCGTTTTGCTCTAACTGCTAGGCTCAGAGTGTGCAGTTCAGATAAACTAGTAGCATGAGGGCTGTCTGCAGTTGTGATAGAGGTAACAAATCAGTTCACTGTGCTATTTGTGTGCTTATAACTTTGTGTATATATATGTGTATATGTATGTAAGACTGCATATCGTTTGTAATAACCATGTTTTTAAGGGTAGGGAACTGACCTACCTTAACTAAATCTCAGTGTACTTCTTTTTGGTTGAGCTGCATTGGCCCTACAGTTTGCTAAAACCCTGTACCTAACTTCCTTCCTTTCCTCTAGAAAGAAAGGGAAAGCTTTCTCCACTTATTGCCAACACTGCCTTTACGCTTCTGCATTTAAATATAAAACTCTGTTGCCTTTAGTTGGTTGTGCTAAGCCCAAAGCGTAAAAGTTTTCTAGTACTTCCTGCATTGGGTTACCAGCTACAGAGCAGAAAACGGTAATGTTAGTGTTGCTTCCAATATTTTAATTTACCATCTTTACATGCTTTTTCAAGGATAGCCTTGGTTTGAAAAGTACCATTCCTATAGGGCTGTGGAATTGAATGTTAATTAAATCTTGTACTAAGGAGTCCGAAGAGAGGAAGAACAGCCTCTTTTCCTTCTTTGTTCCTCCTCTCCTGTCTCTAAGCTGATCATCCTTCAAATAACCTTCAAAAAATGTGATATCTCATTCAAACTAAACCTTTCTCTTCTTCTTTCTTGATACTTTTAGCATGAAGTTGTCACGGTAAATTATGATCAGCTATCATCTGAATTTTAAATTTGCTATCAGCGTGACACGTGTAACCTGAATTGTTAGTGGCTTTGTATGTAGGTAACAGATTGAACAGAACTTGAAGAATATGCTCAAAAGAAGGAACTGTGATCATGTCCTTTCTCAGTGATACCATTTAAATGGAGCTGCTGGTCCACAATTTTTTTTAATTTCTTTCTTATTGGTAAGGATGGGGGAGGGGTATCAGCACTTCTTATTTTTCTTAGTGCCATCTCTATTTATTTTTTTTCTGCATGTTCCTAAGCAGTACTTAAAAGACATCAATGTTCCACTCTTGATATGTAAACCTGTAAGAATCTGCCAAGTGATCATTTCAGCCTTCTCTGCATTTCATGCTGCTGACACAGGAGACGGCTATCTTACTGTGGTAATCCTAATCCTTTCCCATGAGACGCAACTGCGTTGGCCAATGTATTCAAGACTGTGCATTAACGTGGCTGGTGCTGTAGCTGGATTTTTGTCTTAGTATGGCTCTAACAGAGCGAAGCTGTCTTCTCCAGTGATTGTCCATCTCACGCCAGTTCTGTGTGCTTTGTGTTTTCATTCTCTGAATTTGAACTATGCTCTGTTCTGGTGTGCCAGGCGCATAGCATATTGTTTTCCAGCCTAGTGGATGGAATGTATAATTGCATAAGTACTGGAGGGAATGAGTCAGTCAAACAGTAGTTAGTTACCTTCTCCCATCTCCAGAAGCGTACTCTTTTTCTCTTGATGTTTTGTGTTGAACTTCATCTTTTGTTAGAAAAGTTTCAAGGCTAGAACTTGTGTTTTTTCTGATACGAAGTATGTGTTTGATACTTGATGACAGTGTGTGGAAGAAGTGTTTACTGCCTGTGTTGTTTTTGACGAATGCGGCTCCTTCAAAAACTAAACTAGGGGAGGAAATGTAATTTCTGTGGAAGGCATACCTTATGACTATCATCTGTAAAGCGTCATTTAAGAACAAAGGCAGGAGAATGATGCTGCCAGCTTGAGACTGCTAATGTAATTTTAGACAATACTTCAAGCAAAGTAGGACTATAGTATTTGTTTTGATTAGATGAGGAGAAATGTTGTAAACTGGCTTCTATGGAAACTTGGCAAATAAAGTATTACTCAGTCAGTCAGGTAGTAGAGACCATTATGATGAATTTAACCATTTAACCTGGGGGAAAAGATTTGACAAGTTGTTCTGCTTAGGCTGTCTGGTGAATAAGACAATGTCTTGAAGCTCAGTAAAAAAAATAACAGTCAAAGGGTGGGTTAAACTGTTTTTTATAACCTTAGTGATATTTGGATTTAGTTAAATGGAATGTTAAGCATTAACACATGAAAAGATTAATGGCAAAATACTGAAGTTAGAAACTGAACAGCTTATAGCAATCCATTCGAAGTACATTTTTCTAAACAAAGATGAACTCTTATATTTCTGTATTAAAGGCAGAGATTGCATAAACTCTACTGGAAGCCTGTGTAATTTATCATAATTTGTTTATAATAGTAAGAAAGAATGTTACAAACCATGCAACTCAGCATAGTCATTCTTTTTGACGCATTGAATTTGCATACTCACGCAGCAGTGTTGACAAAAAATAACGTCTTTAATTTGCTGCATGCTTTTAGAAAAAAAAAAACAAACCACAACACGTGATTTTGAAGTGTGTTTCTTTCCCTCCCACCTTTAAGAATTTGAAAGTATTTGCTAACTGGCATAGAAATAGGTGCAAATGTGAGATGATATGAGTTGGGAAAGGTTTTCTTAAAATACATAAACACGTAGTAAATTTGAGTAAAATCTACTGTATTTCTTAGTGATCTTACAGGATGCAGTAACTTGGTGGTTTTACTCTAATAATGCTAAAGTGCACCTGTTGGTCCAATAAAACTTCATTATGTATGCTTTGTGACTATTAAATGATCTCTGTTTTGAGTTACCACGACTCATTTGGGGATGGGCTGTGATGACAAACCAAACTCATGACACTTGACAGTTTCTAGTTTTCACATTTCTTTCCTGAAGCTGCTGTGCTCTTCACATGAATTTTTAATGACTGTTTCCTGACTTCCTATCTTAATTGTATGTTGGTGCATTTGGTACTTGCTCTGGGCAAAGGAAACTTCAAGTACAGCTGTGGGACCTAAAGATCTACAGAGTGATAAAAACGTACTTCTAAATCAGTAGATAAATAACTGGCACCAGTACTTATCACAGCGTTTGTCTTTGATGCAAAAGCAAACCTGAACTTGGGAAGATAAATGATGAGGTGATTTGGAAAAAGAAAAAGCCCCAACAAACGTTGCCTTTGTTCTTCAAATGTTGAGGATGTATTTGTTTAGTTTGAGAGAAGAAGTGGAAGAAGAAAGAAAAGGTTTGTGGTGAAAGACAGACTTTCAATTCCTGAAAGAAAAAGATTCTTTGATAGGGCAAACCTTGACTGCTGCCATTAGGATAATAATCTCCAGTGGTCAAGCAGTAGTCTAATTCCTGGTTGCCTGTGTTACAGGGATTCTGTTATAGACAGCCAGAGGATCTTTTCTTTATCTAAGTTAGGTTGAACTGTCATGCTTGCATTTTCTAGTGTTGGATTATTTTTTTTTCCCCTTAAAAACGTTATGCTCACATTAGTTTTTAAAATTGGGGTTGACATAAGGTTTCTGGAAACTAATGACATTACAGCCTCTGCTGTAGAAGGTGTGGCGTAAAGGTTGTAAACCTTGTGTTAATTTAAAATGTCACATGAATAAAAGAGCAGTAAAAGTGAGAGGAAAGGCAAAGGCAGTAAGAATGTGACTTTGGTGGCTGACTGCAGCATGTGTACACCTTTAGTGGCTCCAGATCACAAGCTGTCTTTGTCGATAGTCATCACCTCAGTGCACTTCTGCCGCTGTCATAGAATGAAGCAGGACTCTGTGCTTCCTGACTAATCACTCTGAATGTTACACTTTGCTAATAACAAATGCAGGCAAGGTACACATCTGGAACATACTCCAGTCCTGATTCTCCTTACCTCCTCCCTCCTGCAGTAATTTTGATGTCCAGTAATAAAGGTTTTCACAAGCACTTTGTACACTTTAAAAACCAAGCAAAGATAAAGTACAGATTATGGTGTTGTTTTGTTGAGAAACTGGGATGACTGTGCCATCTTCTGAAATGAAGAATTCTGGCGGCCCAGAATGAGCAAGAAGGAAAGTATTTCGTAGGGTGCAATATCTGAATAAGATCATTATTTTAACAAGGTTCTCGTAGAGTGATTTGGAAAAGTAGAGGCAGCTTATCCAGAAAACACCAATCATTAAATGCTGTTATTTATATTGTCCATTTAGCATGAGTGCCAATTTTCAGATAAAGGAAGTTGATGGGAACAGATTCAGGTCAACAGAGTTGGGTTTATTCCTGATGTTTAAGGGATTATGTTCTTTTAGTTCCTGTTGTTAGAAGCCTTTTGCCTAGAAAATGCATCAAAGATGAAACGAATCAACAATATGAACTCTCTTCAATAGCTAAAACATCCTTCTTGGCTGCAATATTTATGTATTAAAGTTGAATGCTTGTCTACTTTGTACAGGTCTTCCAAAGTAATTAACATGTATATATTGTTACATAGTAATTAAAACATTGGCAATTTAAAAGGCTCTGTTAAACCTAAAAATGCCAGGCTTGAGGGAGCCATGTGTATGTGTGGTTGCTGGAGCAGTTTGTCATTTTCATTGAGAATTAAGCCCCTATTGAAAGTAAATGAAGTAGGAAAGAACTGATCCAGCTGTATTGTAAATAGGCCTTAGAAATGAGTATAAGACCAGTGTTCATTCATACTGAAAATGTAAGATAGCTGCTTGTGACACTGGAAGGATGTTTAACTGTTGTGTGATGATTTTATTTTCCCGAAGGGTGTGAGGTAAGGAGGGGGCAAGGAGACACACTTCAGGAAAAGTTGTAGTGTGTCCATTTAATTAAGGGACCTAAGCAAAATCACCTGGTGGCATACTGTCGGTCTTGATACTAAATGTGAGTGATTTTAGGACTGCTATCTAAATAGGGGCTTGTGGTGAAAGTATGTCATTGCTAATGTCAGTGAATTGTAGTAGTTGGTAGTTGGGTATTTTTACCTGCATGAATCCATTTTTTGATGATGTGCACTTTGGGCATGCCAAGATTGTGATCTGTTTATCCAGTAGCACCGTGTATATAGCCTATATGCTATTGTATTCACCTCCTTGAAACCGTGTTTCAGGCAGGTCCTGTTTCATTCTAGGTCTTGGTCTCAGAGAGCCGTTTAGCTCCGCAGCACTGTACTTGAAACTCTGGAAGACACAAATAAAATTTCTGGAGAGAACCAGAGTAAGAGGAGAATTTCTGAGTTTACTGTGGTGCCAGCAAGCTGGGACCTGCTTATTCCAGTGCTCCACCCTTGTCAGGAGGCAAGCAGGCAGTGCAAACAGCGCTATCTCAATAGGCCTTTCACCTGCCCAAAGCAAACACAGATCTGGTTGACTATCTTGACACATGATGTGCAGCCAACCATGATGAATTTCGCTTCCATAGTTCAGATTTGGTGTAGATCTCTTTCTCTACACAGAAAATACCACGCTTTGGGCTCTGAAGCAGATGTCAAGCTTCAGACTGCCTTTGTTGCCTCCGTGTTTTCTATGCCTGCTTCTTTTTAAGTATGGTTTGAGGGGTGGGGATTTGAGAAAGTAGAGAGTCAGTGCAAGTCTAGCAGTCAACAGCATTTAGACGCCGCTCAGATTCACTGTCTCCCATTTTGGAAACTGATCTGTTAAGAGAATAGACCAAGACTGGTCTACCATACAATAGAAACCATTGGCAAGACTGCAGTATTGATAAAAGTAGGTGGTTTTTAGCTGAGCTCATCCCTTACATTTCACTGTTTAAAAATTTCTAGGAGAGGTGTTGTATGCTAGCTCCAGTTCTTAAGCAATTTTTAACTTGCCAGTATCACAGTCTATATAGTAAGCCTGATAATATACTGTCTTCGGTTGCTCATTCCTGAAGTTTTCGCCCTGAAATCAATTCAGTCTGAACAGCTAGGTAAGCCACCTTTAGTCAATTTAGGTTAAGGTGCTGCTATCATCCTTCTGCCTCCTTTTCCTTCACTTTGCAGTTGCTTAGCATGTTGGTTTAGTTTCAGTTAAACCAGAATGTTAGTTGTACTCATTCTTCCTCAAGTCACTTTTACGCCTGGGAGATCTTTACGTCCGTTAGTTTAGTTGGTAGGGAAAAGCATGAGCAAATGAGGAGGACTTTGTTCCTGGCTTGTCCAAGGAGACTGCTAGCTAACAGAGGTGCTGTTTTCCACATCCGAAAAAAGTCATGGCAGCTTCATGTGTATTGGATGTCTGCAGGGTTGCCGCTTCTTCCTGGGTGTTCCTTTCCCCAAAATAATGCAGCAGGAGCCCAGTTCTTTTATTCTTATTTAGGTGGCTAAAGGTATCTGAGACTCAACCGATTCTTATCTTGCAGACTTTTGAGATTTACTATTTGTTGCCACAAGTGGGATGAGAGTAGGCAGAATGTGAGGGAACAGATCTTACACAACCTGTGGTTGTTTGGACTCTGTGTGAGTTTTACTTGGCTTGCGTTCCTCCACTGCCCCCGTTTCTTCAGCACAGTTGATGCTGAGATGAGGCATTAGCAAGGGAAGTGGGACAGCAGAGACTAAGCTACCGTATATAGAAGCCACACGCACCTGGGGTGATTGAGAAGTTCTAGAGCCTGTGCTGCGCTCAGGTGAGCAGTCTCCATGGACAATACCAGTTGGATACTGTCTGAAGAGTCCAAGGTGCTCTCCTGGGAGATGTGGAATCCACAGAGACATGTTTTCTTCATTGAGACCCAGTTACTGAAGAGAGGTAATGGCAGGGAGCTTTTTTCCTGTGTACAAAGTGGCACTGTAGTCTGCTCTTTCCAAGAGTGGGAGGGGGCATAGAAGGTGCGGTGGTGAGCAGAGGTTCAGGAGATATGAATGTTGCTGGGCATTGAAATCAAAATGGGGTTTTAATTCCCCTATCTCCTGCCCGCCTTCTGAGGAACACGGAAACTGCAGCTAAATTTCACAATTCTAACCTTTGGTATATGCCTTTTCATGTCAGAATGTAATCTATTCTATGATGACTAGCCATCCAGAACATAAGAGAAGCACATAATGAATTTTTATGTTCGTTGTGCTGCAGACTTCATTTCATTTCATGGCTACATGTTTGTGTATGAAGGTGGGGTGGAGGGAGGGGGAATCCCAGCACTATCCACATAAAATTGATGTACCAGTTGCAGACAGCTTTGTAACGTTGGCTAGTCATCACGAATGGCCTTTGGCAAGAAATATCATAATTTACACAGGTACCATGCTTGAATGTGATAATGAGATGGGGTTTCAGAACCTGCATATGTGTTTACAGGGTAGATTTTGCTATATTTCAAGCTAAGGTGCAGATTTCTAGTGGTGTTGTGCTTCTGTTGTACTCTGACAAATCTCCAGCATGTTCACTGTATGCTTGTGCTGTGATCTACTGTAAAGGAGCTAATAGTACAAACACTTCCATATCTTTTTAATCTCTTGCCATATAAACAAAATTTTGCTTAAAGTATCAAAAAAGATTCTTAATTTTTTGAGCGCATGCCTCATCCTTTTATGGAATACAGGTATGTATGACTTGTTCAGTCACTGAATGAAAAGATAGAAGAATTAACATTCCCTTAGAAAGATAATCGGTTTTCCTGGAATAGCTGCTTAAATAAATGAGAGATTGTGTCTTCCCCACTCCTCCCCTCAAAAAAGCTGAATTAATGAATGCTTTCATACCAGCCCTTAGGTATTCTGAATCTTAATTTAAACTTGAATGAGACTGGAATGTTGTTTGTTCTGCATGTGTGTGCAATTTGAAGAAGACATTTACGCTACAGCCCTTACTAGTGACACCTGTTTTGATTCCTGATTGTTCTCTTTTTCTACTTTTAAATGGCACACATGCCAGGATGGGTTGCCTTTTTTTTTTATGCAATTTTGTAGAAATTTGGTGAATTTCTTGGTGTACTTACTCTGAGATGTTAAGGAGTTACACTCCTAAAATAGGGGATCCTTAATCTTATTCCACATAAATATTTGCATGTCAGTTTGGGTTTGATTTTTCTGAATACAGTAAAAGTTTTCCTGAAAGCTGATAGCATTTAAAAGAACAAAACAGTTTAATTTCTTTTTGGCTTTCATGTAATAGACCGCATTACTGAGGCAATTGAGCCACAGGAATGATGACATAGCTAGCATAGATAAATAAGTTTTTCTCCAAGATAAACTGGAATGATATCAAATACTTTTCTGCCGGTAGAGGTGCTAAAATCCCAAATAGCAGAGAAGTTAGAAGTTTCAGTGAATTAGAGCATTTTGAGTATGTAGAAACCAGCCGGATTCCTTGTTATAAAGCAATAGTGCTTCAGGTGAAAGCTGAACCCACATTCCAGGATTATCTGATGTGTATTATCAAGAAACGTTCCTCATGTATTGGAGGAAATATAAACTCAGTACTACTAAATAACCTGGAATAAAGCAGGCTTCTACCAGTCATAGCTTGCTTGTAGCAGAGTGTAATACACAGGAGAAATTAATGTAGCAAGAATCGTTACAAACCTGAATTTCTCCATCTGAGTTTTGGGTGTTGAAACAGCAGAGTGATAACTGAGAATTTGTTTCAATACTTGCAAGCAGACAGACATGCACAGTGACCCAGAATAAAGAACAGTATTACTAGCAATACAGCTTTTTATAAGCTATGTTCCAATGAAATTATTTGGACTTTTTGTAAGCTTAATTGAAAGCAGTGTAGACATCTGCCTGTGCTCTACAATTGTTTACATCTCAAAACTTCACAGACTGCTTTTTAACAAATTGGAAAAATGAGGAACTGAAGCAATAGCAAAATCTAGGGTTTAAAATCGGAGGTCTGCGTCCCAGCGCTGAGTTATTTCTATCAGTTGTTGCCTTGCTTTTTTTATTTGTTCTTCATTCGAACCTGAAGTATAGCTGAAGGTTATGTGCCTTGGAGGGTGGTGGTGTGTGCCCAAATTTCACTTCATTTCAGTTGGGCGCACACTCCTTTGGGCTGCCTTGTAAATACCAACCTCTGTGTATGTGTGTTTCTGTTTAATCTTGATAGCATTTGTGTTGTTATGTTTGATCTTGGCATGCATGTGTATAGAGATGAGTCACATCTGAGACACTGTACAAGTGCAGTGCTGTTTATCAAGTAGTCATTTCAGACTTCATTTAAATATATTTCGTTTAGCTTGAAGGTGTGTGCATGTTGAAGAACAGGCTTGACAAGATCTTGAAGTGTAAGTTGTGGCAAGGCAAACGTGATCTGTAAGAAGTTTATAGCTCTGAAGAGCAGTATTAAGAGTTGTTGGAATGATGCAGAGAAGAAGGATTTGGTAGAAGATGATACATGCGGAAGAAAATAGAGAATGGATAAAGTATGAAATAAGACAGTTGGGAAACAGAATTGCTCGAGTCAGTCTTGAAAAGAAGAATATAATTTATAGAAGGAAATTTCTGCTATTTACCTTAAAGCTAAGCTACTAAAAAGGATGAGAAAGAATAAAAATGATGAAATAGAAATTAAAAAGAGGAATAAACAGGAAGAAATTAGTGTTTCAGTCTTTTCTCCTTTTAAAATATGCCTAAAATCTCTGTGACACTTCCTATTCTCATGTATGTGTAGGTGAGACCTCAGTGATTTGAACTGATCTGTCAGAACCTTCTTTGCATTTTGTGACTCCTAAGTCTTGCACTAAAGCATGCAAAGACCATGTGTCCCTCATGTATCTGTAAGTTGTTCTTACAGCTGTGGTAGGGAGACAGAATCTAGAAACCATCTAATCTTTAATCTTTGTTTAGGAATTATAGTCTGGCTTGTTCTTTGGTTATTTTGTAGGAAGTCTTAACTTCCTCTTCCTGTCCCTTTGCAAAGGCAAGTGCCAAGTCCTGCACCTAGGCAGGAATAACCCTGTGCACCAGTACATGCTGGGGGCTGACTGGCTGGAAAGCAGCTTTGCAGGAAAGGGCCTTGGGGGTCTTGGTGGACACCAAGTGGAACATGAGCCAGCAATGTGCCCTTGCTGCAAAGGTGGTGAATGGTATCCTAGGCTGCATGAGCAAGAGTCCTGCCAGCAGACTGAGGGAGATGATCCTTCCTCTCTGCTCAGCTCTGGTGAGGTCGCACGTGGAGTGCTGGGTCCAGTTCTGGGCTCCCAGTATGAGAGAGATATGGAGATACTGGAGAGAGTCCAGTGAAGGGCTGCTAAGGTGATTGAGGGACTGGAGTATCTGTCATAGGTAGAAAGACTGAGAAATCTGGGAGTGTTTTGCCTAGAGAGGGCTCAGGGGGGATCTTATCAATGTATGTAAATACCTGAAAGGAGGGTGCAAAGAGGGTGCAAAAGAGCCAGGTTCTTTTCAGTGGTGCCCAGTGACAAGGCAAGAGACAACAGGCACAAACTGAAACACAGGTTTCATCTGAACATCAGGAGAAGCTTTTTTGCTGGGAGGATGACCAAGCACTGGACCAGGTTGTTCAGAGAGGGCGTGGAGTCTCCATCCTTGGAGACATTCAAAAGCTCTCTGATCCTGTCCTGGACANGGAGATGATCCTTCCTCTCTGCTCAGCTCTGGTGAGGTCGCACGTGGAGTGCTGGGTCCAGTTCTGGGCTCCCAGTATGAGAGAGATATGGAGATACTGGAGAGAGTCCAGTGAAGGGCTGCTAAGGTGATTGAGGGACTGGAGTATCTGTCATAGGTAGAAAGACTGAGAAATCTGGGAGTGTTTTGCCTAGAGAGGGCTCAGGGGGGATCTTATCAATGTATGTAAATACCTGAAAGGAGGGTGCAAAGAGGGTGCAAAAGAGCCAGGTTCTTTTCAGTGGTGCCCAGTGACAAGGCAAGAGACAACAGGCACAAACTGAAACACAGGTTTCATCTGAACATCAGGAGAAGCTTTTTTGCTGGGAGGATGACCAAGCACTGGACCAGGTTGTTCAGAGAGGGCGTGGAGTCTCCATCCTTGGAGACATTCAAAAGCTCTCTGATCCTGTCCTGGACAACCTGCTCTAGTTGACCCTACTTGACCAGGGGGTTTGGACCAGAGGAAGACCTCCAGGGGCCTCTTCCAACCTCAGCTGTTCAGATTATGTTCCTAACATAAGCATTTGTTAAATTAAGGAACAACCAAACTCTGAAGATATCAGGGACTTAATACTGTGAAGGCATTTTGCACCGCAGAAATACAAGTGATGGGGGAAGAATCAAGTCTCTTTGGACTATTTGTCAGTCTTGTTCTTGCAAGTCGTCAAAGGCAAGAGATCCAACAACATCCTTAGGTATTTTGTTCCTTTGTTGTAGCATTATAACTATTAAAACTTTATTCTAATGCAAATCATCCCAGCTGCAAGTTTAAGCTTCCCTGTTCCATCCAGAACCTTGCTGATTGCTGTCCTCTTCATAACATGCTTCCGTGTATTGAAAGAGTATATGTTGAGATTTTTGTGGTTGGGATGTGGGTTCTTAGGTGATAGGCAGGGTAGCCTTTTGCATTTTTGAGACAAACGTCCAAGCAACCTTGTTGCTTATTCCTTATAAGCCACATTTGCTAAAACCATTATCCTTGCAGTTCTCTCTTGCGTGCTTTCTCTTTGTCTGTTGGCAGTTTAAAACATGGAGCCCCAAACTGAGCAAGGATCCCAGCTGTGATGTGTTATTGGCACCAAGGAACTATAATTGCTTTCCAGACCTCATTGATTGTCTAGGATAACACTCCTCCCAGAAATGGGACTTGCTTCTTTTGGCGACAGTCTGGTATTGGCTGTATGCAGTTTTTCATCCACTGTGAGCATCCCGTTCTCCTCTGCTGTACTACTACATTGATATATCTCCTTTGTATAGTATTTTATATTTGGGGGGGGGGGGGGGTTGTGTTTAAGTCTATTTTGGTTGATACTAGTAGCATTTCAACTTTTTAGTGTAACCTTTAGAAAAATATTGGTACAGGAATTGCATATTTTGGAAATTTTTGCTTAAGTTATTTGAGTTACGGTCTGTCTTAGTGCCATCTATAAATGTGTAAAAGAGTATCCATTCTGTCATCCAAACTAGTAGTTAAACTGTTGGAAAGAATCAGATCCAGAAAATAATTTCAAATGCCCTTCTGCTGGTTATTTAGCTGCTGTCTTGTGAGTGCAATTGATTAACCAGATGAGTCTCCACATCATTGTATTTTAGATCCTATTTCTCTAACTGGTTTATGAGAGTATTTAGGGAAGTTTATGTTGAGACCCTATTAAGATTGAACTATATTTCACCTGTAGCTTTCCTTTCAACCTTTGTGTTAATTGCTGTGTTGGAATAGAAAGAGCAGGGTTTGAGGTGAGGTAACATCCATCTTAATCCTTCCCTCAGATATATCTTCTGCATTGTGGTCATTTGGACTCTTAAGTGAGAGGCCTGGATCCCTGTGAAAACCTTGTAAGTAGTATGTCCTGTGGAAATACTTGAAATGCCATTGTCTGAGGGGAAAAAAGAAAAGTTACGTTTATGTACTTCTCCTGTGATGAGAAGCCAAGTATTTTACAGTGAAACCCGAAATACTGACAATTAGCAGAAATAACCCATTCTAACTATGGAAAGAGGGCAGTCCTCTTCTGCTCTGGTAAGAGGCCGCAGGCTGGAGAAAGCAGCAGTTAAGAGTTTTGGCTTTTTATTTAAGTAGCAGGGTAGAAGAAATAGTATATCAATAGGCTCCTAGCTCGTAAATGCAGTTGTCTTCATACTATTTGCTATAACATTTCGTAGACAAATCAACCGCCCTCTAAGGTATACTGAGAATAAATAAACACATAAATACAAAAAATATATGTCCAGGACCTTTGTTCTAAGGGAACATAGTATGTGATTTGTATGTCAGAGGGGTATTTTTCCTTTGTTATTTTCAGTGCGGATTTGCTTGCTAGTAATGAGTACAGATGGGATCCAGTAGTGTGGAAGGGCTTACTTAAACTGCCTTCTTGGAGTGGACCATTATATATTTTGGGAGCTTTTCCCTTTGTATTTATCTCGCTGAATTACCACTGTGTTGTTATGAGGATTTACTTTGGATATTGCTGTTTTGCACTTCAGTGGTAACTTTTCTCGTAGAAGAATTAGTTATGGAAGCAGCTTGGCTTTTCTGGTGCCTCGGGTTGATAAAGGAAAAGGAACAGACAATTTTTCCTTTTTCATAGTAGGAATTTTTGAAAAATGGCATATGAAAGATCGGTTGACATTAATAGAACAAATCTTCTTTCTAACTGCTGCTTTCTAAGCTGTTCAGACACCATGCACTGTTCCCCCTGCTTGACAGTGAGGCTGTGCAGGTGCCGGGTCCTGGAGCACTCTGCATCTCTGGCAGAAACAAGCCAGCAGGCATTTTTGAGGCTTGTGTTGCTGTGATATAATTGTGTATGGATCCCCTTCATCTGTAATAGACCAGGAAGATTCCCACCTTGACCTCTTCCGCACAGAATTATAAACCCAGTAAAGCAGATGCTTCATGGAGTATTTGCAAATCGAGATACCTCACAGAGTTGCCCATTGCTATTTTAAAATGAGTTACTCCAGCCTTCTGCAGGTAACACCATTTCTTCTTTCATGCAGAAAATGCCATCTACTTCAGAGATCTCTGAGCATACATTAAGCATTGTTCTGTTGACTACTGGTCAGTGCAGTATTTTTATTAGCTTTTCTACTCTTGTCAAAAAGGATCAGGAATTGAAAGAGTGAGCCCCCTCTCTTGGGGGGGCAGGCAATACTGTGGTGTATGTTCTCATGTGCCTTATGTTGCAATGCATTGACTGCTGTTTCAGTACTTCTCAAAACAGAAGTTCTTTTAAAATAATGGAAGTATTTTCAAATCCCCCTTCTATCAGTAGATACAGATACTCACTCTGATCTGGTTTTTTTATGACAAAATTACTTCGAACTATCGTGATGTGGAGAATTGTTTTCTCCCCATCTTTGAATTCAGAATTTTTTTTTTTTGGGTAATGTAAGTTTAGAGGCCATAATGAAGTGTCATAAGGTGATACTGTGTAAGCTACTGAACAGTAAAATCCTGAAGTTATGAAACCAATTGGATTTCTCCAGTGGGGGAAAAAAAAAAAAGGTGTAATTATATAAAATGTGTATCTTGCTATCCAAAACTGTCTCTTCAGAAAGCGCTTAGTATAACTAGACAATATTCTTGTTAGAGGAGACCTTTCTAGATGCTTTCAGTTCATAGTTGTGTGGGTTTGAATGATAGTTCAAGCTGCTCTTCAAAGCAGAGTCAAAACTGGATTTAGACCAGGTTTTTGTTTGGGTTCAGACTGAGGGCTTTGTCCTGTCTTGGAAACTTACAAAGACAGAGATTATACAACCTCTCTGGGCAGCCTACTGAGAAGTTTTTTAGTATATCTAGTTGAAAGCTTTCTTGTTTCAATTTGTGTGTTGGTTCTTTTACTATGAATCTTAGTGAAGAGCCTGGCTCTGTCTGTCTTTGCAGTTACTTCTTCTTAGATATCAGAAAATTGCTCTTCTGTCCCCCAAATCCTTCTTTTCTCTAGGCTAGATGAGCCCAATTCCTTCAGCCTTTCTTCACAGGGAAAGTGCTGCAATCCCCTTATGACTGGTGGCTTTTTGCAGAACCTACTCCAGTTACCAGTGTCATTCTTGTACTCGTCCCAAAACTGGATGCAGTCTCACAGATGTGATCCAACGAGTGCCAAATAAAGAGGAATAGTGAGTTCCCTCAATCTGCTTTCTTGTTGGCCTTCCATTGTAGCCAGGACGCACTTCTGGTTTGGGTTCAACTTGCTGTCTGCTAGGAGCCTCAGGTCCTGTTCAGCAGAGTTGCTCCCCAGCTAATCAGACCCCAGCCTCTGCCACCATAGAGTGTCAGCCTGTCCCAAGAGCAGAACTTTGCGTTTGAATTTTATGTGGTTCCTATTGACCCATTCTGCCAGCCCATCTAGGTTGTTTTGAATGGCAGCTCTGCCCCTGAGGATGTCAGGTACATTCCCCCACCAGCTTGATGCCTTCTGAAAACTCGATGAAGGAGTGGAACGTTCCTAGCTGTGGAACAGTACTTGCATCTGGCCTTTAGGTAGAGTATAGACTGTTTATGGCCTTTTGAGCCTCATTGTCCAGTGTTTCATCTACTTGGTGGTTAACCCATCTACCATCTTGGATTCAAGGATGCTGTCAGTGACAGTTGTTGAAAGCTGCATAGTCTAGGTAAGCAACATTGGCTGCTCTCTTCTTATCTACCAATCTAGTCACTTTGTCATAGCAGCTAAACAGGCTGATCAAGCATGATTTAGCCTTGGTAATCCGTGCTAGTGTTTTTTGCCATCATAATGGCCTTTGTGTGCCCTGCAGTATTTTCCAAGAGGATGTGTTTCACGATTTTCACTCCTATTGAAGTAAGACTGACCAGCCTCTAGTTCTTCATACTTTTTGATGGTGCATGCAGCACTTGTTTTTTTTGTAGTCATGGGAATATTCTCCAATCTCCACAGCCTTTTCAAAGTGTCTCAAGAACTGGGAATTATTGGGTGGATCTGAAACATCTGTTCAGTGAATGGAAGGGTCAAAAACTTCTTGATGAAAGTACTTGTCCTATGCTTGTTTGTAAAACCTATGTAAAAAAAAGTCTATGGAGACTCTTTCCTGCCTTGAAGTACTTGTAGGCAGAAAGAAACAGTGGAGAAATTAAAAATGTTTTGGTTTTGGGGTTTTTTTGTAATTAAAATGAGTAGCATTGAACACTTTAGGAACACTTTCAGTTAAATATCTGAATGTTATGTGTCAATCCCTTTTAAAAGTCACAATTTTTTTCTGCTATGGTTTTCTGTTTACATCTTTCTTTTTATTGGACATATCCCAAAATTAAAGTTTTATCCAGTAGAGTTGCAGGGTTGTAACATGGTGAGGTTGCCTGTATGAGTGGAACACAGTCATAGATAGGTGTTTAGGAAGGAAAGGAGAGGCAAAGCTGCACTTTTAAGTAGCTCCTTCTCTATGTAGAGTCCTAGTATAAAAGCAGAGATGTGCTTGTTGAGTCTATTGGGCAGAATCAGAGAGGAGGGAACACAAGCAATGTTGTCTGGGAGTTTTTATAGATTGCGTGACAAGGTGGAAGTTGTGGTTTAAGTTTTGTGCAAACAACTAGGGGTCTCCTGCCCACTGTCCTCACAGAGGCTTTTGGTCATCCAAGCATCTGCAGGAAGAGGCTCAAAACTTTGGGCAGACAATGTTGGAGGTTCCTAGAAAGTATTGATGATGAATTCCTAGCAGCCAGGGGTAATGCTCTGTTTAACCTATTTGACCACAACAATGGAAGAAGCTGGTGGATCTTGAGTTTAAGTGATCATGAGATGACTGAGTTCAAGATTTGGAGAAGTCTTAGCAATAAAATCATGCCTGTGGACTGTGGCTTCTCTGAGGATTTGCTAAACTAGAATCCCTGGGGAGGTAGTCAATAAAGGGCTTAAAAAGAAAACTTAAAGATATTTTTAAAGAAAATGCATGGACAGCTCCAAGAGCAGACCATCTCGTTTTCCAGGAAGATCAGGACTTTGAGCAGAAAGCCCGTTTGACAGAGCAAGAGCTTCTTGATGAACAAAACCCCAGAAAAGGAGCATATAAGAAGTGGAAATGTGGATCAGCAGTGGAAGAGGAGTATAAAAGCACTCGGGTACTCAAGGATCAAAAATGAAAGGCCAAAGCCCAGCCAGAGTTAGGGCTAATGAAGATTAACAGGAAGGGCTTCTACAGGTATGCTAGTAGAAAAAGGAAGTTCAAGGAGAATGCAGATTCACTGATGGGGCGAGGGAGACAACTTAGTGATAGATGGTGTGGGAAAGCTTGGTGTATTCAATGCCTTTCTTGCCTTGGTCTTTGCAGGTGAGAACCAGTTCTCATACCTTTGCGTGTACTGGTGCAGACTGGGAAGAAGATGGGCAGATCACATTAGGGAGCAACAGATTAACAACTGCTTAAAGCAACTGGATATACTGAGATCCATGGTGCTGGATTGATTTCACCTTAGGAAGCTGAAAGAGTTGGCAATGTGACTGCAAAGTGAAAAATAATGGAAAAATAATAATGCTACACCCATCTGCAAGAAAGTCAGGAAAAACTCTGAAAAATGCTTGACAGCCTCATTTCAGTTCCTGGAAGGATCATGGCTTGTCTCCCCTTGGGTTCCATTTCCTAATATGTGGTCAAGAAATTAATACTTAATGTACGTTTAACAAGAGTATGCTTACCCAATGTCTTTGCCTTCTGTGGCAAAATGGGTGGCTCCATGAATGACAGAACAGTGACTATATTACTTATTGAGTTTACTAAGCTTTTGGACACTGTCTGCGACTATGTTCTCATTCAGAAGGTGAGGGAAGTATGGGCTGGATGATCGATCTGGTTAATGGGTTGAAAATCAGCTGGACTGGTATCAACAAGTCAACATTTTGCTGGCAGCTGAGTGCAGTATGCCAAGGGTTGATTCTGGAGTCCATATTTTTCAGTACCTAGTGATCTGGATGATGACATGTATTTGTAAGTGACACTAAATTAATGAGAGTGGCTGACATCATGTATGACAAAGCATAAATACCAAGAGATCTTGCGAGACTTAAGGACTGGGCCATCAGAGGCTTCATGAAGTCGCATACAAATTGCAAAGTTGTGCAGCTGAGGCATAACAATACCATGAATTAGTACAGGCTGGGAACTGATGGGCAAGTGGCAGCTTTACTCAAAAGGAGCAGAATTATGGTTGAAACTAAGTTGAATATGAACCAGTGCTGTGCTGTCATTGTTGATAAAGCTGGTACTGTGCTACATTAAGAGCATGGCCAGCAGATCAAGGGGAATTATTCTTCTTCTGTACTTGGCGCTGATGAGCCTTCACCAGGAACACTCCTTGTGTGCCCACTAGTTTAAAATAAATGTCAAGAAACTGCAGATGTTTCAGTGGATGATTACTAGAGTAGCGCATGTGACCTGCAAGGGGAGGCTGAGGGAGTGGGCTTTGTCTGATGTGGAGTAGGCTATGTGGTGATCCAATATCAGCCTGCAGCTATTTGGAGGACAGTTACAAAGATGATGGAGCCAAGCATGTCTTGGTACTGGCAGATGACGTAACAAGGCAAAGACGTGTTTTCATCTTCAGAGGTTCACATTGGACACCATGAAATTTTTTTCCACTGGGAAGATAGTGTAGCACTGGAGCAGATTAGTCAGAGATACCATAAGAATAGCTTTAAAGCTTTCCAGGAGTTGGCTGTACTGTCTGTGTATCTATCCATCCATCCATTCTTACTGTGTCTGGATCTGCAAGATGAAGGATAGATTGGAACTTCCTGTCCTTCGATAATTTTACATTATTTTTTCTTTGTTTTTCTTCTGTTTTGCTTTGGAGCATATATGCATAGATGTGAAACCTCTCTGAATTCAGTGGCGGTGCTTTAACATCCTCTAGCAGCATGTTTTGCAGTTAGTGTACTTCCAGTGTGTAGAGGGAGAGGTGGGGAAAGAAAAAAAACACACTTGTGTCCCTTTGAACAAGAATGCTTTGTTCAGCATTGGTACCAGTAGTCTTCTGGGCTTTGTCCTAGGGGAAGCACGGTAATCTTTCTGGCTTCAGGATTGCAGTCTGGCTTTTCTTCCTGTTAAGGGACTGGAGTCTAGGCAGAGTTCTACTAGGCAGTTTGGTTTTTTTGGAGATTTTTTTTTTTTTTGTCTTCCCCATAATGATGAGAAATTTTCTCCTAGTAATGGAATTCTAATGGCACAGTTGGGGAATCCTTAGTGTCCTTATAGGCTTCATTGCTTTGAGTCAGTCTCTCGACTGAAACAGGACTGAGCAAGTGTGATGCTAAGCGTGTGTGGGTATCTTCACATGTGCACCCATGCACACATTTGACTATTTTGGGGAGCTGGGAATTCCTCAGGAGCAGTTTTGTTTTAAACTCCTTGTATTTCACTAAATCAGCATCTCTGCCACAAGGGCTTTTTCTGTCCCTAAGGGATGGCAATTCAAGTTCAGCATAAGAGGAAGCAAGAAGCTCAAAAGCAGTAGAGAGCTTGTGAGTATGTTTAGTAATCCCTGTCTGTCGCTTCAAGAGTTAGTAAAGACTATGTATATTCGCACCAAAAGACTGAGTTTATTTTTTGAGGATAAACATTGGCTTGTTGCCACAGCATAGTCCAAATCTCTGTGCTTAATATGTTTAATATGAAATAATCCTCTATTCTGACTGGTACACTACTGATTATCCCCCTACCTTCATCTTAGTTGCTGTTTAATTATTATATTTCAGAAGTAGTATGTCATAACTGTACCTGTAATTTTTGTCTGGAACTGACACTAATTTTATAACAATCTTTAAGTCCAGCTGTTCTGTACTGGGCACATGTTGTGAACCTGAAGCACAAAACCCAAGTTGCTCATATGTTTATGTTTGAAAGCTATAGCAGGGTAGTGGGTTGTGTGAGAGCTGTAGTTCCTTTCTCTTTAACTTGAGGCACTGGCACTTCAGAGTTTGTTGCACAATTTTCTGGAGCTGTTTGTCTAGGCAATGTGTTGCTTGGGCAATCCTTTAAGTATGGGCTGTTGATTCAGGTCCTTCTGCCAACTGATTGCCTAATTCATTTCCCTCCTGTACCTTGATTCTTGTCTTGCAATCTGTTCTCTAGTACAATTATTTACACATGCAAGAATTCTGTTAGTTTTGGAAAATTTTTATCAGTTTTAACAAATTTGTCCATAAATATCTTGTCTGCTATATTTTTCTAATACCGACTGCTTCCTTCCTCTGGGGCCTCCAGATTTGGCTTTTACTTTTGTTTTTGTAATTAGAAAAGTTCTTAAGTAGCTTAAACTTAACAATAACTGTGTTTAGGCAAAAGTTAGATAGAATGTCTCAAGTCTTACAGCCATGGAAGGTCTGTAGTACGAGCAACTAAATCATCTTAATGGTGCCCAACCATTAGCCATTAAGGCACGGTTGTACTGGACACTGCAGGATCAGGCAGCAAGGTGTGTTCATGACCTTAAACAGATCTTGCAAGACTCTGTAAAGTATGTATACCTTCTAAAAAGAGAAAGGTGCTTGTTGTATTAATACTAACAAACCCTATGGGTCCCAGGCTAGTAGAAAACTTTGGCTGGTTTGCTTCTTTCTCCATATTGTTTGTTCCCCAAGTTGCATTCCTCAATTGTACATTGTATATATCAAAATTGACACCTGCTTCTGTGGTTCCTATTGTCCCCTTCTCAGTTTTATTGCTGTCTTCTGTTGACTCTTAAGTGCTCCACATAGTTGCAGCCTTCACTTCTTTCAGTTAAAGTCTTTCCCCTCTACTTCACAGCAGTGACTTTCTGATTCTTCAGTTTCTGGATGACTAGTGTACGAGATGTTAGATATATACTCCTGGTATTGCATGTTGTCTTTGCCAAGTAGCTGATCTGCCTGCGATGTTTAATATAGACAAAAATACTCCTTTTGTATTAATGTTCACTACATGAACAAAAGATAATTTGGCTCGACTAGCCCCCACCCTGCTTGAAAACAACTAAGATAGATTTAATCAGTTTATCAAGATGCTGGAAAAAGAATACGAGGCAGTATCTCAGCTGCTGCAAAGTGCAAAAAAGTACAGATGCCATCTACAGCTGTTGAAAAAAATTAAGATGTGGTTTTCACACATGATAAAAATACAGTATGTGATGTCTGTTCCATTACATAGTGTTACATGGGCACCAGCTTGTTCTAACAGGTAAATAAGGCAGTTCTTGCTTCCTTATGAAGCCTTGTAAATAGTGCAGCACACCTGCTGATATCTTCCAAAGTGAGGAAGACTTGCAATTTGTGTAAATTATAATCTCCAAGTACAATGTAAACATCACTAGTGAAAAACACCACTGAGTACTCAACATAGTACGCCCAGTTCTTATTCATCTTGATAAGTTAGATTCAGGACTGTCGGTAGATGATTTTTGTTAGGAATTTCTTTCTTTCGAGCAGTGTCTTTGGTGTATACCGTTGAACCCTTTTTAGTCTTTGAGTCAGTCTCATTACGCAGTGGAAAGTGGTATGCATTTAACCTAGTTTTTAGTATCAAGGCTTCATAGCCTAAGGAACCTAGCCATAGTAGTTCTGGCAGAGATGTTCTGCTGTGGTTACCTTGCACACCTCCTGTTCTGACATGGGTGCTCAGCTTCCTGAGGACTTCCTCTTTCCAAGGTGCAGAACTTATAAATCGCTTGTAGCATACCCTCTCCATGAGGGAAATGCAATGTCAGTTATCTTGGAGAGGGATGCTTTCCCAGGCTTTCATGGTCAGTATCCAAAGGGTAAACAAGCTGTATCTCATTCCTTCATTCATGTATCCCTTCCAGGGTCTTGAAGACGACTGAGAGCTCTCTGGAAGATGATGTTTTAAGCATTGACGGTGTTGGGTGAAAACAAATTGGTTAGACATGCACCTTTCTGAAAATTGTTATTTGATCTTGTGTGTCTTGGGAACCAGATGTATTACACCAACAGATTTTTTTAAAAAAACGAGTGCTTTGTGTAGTTAGGCTTCTGTTTGTCATGCACTTACACTTAAATAGACATTTAGGAGTAGAATAACAGATGATTGTTTAAGTTAGAGCTTGGTGTCTACTATTATTCTTGTGTTTCAGCAAATTCTTACAATTTAATACTCACCCCAGTTTATGGTTTATTCTGAAAATTCAAAACAACCAGCAGCTTTAACAGTGATGAAAGCTAGAAGACAACTGGAACGTAACATGAGAAAATGCTTTGTTTTTAAAAGCTGCATTGTAAACAAGGCTGCATTAATTCAGTATGAGTTAAACACAAAGTCAGGAAAGTCTTGTTACCAACAAACTGTCAATCTTATGTGTCTGTTCACTTGAAGGAAGCTTAAATTAGGGGATGGGGGAAAGTGGGAGAGTTTATGACTCACATGGGTTGGGGAGGTAATAAATCTAAACCTACGTTTATATTTAAGGTAATATAAAGCTTTAAAAATGCATTCAAAGTGTTAAATATTTGACATATTGTAGTTTGTAAATTTTGTGCTTTCATGATTCACGGGGAATGAGAGAATAACTCACGCTGGGGAAGGACCATTTAAAATACACGAGATTTTGCAGGCCCTGGATGTTGTGAAAATGAGGCAGGAAGGCATTTGGTGTAGCTTGCAGGTACTTGCGCCCTCCCCACTGACTCGCTGTGGCCCGTGGAGTCTGGGCACTTCGCTTTGCCTGGAATCTCTGAGCAGAAAGGAGAGAGGGCTCTCACATCAGAAATACCTATATTTTGCCGGGTTGATTGTGGCAGTAAATATATTATGTTTAAAAGGTTGTCTTTTAATTGACTGCCCACAGTTGTTGAGTAATGTAGCAGAGTCATTTCCTCCTCTGAACGTTGGGGGTGGGAAGGGAGGATGAGAGAGACCGGCAAAGGAGCCATCCTGTTTCTCAGAGAGTGAAGGAGTTTTTATCCCTCACTGAGGACGTAAGTTCAGTGCTCTGCATTGTGAGTAGAGAGTATTGCCTTTCAGTAACAATGAGTATGGCAGATGTAAGATAACCTTGTCTTGAGCTAGGACAGTAAGAGTAACTAAGGTGACTCGCTGCTCTCCACCCTCCCACTGAACACTGGCTATTTGGAATCTCATACCGAAGGCCCAGTAATCTGTACATGATGTATGAGGAGCCTGGGTTCTCCATGAGGTCAAGACTGTGGAGTCTGCGAAGGAGGGTAGGCATTTGTATTGGGTTTACGTGGCAAGATTTTGGTAGCAGTGGGGGGCTGCAGGGATGGCTTTTGTGAGAAGATGCCAGAAGCTGTGCTCGTATCAGTCGGAGCCAGTTCCAGCTGACTCCAAGCACATCCGTGTTAACAGATTTAAGAAGGGGTAAAAAATTGCTGCACAGAGACTGTGACAGAGAGAGAGGAGCAAGAAAAATGTGGAAGAAACAGCCCTGCAGACACCAAGGTTGCTGGAGGAGAGAGGAGATGCTTCAGGCACTGAAGCAGATTCCCCTACAACCTTTGAAGAAGACCAGGAGGATGCAGGTTGTCCCCCAGCAGCCCGTGGAGGACCACAGTGGAGCAGATACCCTGCAGCCCATGGGGTGCTATGCTGGAGCAGGTGGGTGTGCCCTGAAGGACGCTGCAGCCTGGGGAGAGCCTATGCTGAAGCAGGCTCCTGGAAGGAGCTGTGGCCCATGGGGAACACACACTGGAGCAGTCTGTTCCTGAAGGACTGTGCCTCAGGGAAAGGTCCCACGCTGGAGCTGTTCTTGAACTGTGGCCTGTGGGAAGGACCCACATTGGAGAAGTTCCTGAAGGACTATATCCTGAGGGAGGGATTCCATGCTGGAGCAGGGGAACAGCGTGAGGAGGAAGTGTTACGAACGGAATTCTACTCCTGTTCCCCAGTGCCACTTGGGGGGAGGAGGTAGAAGAGTCAGGAGTGAAGCTGAGCCTGGGAAGACGGGGAAGGGCGGGGAGAAAAGGGGTTTAGTTTAGTTTTTATTAGTTTTGGGTTTATTTCTCATTATCTTAGTCTGTTATTAACTGGCAATAAATTAAATTAATCTTCCCCAAGTCAAGTCTATTTTGCCTGTCATGGTGGTTGTTGAGTATTTTTCCTGTATTTATCTAAACCCATGAGCTGTTCATCTTATTTTCTCCCCATGTCTGGCTGAGGCAGGAGAATGAGTGTCTTGGTAGGCACCTGGTGGCTAGCCAAGGTTAGGCCACCACAGCATCCAAGAAATAGACACAGAGATGAAGCAGCATGCTTCTAAAGCACATGCTTTTTGTGTGTCAGGGTCAAGCCGTCTGCTGCTTTTCTTCTTGAGCATTAGTTTTACAGTAGTTACATCAGATGAATTGTTCCTGTTGGGAGCGGAGAATCAAGCCTGGAGATATTTGTGAAACGATTCGACAGTGGTTTTGTTTGGAATTAAAAAGGACTTCTTGTGGCCCCCAATGAAAGGATGCAGTTTCCAAGCTATCTTAAAATATTTGAAAAGTGTTCTCTAAAACGTAGGTAGCATTAGAACATGTGTTAGTGCAACATGTTGAATCTATTTTATAAATATGTGCAAGGTGCAAGACTGTTACAAATTCTAGCAAGTTATAGGTAAAACTGAAAGGGAAACTGGAAGGTCAGTCAAACTGTAGAACCACAGAATTGGAAGGGACCTTCCAACCCAGGTTGGAAGGGACCTAAGGAGACTATCCAGTCCATCCTCGTGCTCTCAAAGGAAGAGTCATCACTGAATGCAGACATGGTTGCTCAGGGCTTTAGCCAGTCAGGCCTTGGAAAACCTCCAAGCATGGAGATTCTTTGCCTTCTCTGGGCAACCTGCTCCAATGTTTAATTATTCTCATAGTGTAAGTGTTTTCCACATATCATAGAATTGTGTATGGTTAGGGTTGCAAGGGACCTTAAAGATCATGTAGTTCCAACCCCCTGCCATGGGCAGGGACACCTCCCACTAGACCAGGTTGCTGAAAGCCCCACCCAACCTGACCTTGAACACCTCCAAGTGATGGGGCCTCCACAACATCTCTGGGCAACCTGTTCCAGTGTTTTCACCACCCTCAGAGTAATGAATTTCTTCCTGATATCTAATTTTCCTGTTTAAAACTATTGCCCCTTGTCCTGTCACTACACTCCTTGATAAAGAGTCCCTGTCCACCTTTCCTGTAGGCCCCCTTTAAGTACTGGAAGACTGCTAGAAGGTCTCCCAGGAGCCTTCTCTTCTCCACGCTGAACCACCCCAACTCGTTCGGCTTGTCCTCATAGGAGAGGTACTCCAGCCCTCTGATCATCTTCATGGCCCTCCTCTGGACTCACTCCAACAGGTCCATGCCCTTATGTTGGGGGTTCCAGAGCTGGATGCAATACTGCAGGTAGGGTCTCACAAGAGTGCAGTATAGAGCAGAATTGCCTCCCTCGACCTGCTGTCCACACTTTTGATGCAGCCTGGGATATGGTTGGCCTTCTGAACTCAGTTTGTCAGCATACATGTATACTGCGTTCATACAAGTTAACTGCATACCCCACCTTGGTGTCTTCAGAGAAGTAAATGAAGATGCGTTCCATCTCTTCCTCCATGCAGTAGATGGTGTTAAACAAGATAGGTGCCCAGACAGATCCCTGAGGAATTCCACTTATGACTGGTTTCCAGGTAGTCCAGTGGTCCAGCCCTTTTTCACCTGCAGTAATCCACCCATCTAGACTAAAATGCGCTACCATCTAGACTAAAATGTGCCAGCTTGGATGCAAGGATGTTGTGGGAAATAGTGTTGAAAACCCAACAGTCGAGATAAACAACTTTTGCTGGTCTTTCATCCAAGATTTGAAAAGAGGGTGTAATTTTAGATCTTCAATGTGCATGATGGGTGAGTGATTGAGCATTCAGCTTATCACTCCCTTCGTCTGAATTGCTTGTTTTCCTCTAACATATGGTATTTTCTATACAGTGAGATGAAAAACCGAGTCTCTGAAATCTACAGACTCTCTGGCTGTATCAACAGTCATATATGCTTTGTTGCTTAGCCTGAATAGACTTCATCACGTGCTGTCTTTTTCTGAATCAGCGCAGCTGAACAAGTGAGCTGACACTTGGCTTTCTTGCGTCATTGGTACAGTGTTGTACTCGGCTGCAGTTAAAGGCTCTGCTGGCTGCATGTGTATGACTTTAAAGTCAGCTGAGTTGTCAACATCATTTAAAAGCCATTAGGCAACAATGAATTGATAGTGATAGCATAGGGAATTAGGACAGCAGAATCTGATTCTCCAGTGACTTAGTCACTTTTCAAATGGTCAGAACTCTTGGTATTAATGCCGGTGGTCTACGTTTAATTGACCATTGGTTGAATATTTAGTTGAAGTACTGTGAATTTGTGGGAATTCTCTGCTCCTATGTTTACTTTCATTGCGAAATAAAATTCTTTCGAGACAAGAGACCCTTACTGATTTTGTTTGTCTGTTTTATAAACAAAGATTTTTGTTAATATCCACATGGAGGCTGTCTTGCAACTGCAAAGAAGTGGTGGTACAGTCTTCACTGGGACCACCACAGAGATTTAATTTTTAACTAGTTTATTATCCCTCCAACTAAAAGCTATGCTGTGAAGTGGTTTCATGTTACAGTGGCTTTTGGATATGAACTTGGCCGTGTTAGCACGGTCTGACAATTCATTCTATGAGTAAGGGATCGGTGCATTTCTTGCCATTTGTTTCCCTGAATTAAAAAAAAAAAAAAAAAAAAGTTTGACTAAAAGACCAATTTACAGTTTTAAACAACTGAGATGGTGGGAGTTCAGCCATGTGTGACTGGCCAGTTCAAAGCATTTGATGTGATCTGTCTTGAGATCCAGACTCTGAGGAAAAAGATTTTTGCAAAAGTTTTCAAGCATAGCAAAAATTTTGTTGAGGTAAAATGCCCAGGTGGAAAGAGCCAGCCACAAGGAATGCCTCATTAACCCATCACAGTGAACTGGGAGCGTTGCCAGTTTAAGTTCTACTGAATATCTGGCAATCACTGTGGCAATAGTAAAGTTTTCCTGCGTTTGTCTGACTGTCAGTGTGGTGGTCTGAATCAAGAGTGTAAGCTCCTATTAAGGTGATGTTAATACACAAGTAAAATAAGCAGGCTGAAAGGCTGATACTTTTATTTTTTTTACTACTTTATGGTGTTTGGGTTTAATTTCCACTATAGTCTTTTGGATTCTGTTTTATTTCCCTTGACGTGTAAATGGAGAGAATCCATTTAATGGCATGGAGACAGGCAGGGCAGCCAAACCTCAAAGTGAAAGCCAAAATTCAAACCTTCCTGTAAATTACTAAAAACTGCAGCTTGCTGCAAATGGATTTTCAAATTAAACCATGTGCAGGGTAGCCTTCTAACTATGGCTAATCTGTCTATACTCTCTGGAAAGTATGTACTTGTAGCATGTACCTTTGATCACGTATTTTCCTTTTTATCTGTATTTTTGCGTAAACAAGTCTGAAGGCAGTCTTTCAAAGTACATCCAAAGGAAGTGCTGGCATACGATATTCCCTCCAGGCAGGCAGCAAAAATTGCAGCTTGCAGGGAACCTGACGGGGAAAAGTTTGACGCTTGTGTGAATTTGTGGTTCCTCTTTTCTGACTGTCTTTTTTGAAAATGTCACTTTTTCAGATTCTGATCAATACTGTGCATGCTAACTGTGGAGTCAGAGGTTTTGTTAATAATCGCTACTTTTATCTTCTCAGCCTCTTACTTAACTTGATTGGATGATCTGTTGGCTCATATGAAATAGAAGAAATCAATTTTAACTATAACCCAGTCTTCCAGCTCCACATCTTGACACTCAGAGCTTCTACCTTAAATGTGTTTTTTCTTTAATTAAAAAAAAAAACAAACCACAAAACCAACCAGACACATCACTCCTTGTTCATTCTTCTCAGTGAAGATAAGCAGAACGTTATGCTGCCATGCCTATTTCAGTGCTGTAAGGTGTCCATTTTTTCTTCAGATCTGTGTATTTATAACAAAACAAGAAGTTAAATTCTATAGCATGATGAGAATTTATCTTGTCTCATATAACTCCTTTGCAGCAGTGAGGAGATTAGTGTGCTGGACTTTTCAATATAAGAAACCTAGGTCTGGCATTAGGGGCTTTTTACTGAGCGGCGGCATAATCTGAGAATGATGATTTCTATGAACTTGAACTATTATTTATTCTAACCTTTTTTAAATTGGTAGGGTTTTATTTTTTTTTTAAACTACATGCCTGTTCCTATTGCCTCTTCTGTCTTTCTAGAAAGAAATGTAATTTGTAGTGATCTTCCTTAGTAGCATATACTTGGCTAATTATTTTTGTGTTTAAAAAGAATTATGTCTTCCTGGCTGCCCATGAAATAAAATATTTTTAGTGGCAAGCTTCCCTGGTCTTTCTCTGTTTCTTAAACTGCTGCTTATAAACCTGCAGTTTAAGAGGTTTTACTGACTTTTCTGAATCTCTGGATTTCTGGTTCTCTTAAGAGAAAAGCAAATAATTGGAGTTGATTCTTTGGAGAGGTCCTGTGGCTTAATATATGAAAGAATAAAGAGTGAAGAGTGCTGAAGTCTGTTGGCTGTCTGAATAAATAGGTAACTTCTAAAAGAGTTGGCCTTTTACAGATTTCAAATGGAAAGACAATCTTAGAGCTTTGTCCTCAAGTTCTAAACTCCCTATGTGCTCACTGCTTCTACATTTCACATCTTTGTACTTCATTTAGTGGCTGTAACTGTCAGGGTAATCAATAATTAATATGTTTTATATGGAAGGTTTAGCACTTTGTAAGACTTCGTGCCAGGTAAGGGAATAGGTAATTAATGCTAAGTTAGCATGCACGTGGAATTAATTTTCTGCTATGAAGAGTGCAACAAATAGTAGGTATTATTTAAGTTAAAAAAATATACACAGAAACAATTGAGTGAGAGTTACGTGAGCATAAACACTACGCAATATTTATGCTGTAAGAGAGGAGTGGTTCTAAGGAACTTCTAGTTTTATCCAGACATAGATAAAAGTATATTCCTGCAGCATACGTGATGTGATCTTTCTAAAGGTGTCTTCACTTTTTTGCTTTTACAGGTGCTGTTCCATACACTAAAAGCAGCGATCTGTAAGGCATTGTGTAAGATGTCTGTTCTTAGAGCAGCCTTGCTAGGTTTTGCCTCCCAGCCACAACCCAGCTTTGTGGCCTCCTCCTTGCCCCATTACCCAGCATCCGAGAAACAGCTTTTGGCACCACAGACCCCATATCGGGCCCATAAGTGAATGTTTGTGTGGGGAGGGGACTTGAAAGCACTGTTAGCTTAAACCAGTGGTGATGTTACACTGATGTAACTTCCCCCTGGAGGCACTTCTTTACTAGACATATAGCTGTACAGCTGCACTGACGAACCTCTTGGGTAAGAGTTGGAAACAGAACCTGTGACTTGACTGGCTGGGACAGCAGAGACCCTGCAGGCTCCCTTTATATAAAGTACTTCTGGCTTGTGTTGCTTGTATGTCTGACTGGGCACTACTGCTGGTCTTAGTTTCCAAGCTATCTTAAAATATTTGAAAAGTGTTCTCTAAAACGTAGGTAGCATTAGAACATGTGAACATGTCTGTGCTAGAGGAAGGTTGCCAGTAGAACCTTATCAGTAAACCGGTTTATTGTAGACAGTCGTAAGTGTCCTATTTAAAAACAAGTTTAAAAAGTTGGAAAAGCATTGAGTTAGGCACACATACGTGCAAAACGTGTATGTCCATATAGAAAATTCTATTTGTACAATTGCATCTATTTAAAACCATTCCTACTTGTGGAGCATTCAAATGCAGACGTATAAGAAAGCAAATACAACTTTTAAAACTATGTGACTAGCATAAGAGAGCGGAGAGTCTTTGTTGAACTCTCCTGGGACTCTCTTCTAGTAGCATTTACCTCTTTCTCCTTGTTCTCTTTTAAGTCAATTCAGCTTATGCTGGTATTCTGTGTTATTTCTCATATGCAATTTAGAGTCATTACCTAGCATCTTCTCTAGCTCTCCAGCAAAATGGCACCGATATCCCACTGGGATTTGTGCAGGAGGGCAATGGGCAAGTCACGTAAGGGAAGCGTAATGCTATGTGTTGTGTTTGATGGTATCATCTCTTAGAGGTGGCTGCTACTTCAACACCCGTAGTGTATCTTTATCAAGTTCTATCTCCTCCTCCAGGGATGCAGAACTGTGAATTATATCTCAAGTGGAATCATGTAGGTTAAGAAGTCTCAGCATAGGTTTTTATTCTCCTCATCCCAGCTACTTTGTGTTTCTTCAGCTGTGTACTTGAACTTGAGGTGCATGTAGTATTTCAAGCAGGTCAGGAGAGGGAGCTGGCAGTCTAGGGGTGAAAAAGGGTCTTCCTTCCATACAAATAACTGTTTTTTTTTATTGTGCCTCTGAGTGTAAAAATGCGATGGGCTAGCCTGTCAGTATCTGAAATAACAGGAGAATGGACCCACTCCATAAAGTTACACACATAAAGTTACAAGTAAGGATTTTTTTACTACTTTGTTCAGTAGCTGATGGTAGTTTTTATCTGTTGCCTGAGGATCCCATTTCGAAGTGTTGACAGTGCTTTTCTCATGGAAGAGGTCTGTGTTGCCAGTAGTACATGTAGGTGATAGGGACAGTAAACAGAAACTCTCACCTTCATCTGAGTCCAATAAAATAAAAATGTCAGTGCTGATATTAACATTGCCAATAGTAATTGCACTTACAGGGCACCCATCGCAGTAATATCTGCTTGCCCTTCATGTGGCTTTTCGGGAGATTAAAGGCTCTTCAAAGACAGCATGCCCTTCAGATGACTGCTGACTTGATAGAAATGTAAAATTGCTCTGGATAAGAGTTTCCCCACTGAGATGGGTTAGAGTTGGCCAACAGCCAGGCTCCCACCCAGCTCCTCATTCAGTCCCCTCATCAGGATGGGGGAAGAAAATATGGGGAAAAAATAGGAGCAAGAAAGCTCCTGGGTCAAGATAAAGACGGCACTCTCCCAGGCTCAAATTCACTCTTTCACTCCTGACTTTTGCACCCACTTCACCATCACCACCACCAGCCAGTGGGTCCATTGTGGAGATGGCTGGAAACAGCTGTGTCCAGCATGGGGCAACCCTGGCATCTTCCTGTAAAAAAAAAACAGGCAAGTGGTGCAATTGTCCCTTCCAGATAGTGTAGGTCTTGAAACAGGGTGGTTTCATGCTCCTTTTTTCACCAGCAAGATGGACTTCTGAGGCTTTAGGCATGCTACTATAATTAGTTTTTGAAGGCATGTACTGTAAAGCTCAGTTAATGAAAGTGTATATGTTGAAAACAGTTGTGCAAAACGAGCTTTCCAAAAAAGTTAGCGTTGTACAGATCCTTTCACAAAGCTGGTCCACCTGTTGCACTTGTGCACTTGAGGAAGATGCAGAGTGTGTGTCAGAGGTGGGGAGGGAAGTGACTAGAAGCAGGTGTGCATGAACTGGCAAAGGAAAGCTCTTCAGATCTCACCTGACTTTCTTGAATCTGTTTTGTGTTTTAAATGTTGCTGTACATCTGACATCTTTCCAACAGGTTCCTTGATGTGGTTTTGGGCTCTTTAGTGATTGTTCTGTATGTAAGGTAGTTCTATTTTTTGTATGTTCTCTGTGCTGCTGTTCCAGTCTTTGATTCATCTCAATGGGTTTATACTTTACGAATAACTAAAAATCTTTTCTTCATTTCTAATGCAGACCTTGAAAATAATAGATTATTCTTTCCTACCCTTAATTTCTGGTTTGGGTTTCTTGGTTCTGTTTTTGTATTTTTTTTATTCAAAAGTGACTGTTCTTACCTAGCAGGTAGAAAGCTTAGGCTGATAGGAGAGACTTGGCCCAATGTCCTGCTAGCACAGTAAAGGTATCGTGATGTGACTAGAAGCCCAGTGCCACTTGGGTTTATGTAGTGCCTGGTAGATATAAAATACGGTGATCTATTTATTTGTTCTTGTTCAGGCTCCTGCTCTATACCAGGTCTATAGTCTTTCTACCTTCAATCCTTGCTGTCCTGTGTAAAGGAGCAGAGGTGCTACTCATCTTTTGCAGTCATTAATCCCCATTTCCGTCTTATTTAGCAGGGAGTGAACACTGATTATTCTTGCCAACAACTGGTGGAGAGATGAGAGCTCGAGTGCTGTTTAGAAATGCTGCTGTGTGGCAGTAGTGAGTTTTACTGTACCCAATGTTTAGGGATTTTTTTTTTTTCTTAATATTTGTCTGCAAATTCTCATTGGCATGTCAGTCTCAGAAACCCAGCTCACGTGCGCTGTTAGTACCAATGTACCAGCAGAGAGACTGGACTTAAATGGTAGTATGCTATTTCTTTATTTGTGGTTACCCATTCCCTTGATGAGATGTGACTTGCAAGAGTCCTAGTTTTATCCTGGACTTTGAGAGTAATTTGAAGGAAGTGGCTCTATTTGTTGGTTGTGGTTTTTTTGCTTTCCTCATAGGCTGCTTTTTTGCTCAGGAAATAGCAATTTTAGTTTGGGGTGTTGACAAAATGACTGGGAGCAAAATGTTTGTGGCACATTTTTAAGTGAGCTTGGAGCCAGAACTGGAAACCTGAGTCAATGGTTGACTGTTAAGAAAATAACCGAACGTCTTCATGTAGCCTGAGCAAGTTAGCCAGCCTCGTGGAAGTATGATGTGTTCAGAAATAACTTGCTTTTCTTTTAGTCTTAACACTGAATTTATTGTATATTGAAATAAAGCAATATTTGCATAATTTCAAGCACAAAAATGCAACTCTCTCCATATTCTCATGAATCTGTTCATTAGATCCCCTGGGAGGAGGGTAGGATAGGCACCAAGTTCATGGCTAGTTTGCAGAGAGCAGTGTGCCCTCTGCAGAGTGTTATCTGTGGCTGGCAGCATGAAAACTGGAACTTGAAAAAATGTTACTGTCTTTGGCAATACTTCATAGCAGCATTGCTGGGCTGGATAGCATGGATTTCAGTGCAGCTATTGCAAGCTCAACCATAGCCTCAGCTGTGTATTTAGCTGAGGCTGTTAGATACCATAGCAATTGTGCTGTGTAACATGCAGCTCTTTTTAGTTGAGAGCTGGCTCTGATGTGCCTACAAGAATCACGATCCAAAGGGTGTCTGTACTGTAGTCACGTACCCCCCAGTGACCGAGTTTAGGGGGTGCGGAGAGTGGTGTCTGTCCCACCCTTTTCCCAAGGGACGTAATGAACGGATTCATAAGAACAAAGAATTGCATTTCTGTGCTTAAAATTGTGCAAATATTGCTTGCTTTCAGTACACGTTAATGTGTTTGAGAAACTGAGGGCTTCGCTGTCAAGAAGGCGGCAAGTTAAAGGCCAGATGATAACAGGCACCAGGAGTCAAGGCTGATGGGAAGCCCAGCTGGCTTTATGCCTGTTCAGCCTGTAGTATGTCTGAAACGCTGGGAAACAACATTGCCAGTGACGGTTGAAAAGGCAAAGCAAGTTCTCGCTACAAAGCAATCTGGCCAGCAGATTAAAGCCTTAGTTGTAGGTTTGAAAAGTGAGTTAGTAACAGTTCAGGTGCACAAGGACTGAGCAGAACATACTGAGCTACCTGGTTCCAGGAAATGCCAAGGAGAAGAAATGCTGATGCCATTGGAATAGAGCAGTATCACACCTGCAGAACAGAGGATTGCTAGCTACAAGCACTCCTTTGCTAACTTCCTAGAAGCTAAAATGTGGTGTCTGTGACCATGACATTATAGCAGCCCACTCTGCAAAAATACTTGACATATTGCAGAATACATAATCCTGTACTTTCTTTAGAAAAAGGAACTCAATGTGCCCTACCTACTCATTTCTGCTACTATTCACTGATCAGTTTGGGACACATTGCAGTTAATTGCTTTGACTTTATTCTTAGCAGTAATTTATTTTCCTTTTTTTGGTTATCATTATGTCAACTTGTAGGCTATTTCATGTACTCCTGGCCTATTTGATGGGTTGTTTTCCCAAGCGCAACTTCAGCTACTTCTGAAATCTGTTAATAGTTCATTTGTAATGCTGTAATCTGAACTGTGTAGTATGACTCCATAATTTAAGCCACTCCACTTGGGTTGATGTAAAGCACTGTGCTTGGTGGATACACGTTGCACTTCAGGTTGGGGAAGGTGTGCACAGAAGCTCTCCAGCTTTGCCGTGTGTGCTCTGAGACTGATCAATGGCATTCTCGCACTGTGTCTGCACTAACCTGGGGCTTCTCTGGCTTCTGTGTCCCCTTTCCATGCCCTTTGGCAGAACCTTTCAAACCATACTGGAACAGAATTCAACAACTGATCGGCCTGTTTGGACAGAGCCAGTTGGTGTAAAATGCCCCTGGCTGATGAATTTGCTCTTTCTGTCATACCCACCAAAAGCATGTTAAAACCTCTTGCCTATTCACATGTCAAGTCTGGAAGAGTTTCTAAGTAGAGAAGTTAATCTTTGTTTTGTCAAGTTTTAGCTGACAAGAATTTCCCTGAGACTGGAAGTCTTTGGCAGCTAAAAATTTAGCCTACTTGAAATGTGGGCCATGCAGCTGTCGCTGTGGCTCTACAAGGTGCTTTATACCCATGCCAATTGGAGTCCTTGTAGGAGGCCCCAGCAATAAGTCCTCATTAAACGTAAGAATTTTCAGTGATGCCATGATTCATGGTCCCAAAGGAAATTGGAGGAGGGCTTCTGGGATAGAGCGGAGGAAAGTTGTACCACCGTCAGGTGTGGATGGCTCATGGGGCTGACTGATGTGAGAAACAGTTTTTTCTTTTTCTTTTTTTCCTTTCTCTCAGTATTTGCTTATTGTCATGGAGCTTCCCAACCTGCAAGTGTAATTCAGTCTTTCTATGTTTCTTCAGGGACAAAGAGGCAAAAGGGAACACAAGTGACAGCCTCATGCTACTTCAGTTTTACCTTGGGTTGCGGTTGCAGTTTGTTTGGATGCTGGATATTTGAAATGCCCCCCACAGCATTTGTCTGTGAGGTTTCATGATGATCACACAAGTTCTCCTGGGTTCCAAGGAACACTCCACCAGAAACTAGCAGTGGGTTAGCTGGATTGTGTTTTTCGGGTTTTTTTTCAAAAAAAAAACCCAACCAACCAAACTCCCTCTCCACAAAACAAACAAGGTTTTGCAACTTTCCTTACATCACTGTTCCCAATTATAGTAACTTTCATAACAACAAAGTAGTAACTGTTATAATAGTATGTGTATATTGTTCGTTGCCATACACTCCTTTTTTTGAGATGGAAGTTATGTAGGTCTTTTACATCTGACAGTTCTGAACCATCTGTCTAGCAAGGTAGGACTGTAAAATATTCCTAGTTTAAGGTTGCGGGTTTTTTTACATGTATCTTCCAAAAATGTGCATAAGTTGAGAGTCTGTAAAGAAAGTGTAGTTTGTTAAATTCCAACTGATTAGATCTACTTTGAATTTTTTATTGTATGAAATCAATTTTGTATTCTTTATGTGGTACCAGATTTTGATAGAGGAAACATTTTTTTAGCTTCTGTGTTACCTAGAAGGAGAGGAGGAGGAAAAGACCACGGAAATCAGCAGTTTCTTATAATATGGATATTTTTTCCAGTAGAGACCACTTCTATGCATGTGGGCATATGTAATTCCTGAGGAAAATCCCTTCTATTTTGCATATACCATGCATTTCATTCAGCGCACAGGTACCAACTTACCAGTCTGCCGTCTGACTCCCTAGATTGTCAAGCAGTAAAGAGGTAGAAGAAGGGAGAGCAGGTCATCCTTTATTGTTAGTAGAGGAAAGGAGATAGTCATTTTTATCTCCCTCTTTTGTGTAACATCTCAAAGTTTTTTGTCAGCAATTTGTTGGTTGCAGCAGCTCGATCATCTAAATGGTATGAGTTGCTGGGAAAGCTCATTTAGTGACAAGTTAAATGTTATAATCTCCTGTAGACTGTGTATGTAATACTACATTTTATGGTCTAGCCGTGCAGTGCAGAGCTATTCTCCATGTAGCACATATGTTGAACATTAACTACTATTTGGGTACAGAAGGTGGAGTGTGCTCTCTCTGGTTTCTATTGGGTGTGTGGCAGTCAAAGATAAACATACTGGTAGTTAACGCCATAAAGCAAGCAGCCAGGAATAGAGTGATCAGAGGGCATCAAATCAGTTTTTTGTAGTTTTGTGAATTTCTCATGTCTTACAATTTTGTTTTTATTGCTTTGGATGGTTTTCTCCTTCCTCATTTAAACAGAAACAGCTTAAATTCCGTTGTGCTTTGGTTTGGCTTCTTTTAACAAGTGCTGAATTTACTACATATGAGAAAATATGTTCTAGATACTTTTTAGCAAACTTTTTGTTTGGTTTCTAGCAATTATTGTACATCTAAAGATGGTTTCTTAGCAATGTACTGCTTTAAGAAGCTGTTTTATTCTCATCTGCTTTCAAAAGCATGTTGAACTTTAAGAATGTCTATTATTCATCTCTCAAAAATTATAAAGCATCTTAAAATGATAACTTCATACTTGGTTTAAGTTCTTATGCAGCTTGTTTTAATGGAGCTCCAACAACACCACCACCAAAAAAATCCAAAAAACAACCCACCAAAAAAACCCCCAAACACGAGCAAAACCTAACCCCAAAGCCTCAACTGAAATAAAACTTGCCACCTAAGCCTAAGCTTACTTGACCTTCTTGCCTTCTTGGAAGATTAGAGAGAGATGAAACTCTTCATCTTGTCTTTTGCTGGAGAAGGCAGATTTTAGAGAGCTTGGAGTCCTGGACAGGAGTTCTGTATGTTACAATTGATGCTACTTTTGTGCCGTAGGCCAGACTAAAGGAACTGAACACAATTTAGCTCTCCTTCAGCTGAAATCAGTGAATTTTATTACAATTTGGGATGAAGTGGGAATGCCTAATATGTTAGAGCTTTAAAAAAAAATATTAAAAAGATAAAAATCCTCAAAGGTGTATGAGGGACAGCAGGCACAAAAGTGGTTCCAGATCTGTACTTTCCTATATAAAATATACCTGTGGCAGAATTTTGCAGCTTGGACAGTGGTATGACACTGCATGGCTACAGTTGATATGTGGTAACAGCCAGCAGATTTCAGGTCGTGTGTCAAGCAAGCTTTTACTGGAGAATTTGGCTTCCTGGGGTTTGAAATGTTGGCTCTGTGACTTATTTTACTTACAAGACATAAGCCTTTCCTTTCTCTCCTACACTTTGAGTTACAGTGAACTTTGAAAGTTTTTCTTTGAGAGTAAAGTCTAATGCTGTTGGAATAACTGTAGACAGGAACAACATGTCACCGTATCTTTCTCGAAGAAAATAAAAAAGAAATGTCAATACGATTCTTTAGAATAAATAGAATTGCTATTTAGATATTATTATCCATTATGTATCTCCTCTCCCCCATTTGAACTTAAAAAGAAACCCACGCAAACAAACCAACCCACACCCATCCACAAAAAAACCCCTACCCTTTCTTTTCTGTTACAGAAAAATGCAAAGGGACAGGAGTTGTTTGACCAAATTGTGTATCATTTGGACCTTGTGGAAACTGATTACTTTGGCCTACAATTCATGGATGCTTCCCAGGTTACAGTAAGTATAACTTCAGTTAATTTTTATGTTCTGCAGTAGTTTGTATTGCCTATTATAAATGTATTACTGGTGCAGTTTCATGGAGAGGTGTACACATTTGGTATATATTGCTGAAACAACTGAAACCATGTTTTAGTTCTTGCATATAAAGCCAAATCCTCTAAATGAGTTGTGTCATTTTATATGATATGCACGTGGCTCGATTGTACATAAGTGAAAAGGCAGTAAAGAGTAAAGAAAAGAAAAATGTGGGTAAAGAAAAATGTGCTTTATGTTTAGTAGTCTCATGGTATTAAAAATAGGTTAAATCTCTTGCAAGCAAGGGTTTCTTGTAACTCCTATCTTTGCTGTTCCACGCAGAGATTATGTTGCTCTGTAGATTTGGTTTCATTTACAATAGAGAGACATTTTCCTTCTCTCCCCTATCCAATGACCCCAGCATCTATAGGTAAAAAGGGGGGGGGACGACGACAAACCCAAACAAACAAAAAACCTCCCCAAAAAACATATTTAGGGATGCAGGTAGATAGATATATTAATAAGACAGGGTTAAAAGACTGCAACCTTGTGGTTAAACTGTACTGCTATGTATTTAATCTCACATGCTGTGGGATCAGTATGATAGCAACCTGGGTTGTGGACAGACAATATACAGACTTGAAAAGTAAGTGTTTGCTTTTAGGTTATCTGGTCAGTATGTAAATGTTTTTTCCATAAAGCAACAGAAGACATGTATTCTGTGCTATTATAATAAAATAACGGGGAAAATGTAGCCACAATATTGACTTCTTGTGAAAAGTGGGTTCTGACTTTATCATCTCAGAATTCTCAGCTTTATTCTCTAGCAAGCATGCGTCAACATGGTTAGGTCACATCAGTGTTTTACCACTGCACTGCGATCTGTGTTTTACCAATGACTTTAAACAGCAAATAGGAAACCTGTCCAGATATTATAATGACTTGATATTGAGAAAGGGAATCTATGACTTTGGGGAAGGGAAACTGGTGTTACCTAGTTAAACATTATCCTAATATACTAGGTAATTTAGGAGTACGTATTTATCACTGGAAAATTATGTTTGAATTAAATATGTTCATAATGGGTTTGGGGTTTCTAGGAAGTTTAGTGTGTGTTCCTGACAAAAAAATTATATTGCATAAATTGTGTATCCTTTTATGGTGGACCTGATCATAAGGGCACAACTAATAGAGCAGAGCCTGCTCATAATAGAAAAAACATATGATATTGTCACCGATTGTCAAATCACCTAATTGGGAACTTGATAGCTAGGAATAGTTACCTAGGAAGGAGTTCTGTAACGTTTTGAAAGAGGAGAATTGAAAGGGAGAGTGGAACATCCCTTCCTAGCAAGAAATAGGGCAGATGAGAAGCAGAAGACCTGGCTGAGGAAGCAGAGAATGCTCATTTTCTTGTATATTTGCAAAACCAAAGGGCTTTTTTGAATGGTAAATAAGGTGAAACAGAGCTGTGAACCAAATATGTTTTACACAGATAGCTCTATCCCTGGTGTTCAGGGCAAAATGTGCCTACATATGCAAGTGTTTTATCTTTGTATGTATGCTATTTCTTTCTTCTTTGTTGGGGGGGAAGTAAATCATGGCATCTACAGTTAGAAGAGGGATAAGGCCTGTGAATAGCTTCTGGGGGGCCTAAAAAAGCCAGCACTGGTTGCAGGGCTTTGGTAGTAGGGTTCTGGTTTCCTGGATTAAGAGGAATGCTGAGGGCAGAGTTCTTCCCCTTCACTGGAGTGCAAAGCTGAAACTCTGATTTGGCTTGTTGGGTTTTTGCGTCTGGCTCAAGCTGGACAGAGAGTGGAGCTTAGAGAGCTTCAAGGCACAAGCTTTTATCTTCCCCAGCACCCTGTGCAAAAAGATTCCGTGCTTTAACAGCCTTCCTTGGTCTGTTTTGAACTTGTGACCCACTCATTTCATTTGCATAGCAATTAGCGCACAGCCTCCGTGTGCTTCTGCTTAATGCCAGCCCAACCACACAGTGGCAATTGCCCGACGGGAGCTTAAAGTTGTGTAAACTCCTTGAGGCTCTAAGCCTTTGTCTTTATTATGTATTGTTAAGTGCTAAACATCTTTAAGCCACCATTATAAATAAGAGAGCACAGAATAGTCTTTGAATAGTGGAGATTGCTTCTGTGTGCTCCAAGGCCAGCAGCTTTTGAGTGTTTCTTGCAGTCCTATAACTTTGCCAAAGAGTCGGGACAAGCAGTGATGTGATTTAGAAAAGAAAATCATGATTAAAGCTTACCTGCTTTGAAAGAGGAAAAAAAAAATTGTTTGAACAGCTTATTTTTAAATAACAATTCAAAAAAATTTTCAAAAAATAAATTTTCAATACAATCAAAAACCATAAAGGAAGGCAAGATATCGGCAGCAACACAGAAAATACTGTAAGTTCTATACAGTGAACTCTGCATCAGTTTGTATCTTGTGCCTTTTCAATATATCCATGAATAAAAGGATCTAGACAATCATCTAGTAGTTTATTCTAAAGCAAAGCTTTGAATACTGTTGTATTTTAAGTTATCTGGTATTAACTCCAGAAGTAGAAATACTTAGGGGGAGAGGTCATTAAGTATTGTTAGTGTGTGGAAGAACTTGGATCTGCTGGGAAACCTTTGTTCATAAGTGAGGTTTAAAAAGCGGCACGTACACATTGCCTGCTAATGTTCAGCACCTTGACCGATCACAATTTACAGGTTATAGTGAGGAATAAAACTGAATTTTACTGTAGTTGCATTATAATAGCTTTGAACCGACCCCTTTTTTTTTCTACCAGACTCAGTAACGAAACTCCTGGTACTTAATGCTCTGCAGCTGTTCTGAGTGGTTCTTTCATTGTTTTCATCCTTTTTTAATTTCTGGGTTTGTGTATGTTTTATAATGTGCATAATATAGTAGTGCAGTGGGACATGCATATAAGTTACCTTTTGCACCATCAAAAACGGTTGGAGGCAACTGCTCTAGGACAGCTCTAGTGTGCCTAGGAATATTCTAAGGCCCTTCAAATGTTTCCATCATTTTGTAATAAAAACCGTGCTCTGCTTTTCTGTTTCTCCTGTTTGTGGAAGGGAGGGAAGAGAGAAAGAGAAGGAAAGGAGGAGTGAAGAAAGGAAATGAGAATCAAAGAAATAATTTCTTGTTCGGCTAACTGTTACAGGACTTCAGCAGGGAAGCAGAGTTTGGGTGACTGAAGGGTGACTGTTACATAGGAGGTCTACAGTTGCATTCTTTGTTCCAATTGTCGGTCCTGTGACAGCAAAACGTGGATACCCTCCCAGGCCTCTCTGTCCTATGGGAATTCAGAACAGAAGGATTGCCCTTGTTGATTAGCTTGGAATTTGCTTGTTTCCCTCATGATTTTGTTTCTGATCACAAGAACAATTATAGAGTAATTGAGAGGGAAGAAGATTTAAGATACATCCTTACATTTTAAATTTTTTTTCTTTTTGCAAATGAGCTGCTGTAATCCTCAAGGTGTGAACCTTTAGTTGGGAATGGATGGAAGCAAAAGAATTAAATGCCACTTTTCTTACATGCGTCTCTTTCAGTGACGCTCTAAGTCCTTTATGTCTGATCTCTAATATCACAAAGGCCCCTTGGCTTAAAGAAGGTCCATAGGGAACAGCCTTTCCCACCTACGTAGATATATTGCGCTCTGCAGCCAGTTGAACCATTTAGAGTGTGTGCACGCACAGTATGTATCTGGCACACTGGGAAGCACTGGATTTACGGCATGTGTACAGCAAGACTTTTGTGCAAGGACAGCCCATGTCTCCTGCAGCCCCCCGTGGCTACAATGGGGGTCAGGGTTCCCCAGGGAGATGAAAGCCAGGACTGAGCTACAGTGAATTGTCCTGGCAAGCTGTTTGCATCTGAGTTTCTTAATATTGACTGATTCCTAAATTGGGTTTTGATTCATTTGCTGTGAGAGGCAAGAAGACAGTGGAGGGAGGAGATGGAGAAGAGTGTGTGGAAACTAGAATAGGCTTTTGCGAAAGCAGAGTTCCAAGTACAAAAACTATTGATCCAGACACTTCCTCGCCTGTATGGAAGGTGACCTTGTGGCCAGGTTTTTCTGGGAGATTCCAGATCATGTATTCTTCACGACATAGGTTTTCAACAATGCAGTGTGAGGGTGGCAGGTGAAGCAACCTGGACAACAAAGAAGAACACCTGAATGCCTTTGTTTTCTTTACACATCATGAACTAGACTCCCCGATGTTTCAGCAGGTTTGAGTCAGGACCTTGGAGGGACTTGGTATTTCATGATTGCCTTTGCTGCATCTGAATTTTCTTTTAAAGGCTCATTGTAATTCAGATGAAGGGTTTTTTGAACTGCCTCCTTTTGGTATTACTGCTATGACTTCTTAAGGGTGTGAAGTTATTGGAAAAATCAGCAACTCAAACCAGTCAATTAGCCTCCTACTGTGATATCTGTGAGTCTTTTTTTCTTATATACTGCTTAATACTGCAACAACAAGTGCTCATTAGGCAGAACAAAATAGACACAAGCCTTATTGTTCAATACATTGAGTGTTGGGAGAAAGGGAGACTGGTAAATATTTTGAAAGATTTCCTTTTCTGCTTCTGGTAGAAGTACCCCATTTCCCTATGAATAAGCTGCCAAGTTCATCCATGACTGTTTACCCTTCCTGAATTTCTCTTGTTCCTCTGGACCATGAGCTCTTTGGGACTGTGGTTGTTACAGGATGCGTGTCTGTGGATTGTAGCCCAGAGAAACAAATACCAGTCACAGCTGGAGGGTCCCAAGAGCTGTAGAGGTAACAATGTGCTGTAGTACTCAGTGCTTCAGTTACTAATAGTGGCAGTGATATGAATGCTGGTTCACTGACTGGACAATGGCAACGTGACTGACTCCACAGTGGTGCGGAACACCAGAGGAATGACTACTTCCAGCTGTGACTGTCCAAGGCTGTATATCAGGCTATGAACATTTGGTGGGAGACTCCAAAACACTAAGAATTCCCAGAGCATCTCCAGCTCTCAGTCTTCCAGTAGCTCTTGCTATTTCCAGCAGGGATGGAGACCAATTTCCATAGCACAGACTTGAGAAGCAGCTGTACAGGGCAGGTGGTTGTGATATTATCTGTCAGTGATGCTTCTCCACCTCGCTTCTAATTGTAGAGAAGTCAAGCCTCTAGTCTATCCAGGACAACACAGGGTTTTTACTGTTTTCTGTTTATGCATGGTAAGAGCATAAGGTAAAGTGCTATCTTTACTTTTCTTACACAGATTTAGTCAGGTTCATTATTGCCCATTTGTTACAAATCCTTTCAGGGGTTTTTCTGAGTTGTTTGGGCATGGACTTCAAAATTAAAGGTAAATTGCTTTTTATTACTAGAATTGACCTGGAGTGGCATCAGCTTTCATTGTCTGTATACTAAATCTAATGAAGATTATGCTACACAAGGCAAGTTTTTTACATAATTTTGTGGTTTCACAGAATCACTGGGGTTGGAAGGGACCTCTGGAGATCATCTGGTCCAACCCCCCTGCCAGAGCAGGTTCACCCAGAGCAGGTTACACAGGATGGCATCCAGGCAGGTTTTGAATGTCTCCAGAGTCAGAGACTCCACCACCTCTCTGGGCAGCCTGTTCCAGTGCTCTGCCACCCTCACAGTAAAGAAGTTCCTCCTCGTGTTCAGATGGAACTTCCTATGTTCAAGTTTGTGCCCATTATGTCTTGCCCTATCACAGGGCACCACTGGCCCCCTCCTCCCAACACCTTCCCTTTAAGTATTTGTAAGCGTTGATAAGATCCCCCCTCAGTCTTCTCTTCTCCAGACTAAAAAGACCCAACTCCCTCAGCCTTTCCTCATAAGAAAGATGCTCCAGCCCCCTCATCATCTTTGTAGCCCTTCGCTGTACCCTCTCCAGCAGTTCCCTGTCCTTCTTGAACTGGGCAGCCCAGAACTGGACACAGGACTCCAGATGTGGCCTCACCAGGGCAGAGTAGAGGCGGGGGATGACCTCCCTCAACCTGCTGGCCACGCTCCTCTTGATGCACCCCAGGATACCATTGGCCTTCTTGGCCACAAGGGCACATTGGTGGCTCATGGTCATCCTGTTGTCCACCAGGACCCACTGGTCCCTCTCTGCAGAGCTGCTTTCCAGCAGGTCAGCCCCCAACCTGTACTGGTGCATGGGGTTATTCCTCCCCAGGTGCAGGACCCTATACTTACTTTTGTTGAATTTCATGTGGTTTTTCCCTGCCCAACTCTCCAGCCTGCCCAGGTCACACTGAATGGCAGCGCAGCCTTCTGGTGTGTCAGGCACCCCTCCCAGTTTTGTGTCACCAGCAAACTTGCTGATGGTACACTCTATCCCTTCCTTGAGGTCGTTGATGAATCTATTGGACAGGACTGGACCTAGTACCGACCTCTGGGGAATGCCACTCGTCACAGGCCTCCAACTAGACTCTGCCCCACAGATCACAACCCTCTGAGCAGTTTACTTCTTTTTATTCCCCCTCATTTCTGCGATATGAAGTTTCACTGCTGAGAAGAGAAAGGGAGTAATCTTGTACGTACTGTTGTTTTGTGTGGTAGTGATTATCTGTGTTCATGTTCAATTATAAGTTTGGCTTCTGTCACCTCAGGTCTGCGAAGCAAAATATTCCTTGGGCTGAAGTAGGTTATCACATATATATATATATGAATTAAGATAGGATAATGGTCTTGAAGGATGTCTGTATAGCTCTCCATTATTCATGTGTAGTCGTCTGGACTACAGATAAACCATGTCACGTATTAGAATGCTGCTGAGATGGCTCTGTGCAGACTCAGGCTGGGACAGGCAAGGCTTTCATGAACACCACAGAATATGTGGTTGTAGGTCCTAGGTAAGTCTGGTTAGGGCCATTAGGGCCTATCAGTGCCCTTAGGGCTCTGGAGTTTGTATCGATGGCCTTGTACTTGCCAAGGTCCCAACCCAGTGCTTTCTTGCCACAGCTCCATTTGCCCCTCTGCCACTGGACAGCATTGCTTGCACCGTCTCACTGCTGCTAACTTGTGAGTAGGAGGTAGCTGCCTTTCTTCACAGGGCACGAGAGAACTTGTCATGAGAACTGCTGTTTTCATTCCTCTACCACTGGCAACACACAGAATAACGTTGGTTGAAAGGGACCACTGGAGGTAGTTGGTCCAGTGCCTTGTTCAGAGCAGAGACAACTTAGAAAACCGATGTAACTTCACATATTGATCAGGTTGCTCCTGACGCCTCCGACAGCGCTGATGTGGCGCTGTACTACTGTGCCTGAGCTCCATTCAACAAGATAGTGGCAGCAGTATTTGAGGAGGGTCTAAAACAAGATTGAGCCACCAAGCTTGAAGCTCTTGCAGTTGTAAGATCCTGCCAGTATTTTATGAAAAGTTGGTCTCATCTGAGCCCAAATGCACACTGTTCACTTCATTAATCCCAGCCTGGTCTTGTGTTATGAAAGTTATCTGAGCAGAAGGTGCATGTCTTCGTTGTTGTTTTTGTTTTCTTCCTTCAAGTCAGGTAGGTGAGATTGTAGAGCAGCATCCCAAAAGATGCCTCCAAAACTTGTCTGTTGAAGGGGGCACGTGTATCAAATGTTAGACCAGTCGTATCAGTAAAAGGTAACTGCCAGAAATGGTCAGTTTGAGCCTGTGAACTACAACTCAGCTTCCTTCCTTCTGCTGAAGAAACAAAAAGATCTGAATTGTGAATGTGTGGAATAAATTATATATGCAGGGTATAGGATCTTTTCATGCATATATACACAATGTTCATATACATAGGGTAACCCTTTTTATTGTACTCTGCAAGTGTAAATATTTATATGACTTGTGTCGTAGGTAGACACGTATGTCAATGGATGGGTTAAAATCTGTACATTGTATAAAATCTAGGTGGTATATTTTGGTAAATATTTATGGTGTTATATTCTGGCTTCAAAAACAAGTAACTGCAAACCACAACTTCAGAACAATCTGTGCCTATTCACCTGTTCTATTAATTGTGTATGTATGTGTACAAATCTGTGTGTTTGTGGCTGAAAAAATGTGTTGCAGGTGTGATGCCTGTCTTCATTAAAAGTGAAAGGAAAAGTAATACCAAAGAGAAGGGATGAGTGCTAGGTTGAAGTCAAGCTCTAGTTTTTGTTGACTTAGGGCACTTGTTATGACTCCTAGCAATAGCTGAATAACAAGGAGGGGGAATTATTCCTTTAAAACTATTGCCAGATTGACATGCGTGGGCCCCATGCCATTCTCTGGTGGATCAAAATTGATGGGCTCCACACTGTTCTTTGGCACATTGACATGCCTGGTCCTCATGCCATTCTTTGGCAGGTTAACACACCTGGGCCTCACACCATTCTTGAGCCTGTGGTATGTCCATAGAGTTTGTCTTCTCCCAGTAATGTTGGGAGCAGAGGCTGGGCTGCTGGCAGGGTGCTCCTGCAACGCCATCGGTTCAATTTCATAGAAGAGAGCCCAGGCATGCTGAGGAGAAGATGCATTTCTTCTTTTTTTTTTTTTTTTTCTTCAAGTCAGGTAGGTGAGATTGAAGAGCAGCATCCTGAATGATGCCTCCAAAACTTATCTGCTGAAGGGTGTGCATACATCCAAGCTCCTGCTCGGAGCAGCCCCCAGTTGGATCCAGTTTCTCAGGGCTTTGTTCAGTCATATTTGGATACCCTCAAGGACGGTGGCTCCGTAGCCGCTCTGGGCACCTGTGCGGTGTCTGAAGACCCTCATGGTGACAGTCTTTTCCCTTTGTCTAGCTGGGATTTCTCCTGGGTCTGTTGCCACTTGTCCTTCTGCCACGGAGTATCTCTGAGAAGAGTCAGTCATCTCTACAGCTTCCCAGCAGGCAGCTGGAGTCACCAGTCAGGTCCACCCCTGAGCCTTCATTCTCAACGCAGGCCAGAGGCAGCTCCCTCGCCCTGCCCGCACGCGCCCCAGCCCCTCACCATCCCAAAGACCCTGCGCTGTGCCCTGACCACACTCATCAGTGTCTTTCCTGTACTGGGGAGACCAGGAGGGGACACAGGTGTCCAGATGCAGTCACCGAAGGGCCAAAGACAGGAGGAAAGCATTTTTACTGGGGTTTTTTGTTGGTTTATTGGTTGGGGTTGTTTCTGGTTTTATTTCCCTCTCTTGAAAAGGACTCCCAATGAAGCAGCTAGAAGGGGACCTTAAGGGTGAAATCTGGCACTTCTTCCTGGCAGAACTGCTTCTTCAAATGTGTTGGGTTTGCCTGACGAGGCTTTGTTAGTGGGGTGGGTGTAGGAGTCACTTCTGATAGAAGATGCCAGAAGCCCATGTTGGATAGAGCCAGTTCCAGCTGGCTCCAAGACAGATCTGCCGATGGCTAAAGCTGAGCCCATCGGCAGTGCTGGTAATGCCGCTGTGATATCATATTTAAGAAGGGGTAAAAACTGCTGCACAGCAGCAGCTGAGAGAAAGGGATGAGGTTATGTGAGAGCAACAGCTCTGCAGACACCAAGGTCAGTGAAGAAGGAGGAGGAGGAGGTGCTGCAGGCACCGGAGCAGAGATTCCCCTGCAGCCTGTGGTGAGGACAGTGGTGAAGCAGGCTTGTCCCCCTGCAGCCCAGGGAGGCTAACGGTGGAGCAGATGCCCACCTGCAGCCTGTGGAGGACCCCACGCCACAGCAGGTGGATCCACCCAAAGGAAGCTGCAACCCTGTGGGAAGTCCATGCTGAACCGGGCTCCTGGCAGGACCTGTGGCCCCGTGGAGAGAGAGGAGCCCACGCTGGAGGAGGTTTGCTGGCAGGACTTGTGACCCCATGGGGGACCCACACTGGAGCAGTCTGCTCCTGAAGGACTGCGCCCCATGGAAGGGAGCCACACTGGAGCAGTTTGTGAAGGACTGCAGCCCGGGGGAAGGACCCACATGGGAGAAGTTCATGCAGGACTGTCTCCTGTGGGAGAGACCCTATGCTGGAGCAGGGGAAGAGTGTGAGGAGGAAGGAGCAGCAGAGACAAGGTGTGATGAACTGACCACAACCCCCGTTCCCTTGTGCTGTTTCGGGGGAGAGAAGGTCAAGAAATCAGGAGCAAAGTTGAGCCTGGGAAGAAGGGAGGGGGAGGTGTTCTAAGATTTGATTTTATTTCTCATTATCCTACTCCAATTTGATTGCTAATAAATTAATTTCCCTGAATTGAGTCTGTTTTGCCTGTGACAGTAATTGCTGAGTGATATCCCTTATCCTTATCTTGACCCATGAGCCTGACCATATTTAGTCCCCCTGTCCAGTTGAGGAAAAGGAGTGACAGAGTGGCTGGGTGGGCACCTAGCAGCCAGCCACCACACCAAAGCAACAGGTGTCTGATTTTGTTACTTGATCTATTGCTATTTATTGTACGCCACCATGGAGGGTCGGGCTTCATCTTCAATCACCCCTTGGGCAGGCTTCCTGTCCTCAGACTGAGAAACCCCCACCTCCAGGCCCCAAGGACCTTGGTGGCCCTCTGAGTCTCCTCCCGTCACCCTGGCGCAGCAGGCCAATGGAAGCCAGGCGCTCTCCTCCCCTCTCCCGTGGGGCTCAGCGTGTAATTTGTGAGCACTGTAATTGTCCATGTTGATCTCACAGAATCCTTATTGAAATAATTTCTCCAGCCAATTTAGAAATGCCTTTTTGTCTCCCACCTCTTTCTGTCTCTCTCTCTGCAGTTTGGAGTCATTAGCAACCCTACAGAGGTGCATTGTGTCCCATCACCCTGCTTCCACCTAGACAATACTAACCAGTATCAAATAATACTAACTACTAGTAGAAAACAACTAACCAGTATCACCCCTGGTGTTCGTTAATTCTTGAGTTTTATCTGAGCAGTTTATCTAAAAGCCATTTTTCTCTGCATCTGCATTTTCAAAAAGAACATAACTTTCTAGATGGATCAAAGAAACATAGATAAGTGTAAAGAAAAATCTCATTTTTTTAAGTTATAAACTCTTGGGAGCTTGTACCATTTCTAAGTATATGCTAGTGTAGTCCCTGAGTTTCTACACAACCCCAATTCTCCTTTGTTTTTTTGTTACTGTCATAACAATATTTAAAAGGTGACCTTTGGAGGAAAAGAGGAAAGGGCTTTTTCTCCTTTGGTACTTTTTATCTTTATACCTATAGAGAAGTCCCCAAACTGTAGTTTGGTGGGTAGGATTTTTATTGACTTGGTTTTGGTGATTCCTTCCTCCCATGTGTTAGATATGTTTTTATCCTCTCTGCTTTAGAAGGCCATGTGGCTAATGGCAGACAGCTTGGTAGGATTCAGGTACCGCAGAAATCAGACAGCATGAAGACAGTTGGAGGGATAATTGATTTTTGGTTTTAAAGGTGCCAGCTTTTGTTTAGCACACCTTATTTTCTGAACCTGACCACTTAGCACAGTTTTTCCTCTTGTACCTCCAGGTAAGATTTGAGAAAGCATTTAAGCAATATTTTTCAGACAGCAAATAAAACTTCCAGTAAGTAAGTAATGGGCTTTCTCTTTCTGATAGTTAAGCAGATAAATAAGCATAAGGGAAAACTGTCTATTCAAGACATTCTTCATGCATTTTAAACTAGCGAAGCAAGCCAATGAAAAAGAAGCAAATGCATTTTTTTTTCCTTTTCAGGTCACCAAGACAAGGTTTTTTCATTCTTTTAGGAAGCGAGTAGAGAGGCAGTGGAATTTACAAAGCCCAAGTGTATGATGGGTTTGTGTCAACCTGTGGTATTTTCCCTTTCAGTCTTCATTTAGCAGCCACTGAGGTCCTTGTATGGACTGCTCTGGTAGCTATAGTTTATCTGCTGTGTCTTGACACAAATACATCTTTCCCTTGCTGCGTGATTATTTTGAGAAAATATTGGTCACTATCACTTATGAAGTGTTGAGGTACTTATTTTTTCCTCTTCAGATAGATAAAATGAGTGATCAACAGGAGAGCACACTATGATAAATATGTACTTCCAGTATTTTAAGAAATCTTTTTTAAAAATTTCATGTGGAATTGATTGGTGTGTGTTTTAAAACATGAATCCCAAACCAGTGACTACTGTCAGTTAATACCATAGGAAACATTATTCATTTGGCAAAACAAAAAAATTCTACTGGGATTAAACAAGAATAAATTAAAATTAATCCAGTATTCCAATTTCCAGTTTACCTGGCAGAATTAAAGGAGCAACCTCATCGCTCTCTTACAGCTTCATGAGGGGGGGGGCGTGGAGAGGGAGGTGCTGAGCTCTTCTCTCTGGTATCCAGCGATAGGACACATGGGAACAGCTCAAAGCTGCATCAGAGGATGTTTAGACTGGGCATCAGGAAGCATTTCTTTACCAAGAGGCCAGTCAAATGCTGGAACAGGCTTCCTAAAGAGGTGATCAATGCCCAATGCCTGTCAGTGTTTGAGGCATTTAACGAAATGCCCTTGACAGCATGAAATGGTCAGGCAGTTGGACTAGATAATCATTATAGGCACCTTCCACCTGAAGTATTTATTCAGTTCTTTTCTATGATATTCTGTTCTAAAGTAATCATAGAATTTTGATTACCTGCAGTTTGACCAGGTTTGGTGTGGTGTTTTTTCCCTTTACTGTGCGCAAAGCAGCTTAGACACTGTCTTCCTATCATAGTACACTCCTAAACTAATTAATTCCTTTCCTTTTCCTTGTTCTGCACTGATACTTCTGAGTCAAGACTGGATATGGAGAATGTGGCATTGTATAGTTTAAATGACTGTGGTCAGCCTCAGTCCTACCTTGTGAGAGCTCTAGTTAGGTTTCTTTTATCAGTTTACATCCTGACATGATGTGCAGTTATTTAGGCAGAGCACAAGCTGGGCAGAGCTACAGTCATAGATACTGAGAGAGCAAAAGTCCCCTCTGGTTTTATTTGGCTTCCTAGTGAGACTTCAGAATCCATTGCTTTCACTTTCCTGTTCTTGAGTCAGCAAGCAATACGTAGCCAAGCCCAAACCTTTTTTTTGGCTTTAGCTAGAGTGCTCTGAAATCTTCAACTCGATTTTTGGGGACTTTCTTCTCGTTCCCTGACAAACGTTTTTGACATCACTTTCTACACCTTCGAGATGTTCAACACATCAGAGCTCTCATTTGTAGCCTTCGTTGCCCCGCGAGGCAAGACTAGCTTTTCTTGATGCACTTGTATTGTGTTTCTGCTTACAATAACTGTCTAGACAATTTAGGTGAAAGGGAGGAAGAAGATGGCAAAACTTCTTGAGCTCAGAGGGACATTTGGAAAGCTGATGTGATTTCCAATGTGAAGAAACCTTCTGACATTATCTGAGGCAAAGGAGGGTTGAAATTCAGCCTGATTTTCAGCAAAGTTGCACAAAATATCTGACTTCAGATTGGTGTTGGTTCACAAACCTGCATGAAAACTGCCAGGCCTGGGAACTCTGGGCCAATAACACCGCTGGTCCGTGTCCTACCTCTGCATTTTCATTTTGTGATCTGTGTGGTGGCCACATCACACGCAGCCATGATGTGCAGTGTGGGATGTGGGTAAAACAGCAGCTCGTTCTTGCTTCTGAAGAGAGACAAGTTTAATGTTTGCAGTGTTTTATCTCCTGGAGGAGTCTGCCTCTGGCTGCTTGGGTACGGAGAATGAATGATAGTTTCCTGTCTAGGCTGTAGTCTCATTTAACGGTCTGTGCAAGCAGTTCAGAGAGTCCTGCTAGTTATTTTTAAACCTTCTTTGAAGCATTTGCACTTACGAATAATCAGTTTGAAACTTGCTGTTGTTTGAGTTTTAATATAACTAGAAGACCACATTCCAAGATTGGGACTATCAGCTGTTAATTCATTGGGAATTATAGTTCAGGTTGCGGGGTGCTTATTTCTGAACATGGTACTGACACGAGCAACAGATGAAAAGGTTTTTTGGATTTTTGCCTGTACTATAGACATTATTCATGTTCGGTTTTATTTAACATGAAGCTAAACTTTTCTTTTAATCAGTATATATTTGTCTTTGTGAGCGGTTTATCTTTAGCCAGAATAAATACTGAGGAGAAAGACATTTTTGTAGCTAGGTATTTGAAGTGTAAAAAATGAATCTGCCCTGGAGCTGTGAAAGTAGCAGACCTGTATAATTTCAGTAAAAAAAGCGAAGTTTCAATGTTGGCATCCTTTCCTTCTAAAAAAATTGAAATTTCACAAAGCTTCTATGAACTGCTGTGGTTTCTGGTGTAATTCTTCCTAGGAGTGCAACGTAGAGACAGAATAAATTATTTGCAACTGTAAGGGATGTATTTGTATGAGCTGCTGTAATGTTCTATTTGCACTCTGGTAGTAATTTCTCAGACTGTTAGGATGGTTTCCTTGGCAGCCTCACCTAAGGGAGTCTAGCAAGTCTCATACAAATAAAAGCACCTTCAGAATAATTGTTTCATTTCTCTTTCTCCTTCTCCTTTTTTTGTGAAATTTATTTACCTCCAGGGTTGTAAGTTGTCAGGCTTTAAATCTGTACCCTTCTATACCTGTGATAAATAAATTTTTGCCTTGGCTTAGGACATACTTAGTAAATAAATACTAGTATTACTATCCAGCAAATAATTTCTTACATTTTTCTAGCCATGGTTGCGTGGTATTAGTGGAATGATAAGTAGTCATTCAGAGATTCTTCTTTTTCTGAAAACATGAATGCTTTTAATTGGAAGGAAAGAAGAGGCTTTTTCTCCTAAGATTTGTTCCATAGTATGTAATTTATTATTTTAAAATAAATATATGCTTACAGATAGAAGAACATTTATTTCAAGGAAGTCCAAATACTGTTTTATTACCTTGTGCGACAGGACCATTTGAGTTGCTTCAAATCAGATTGCAGCCTTGTGTAGGACATTGCGCAGACAGTGTCAAAGATTTAAGTTAAGTTTACACCAGAGAGTGTTTATTACAACTCTTCTGTAGACGCAACTTGCACTGACGAGAAAGTCCATAAACCTTGCTGGGAAGCCTACCTTTTTGGCATCGTAGTTGCATCTATTCAAGATCTTTTGCTGTTAGTTTAGAAAGAGGAGGGGGGTTATGCATCAGTCGTTCCCAGATGTTTTTAGTGGGGGTTAAGTCTGCATCTTTATCTTGAAAAAACTTGGCTATGGAGCGACGGAAGGCCAGGACAGTACAGGATCTGGAGGGTCTGCATCAAACAGGGGAGTTGAAAGGAGAATGAAACTCGGGCGTTTTGCCTGCTGTCCTCAAGGGCACTTGGGCAACTGTTAAACCTGGAGACAAAAGGATATTCTCCTTATGCACCTCTGCTTTGTGGCTTTGGATTTTGAGGTTTTGTCTCTGGAAGACTGAAACTTTCCCGGCAGTGCTGATGCATTTATAAGTCAAGCTTTCCCCCTTGAAAGAAGGTAAATTGGTAAATGTGCAAATAAACACTTCTGCAAATGTGTGTAAGTTCAGCTAATAAATATGGCAATATTTTCTTTTAAGAGGTTTTTATCTGTTAAATTTCACTGTAATTAGTTGATTATGTCAACAAAATCTTGAAATGGAACTGCTTTTAAACACAGATTTTCTTTTTTTAGCACTGGTTGGACCATTCAAAATTCATTAAGAAGCAAATAAAAAGTAAGTGTAATGTCTCTGCCTGTTTATTTTGTTACTTCCTTAAGAATTTGAACTTAGAGTATTTGAACGTGAGTGGGAATGTTTAAATATGGCCTTTAATGGAATAGATGTTTATTCATTATTTATTGAGCTAATTGGCTGACTGTATCATGTCTAAATGCAAGAGCACTTATAAGCAATAGAGCAGCCTTCAGTAGCCCTCGTTAAATATGCGCTGTTTGTCTGAGTAGGTTGCCAGGTAATTTCAGTCTGATCTGTGAAATCAGGTTGCCTGGACACAGGTCGCAGTTTCTGTCACTGCTTCTGATCCAGAACAGATTTTGTGGGTTTTTTAAAGATTAAATGGAAAATACTTCATTGTGTGATGACTAACCTCTTTTTCATATTTTATAAATAAAACTAGCAGGAATACCTGCTCTTTCATCAAAGGGAGTTGTGGGTGGAGGGATTTAGTTTCCCACTCATTTTTTTTGCAGAAATTGGGTAAAGCAGTCCGGTTGCTCCTGGATCTCTAATAATCTGGTTGCTGGCTTGAGTGCAGTACAGCATTGCCATTAATGTGTGTTGTTAATATGCTGCAGCTGGCAAAAGCCATAGGCCAACTGATAATACCATTACTGTGAGATTAAAATACAGCATTTTGCAAGGAAATTATCCTTGCAGGTCCCCCCTTGCAGGACCTCACAGAGATGGGTCTTGATTGCTTCAGTGGTGCTTTGCCTTTCTTTCTGATAAGCATTCCAATATCCAGACAATTTTTGTAAATGGTGGAGTTCTTTTTCAAAGGCCTTTAGGACAGTTTGCTTTTACCCCACAGTGTGTGGGTGTCAGTCTGCTAGAACAGATGGTGAAGATATGCTATGGGTAAGGTTTTGGTGGTTGGCTTTCTCTTCACCTTTTCATCACATCACGGATTACTTTACCTTAAGTGACTAAGTGATTTGCAGGCGCGCTTTCCTTTTCTTGATCTGTCTCAAAATGTGGAAAATCAACGTTTCTGTAACACCTTCAGCCAGTTTAGTTGCACTATGTTGTCTGTGTTTAATCTGTGAAGGGCCTGTTTTAAAAAGAAATTGCCCAAGCCCTGCCCTGAGGAACGCCGAAGAAGGAAGCAATTTGCTGAGTGTTGTAAAGGTCTGCCTCACAACAGGATACTTTTCTTTACCTTGCATTCAGCAGGTGCTTTGAGAAGAGTTCCTCTTTCATGATGGATATTGCTCACTGCTCTTTTTTTCCCCAGCAGTGGGCAGGTAAGAGTCATTATCTCGCTGATACAGACCTTACCAGTGGTGCCTCGGGTACTATAACCTGTCTTCTAGGAGCTATCGTCGGAGACAACGTCAAAGCTCTAATTATTGGAGTTTTGGCTGCACGCTGTTTAGTAGAAAGGATCATTAATAGGCAGACACATACTGCGTTGATGTAGCGTTACAGAAGACCTTAGAAATGTGTGAGGAAAAAAAAAAAGTCATTTTTTCAGCACTTAATAGACCATCAGGCTGTTGGTCTGTAAGATGAGGCTTAAGCAGATATGGGTGCATTGGTCACAGTCTCGTGGTAGCTGGGGAACCTTTTATTGTCTGTGTTACATGGAAAGTCAGACCTAGCATTCACCTTCTATGATTAGAAAACAGTTCTTGCAACTCTACTTTGTGGAATTTGTTAGCTTTCTGTGTTCATGGGTGCCTTCCAGAGTCCTGTCTGGCACTTTTCACCTCATTTATCTTACATTTTCTCATTCGCATGTATCAATCAAATGCTGATCTATTGGGTGGGGGGTTTTTTTGAGTAGTGTTTGTGTCTGGTAACAAGAAGCATCTCCCTCTCCTTTCCATCTCGCCCTACCCCCAGTAACAGGCAGTGTACCTGGAACTTGCTGTCATTCACAGCATGCTGCAGGACACACATCTTTGAACAAAAATGTGTTTGCCAAATGGACTGTTGCTTGATTAATCTTAATGATTAGAGTATCATAAAGTATGGTAATCATCTAATTTTTTTTATTGCATGCATTTTTAAATTTAAAAACATGAGATATTTACTGCTTTGAAGGCTTTGGAAAACATACTTCATATTGGGTTTCTTGGGTTGTGGGGTGGTGGCTGTTGGTCTGCCTTAGCAGAACCGCAACTAGTGTAAACCTTTTTTCTCCCATTTAAAATCTCTATGTATACAGTTGGACCTCCGTACACGTTGCATTTTCGAATTAAGTACTATTCATCGGAGCCGAACAACCTTCATGAGGAGTTTACAAGGTAGGAACTATGCCTGGTTAACTGGGTGACTAGCAGAGGGGTAAATAAGACATCGAAGGTACACGGGGGTACTTTTTACCCAGAGTGGTCATTTTGTCAGACTACTTAGGTGTTTTCCTTCTGCCATCAGAAGGAAACATCATCTTTTTTATTTGCTGCCAAAACCCATTCGTGGGCCTCTCCAAGTGTTTTAGTTTGTAGGAGATGCTGTGTTCTGGTGCTTTGAGGTTAGGAAAGAAAGGGAAGCATTGGGTGGGGAGAGCTGCAGCTGGGAGACAGCTGCTCTTTACAGCCATGACACCTGCCATACCTCGGAGAGGATTTTCCATCGTGTCCTGCTAAGATGCCAGTGCTCTGCTTTGTCCCCTTTGCTCTGAGGCTTGGGGGTAACTTAATAATGGTGCAAAAAGCACAGAATTGTGGGAATAGGCAGCTTGAGTTCTTGGTTAGCAGTTGGTTGATCGAATCTCTTCCACTTCCCCACAAGTTCTCTGGTGCAGAAGGTGTAAAGACTGTATTGTATAAGGTCACCTTAGAATACATGGAGGTCTTTCGTTTCAGTCTGGTGGGCTGTTTTCTGAGCTGTGAGGAACTTTGCTGTGTTCATAGCACCCTAGTGTGATCTAGAGGATATTCTGAGAATTGTGAAAGGAGCAGCTGGAGGAAAAGGGTTTACTTACCTTTTGTATCTGCCAACTTTGTGTCTTCTTTGTATAGTAATCATCTACCTTAATGTTATTTTATCTTTTTGTTGTTGTTCTGTTTCTCACCGCAGGGTACTTTCTATGTCTTCTAATTTGCTTGGCAATAATCAGTGTACTCCTAATCAGCCTAAGGTGTTTAAAGATTGTTGATTGTTGCAGTTCATGTGCGTGTGATGTTTACATTAAACTTATGCCTGCAGGCATATGCTTACTTTCTCCTTTCATATCTGCTGTGTTGACCATGGGGGTTTTTTTCACTACCTGAGACAAGATCAAAGAGCTAGTTGCCACCACCTTACGAGGCTGACATGGAGGCTTTAATATCCATGATGCATTTAGTGCAGCAGCGTTAATTCAGTAAAAGGGCATACTCCTGTACAATGTATAAATAACCTATAGAACTCCCTGTGACTTGTAACTGTGTATAAGATCTTAGAGAATCCAAAAACCTTGGATGATTTGTGGGCATCTCTAGTGAGAAAATGCAGTTAAATTAGTAGGAATTAGAATATATTTTTTTCTGAAAATTGATAAAAGTCTTCATACATCAGGGTGCGTGTCTGACAAGTATTACATTTCCCCTGTGGTCAAATCATTCCATTACTGTCTACCACAAGATTTCTTGCTTCATCCTCTGAAGCATATGATCCTAGTCACAGTGAGATGTGTGTTGCTGAGCTATGTGATCATTGCTGTGATCGAGTAAGACGTTTCCTCTGAAAGTATTAAACTCTGATGCTTTGTGATCTAATTATTGCTGAAAAGCGGCATTTCAAGAAGACTATTTTAATGAGAAAAATACTTTAGTCAGCTAAATTTTCAGTGTTCTGAACTTTTTTTTTACATTATAAGCTTGACAGAAGACCACTGTGAAACTACGGAAGGAAAATGAAAATGAACTGGAAATTGATTTTACAGTGAACAAACAGTTGTTATTTTTCTTTTTTGTTGCAGAAAGTAATTTTGAGTGTTGCTGGGTTTTTAAGAATTTTTCTGATGGCTGGATTATATTTTCCACGTAGCATGTTGCATAAAAAGTGAAGATTAGCAACTATATACTTAGAATTATTCCAAGTGGAAATGGAATGGGAGTAAGAGGAGGAAGAAAAATTATCATTAACAGTAATCATGAACTGGCCTGGTTGGGGGTGGTGTTCAAAATTCCTTGTGGAGACCTGTTTTCTGGTAGACTCCAGTTTCTAGTGAAGCTGTAAACATCGCATTCTCATAATTAACACAGTAGTGGGGAAGTATTGAAACCCTTCACACACTCCGTCTTTTTCCAATGTAAAACCCCAGTTGAAATCCAGTGCATTTTGGAAGACATCTCCTGTCGCTTTTATGGGACCTGATTAGTTAGTTCAGTTAGAAAAATAACAGAGGAATATGGCTGTAGATGTGTGTCATGGAGAATTTTCGAAGGTATTTTGCTGATTTGGGGATGTCAACAGTTGAGATGCCAATGCTTGTCGGTCTGCGTGCAGAAAGGGAGCAAGCGTAAACCACGCCAACCAGAGCAGAGCTGCAGTGCTGCGCAGGCCAGCTCACACTGATAGAAACACTGCCCGGATTTTTCTTGCAAATTTAGGAGAGTTCATGGGATTGTGACTCATCAGGGGAAAATAATAAGAACAGGAAAGATACTTGTCTACCCTTAATCTATGCACACAAATACCCAGGTTTGATTGGCAAGTCAGGTATTAACCAAGTATGTGAATCAGAGATGTGACAGTGAGCTAACGCGGATAAATCTGATTCTGCTTCAGTGTATCATGAGAAGTCTTTTTAATCTTCCTTTTAATTTCTGTTTTCCTGACTGATTCCAACTATTCATCCTTCACCACATTCACAGCCCATCCTCTGTGATGAAAAACACTTTGTCTTTCTAGCATCCTTTGTAAAGATGGGAGAGGTTTACCTTCGCATTTACTGGGCGGACTCTCAGTAGTGCTTCATCCTTTTCTTCTCTTGAGTCATCGCCAACCTCACCCTGCGGTGTCCAGAGCAGTGCAGAGCCTGCCTGTGCCATCCTGTCCTCTACAGAGCTCTTGCATGGCCTGGGGCACTCCTGCATGCCTCAGTCCCCAACACTGAGTGGCTGCAAAACATAAGGGAAGCCTAGAATGTAAGATTAGCAAGAGTTTAAAATCCTGCTGCGGTTTGAAGGCTGTAAATTCCTGCTTGGCCTCCTAAATGAATGTGTGGGCTTTGTGGAATTCAGGTTTCTTTTATTCAGAACTTTTCTTCCATTTTAAGTGACAATTTGGTCTGAGCTTTTCTTTTTGCCCACTTTGGACTTTTTCCATGTTCTGTACTTGTGTTTGAGAAGGTATCCCTGAAGTCTTCATGCCTCTATCTGTGTTTTGTCTCTAGGTTCTGTAGTTTAATTCTTGCTTTAATTGGGCAATACGCAGTTCAGGACAACATTGGAGTGTCAGTGACATTTAGTTTGCTGTGCTGTACGCTCAGAGTAAAGCGCATCCCTGAACAGCAAGGCTTTGGACAATGTCCTGAACACAGCCAGAAGGTGAAAACATTCTCCTCTTTGTGATTTTAGTGAAAGCTGTGGGAACTTTGAAGGTTGCAGGGTTCATCTGAGTGATTCCAAAGGCTCTGTTTTTTTAAGAGCCAAGTTAATGAAAATGTTGTGACTACTCAGTGAATTGGACTATTTTTTCCAGCCATTGGGGCTAGAAAGGTGGCTTTATATATACTTTTGACTTTCTGAATTTTTATTCGTCAGGTACCTGTTTGTATTACAGCTCCGGCAAGACATTCTTTCAGGGAAGTAAGTACCTCTTTGCTCTTGCAGCTATAATTTAAAGTATTTATAGTAGTTAATCTCGTAGCGACTTAAAATTTTACTTTAACTGCATGATTGTTTTAATTCTTTATGATATTTGTGCATAGATTATAAATACGGTTTACAGTTCCATGTGCATTTTCTTCCTTTAGAATAGAGAGAGATATGACTTAGTGAGCATCGTGACTATATTATTGACAAATAAAATGGGTAAAGACCTTTGATGGATTGACCAGGTGATGGAAATGTATAAAGAGAGCAAAGGCTGTCCTGATTTTTGTGACTTGAAAATGTACCATGGGCTTGCCATATTTTTCAGTATGGTGGGTGAAAGAGGAGGAAAAGATGAAGTGCAACACTTTCTGTATAACTCAACCCTGCAAAAGTACTTTGTGTGTTTATAGTCTCACCCTGGCCAATAAATCCACACCTGCTCTATTGGTTTTTTTTAATTACAAAACCAAAAAACCTCAAAATCTCGTGTTCTAAAATCAGTGTTGGAGCAAAAGTCATTTCATAGTTGATTTAATGTCTCCATTAGTTCAAGACAGTTTTATGGTGGAGCATATCATGTGTTTAGTGCTAGTTAGAATGTACCAAATTAGGAAATAACCATATGCAAGTAAAAATTAATTGTAGATCTTTCATGTCAGTAATAGCATGTGGAAGTTAATGCTTCCATTTCATATATCAGGCTACTTCTTAGCTTTATTGCAAGAGGAACTCACTGAGAAAAAAGACATGATTTTTATAGCTTGATTTTTTTTCTTTTTAAGACTGAAATGCCCGTATGAAACTGCTGTTGAACTAGCAGCTCTGTGTCTTCAAGGTATGCACTCTTTTGAAAGTGATTTGTCTTAATGTGTTAAAAAACTCGCCTACTAGTTTCTTTTCACTCTTTGGTACTAATGATTTCTCTTTGTTCATATATAAATGGCATTTCTTTACCTGAGGAGAAGAATTTTAGGGAGATCACTTTCCTGTCTTCCCTCCATTCATGACTTCTGAGCTACATTAGCCAACGTCAGCACATTTACCCAGGGGAAGGAGCCTCAAAGGCATGGATAGACAAAGGTTCCCTGGAAACCCGGGGCTGACCAGGGAAGAAAGACACCAAATAGTTCCTCGCTGAGGGAGAAGCTGTGGTTTGAGCGCAGCGTGACGTGTTCAGGCTGAAGAGCCAGCTGGCCCTTCAGCACAGGCTTTGTGGCAGGCAGGTCCCTGCGGGTGCAGTTGTGAACGTGGGCTGCCTGGCCAGTGCTTGGGAGAGTGAGCCTCTGCCGAGTGTCACGCAGGAGACGGTTACAGGGCCAGGAGGGAAGGCATGGCAGGTCCTGGAGACGAGAGAATTACACAGAAAGGTAAGAACTAAAGTTACTTCTGTGTCAGGAGCAAGGGTTACAGGATTTTAAAAGAACAGGACACTGCATTTCATTAGCTTATTGTAGGAAAAAGTATTTTTTTCATTGCTGTGAACATGTTAATACAAATATTCATTCCATTTCAGATGGCTTGTTGTGTAGATGGGAGGGAAACTTGTGTAATGAAGCCCAAATCAAGTTTGGTTTTGTTTTTTTTTTTTCCCCCAAAAAGAAAGTGCAGTGATTTGGACCATTCTAGGCATATCAGCAGTAAAATGAAGCGAAATGAAAAATACCCTTCCTGTTCCACCGGTTATTGGCACATGAAGTGTTCAGGCAGTATCTTAGTTTGATACAGGAATGGAGATACTCAGTAATTCTAGATCAACTTGACAGTCAAAACTGAGATTTCAGTTCCAAGCAGCAACAGGTGTAAATCTTAAGGCAGTGAGCTATTTCTCAGTTTCCATTTGCACCAGCCTGTCACAGCTCTGATTGTTAGGTGTGCAAAAAACTGCTGCAGGCAAACTTTTATTTGTCTTTTTGAGGTGGAGAAAAATCTGGAGTCCTTATTTGGTTCATTACTTCCATTTTCACAAATAAAAACACTTGCACCCTCACCCCTGGTCTAAGCAAGGAGAACCAAGCAAAGAATAACATATATGATGCCTCAACGTTTTGGGGAGTAACTGACACCTGTGATTACTATGTAAATGTAATACAATAGCCATCCATCCTGTTTATAATGTCTCCAACTAAGTACAAAGCTAACACTTCTTGACACTGTCCCTTGGAACATATTTAAATTGTGGTAGCATTTCTGTCTTTTCTTCAGTTTCAGTTTTCCACTATTTTGACATCATCGCACTAACTTTCTCCAAAACTATTTCATTATTGCAACTAATTTCTTTATCTCTGCTGTCATATGCTATAATTAGCATTTTTATAATGTTTCTTAGATTTTATTGACATTGGAAGCTTTTAATTAAAAGAGTTTAAAGAAATGTCAAATGATTATTCCCTCCTCAGCAGGTTACACGTACTGTGTGAAATTCAATCTTGCTCCTTGTTGTTGCTTTCCTAAGAGTGAGGAAGAAGTTATAAAAGGATGTTTAGGAATTGATGCTCTACCCCTCTGAAAGGCCTTTTCTCTTTACAGGACAGCTTTAAGCTTCATATATTTTCTTTATTGAGGAAGTTGTTCTGTTACAGTAGTTCTTTCAGACAACAGTTGCTGGTGTTTTTTGTTAATCATATTTCAAACATAAATTGTTGGTTTGCTGCCCCGTCCCATGAAGGAACTTCTGTAGCCAACTGGATCGATCTGCAGCATGTGAAGCAGATACATAATCACATGCTTCACTTAGGGATTATCTACAGAAAGGTTGTAGTCAAACTTGAATCATCACTGCTAGAATAAGTTTTTAACTACCCCATTAGTCTTGTGTGGTTTTCATATTTAACTTTTGAAACTGCTAATTAAACTGAAAAGGCAAACTTCTCAGATCTCGAGTTTTCAGTTCTAATCATAAGACATCTTCATGGGATAGTGCAAACTTTTTTTCCCCTTCTGTGTAAAAGAATCAACAATACATTTACAAATAGACATATTTTTGCCATTTTCAAAAACTTTCCAGGAAACTTCCTTTTAAAAATCTCCCTCAGTTTATGCAGTTATTTATTTAAGAACATGGATAATGTATATAAATGCATTATGGAACACCCTCCCCCCCAAAAAAAAACTCCTGTAGGACAGGCATGCCAAGGTATGATACATTTGTCATAAAACTGCAAATGAAGAGATGGGTCCTCTGCTGTGCCCTTGTGTGGAAAAATATTAGTGCTGCTGAGCCATTCAGGGAACGTCATTCCACTAGGGAAGACACTAGTGAGAGCATCCTCATATGGAGCTCGCGCTTCCCCCTTCTTCCACTGCCCCTCCACCCTGTGCGGGGAGCTGATGAGGCTCTTACTGGCTCTTATTCTCAAAACCTGTTTCTTCGAGGTCAAAATGATGGCACCATTTGTTTGCCTGAAAGTGAATAGTGAGTGCAGCCATTGAGAAACAAGGATATATTTTTCTTGTACTTAATACTTCTGCCCTAGCTTCTCTGTGTGTCTTTTGTCCTACACACTCATGATTCTTCTCATCCTTACACATCCTCTTCACAGCACAGTCAGCCTCCATTCCCCACCTTCTCTCTGAGTTATCTAGTAGAGAAATCTTCCATGTTTTTCCTAGATGGTTGTCAACACATCAAACTTCGGTTTCTTAATTTCTTCCCCTGAAGTCCTCCTTGCTAATGTATTTGTTGTGGCTCCCTCTTATATACTGGAGACTGGGCTGCCAGTAATTCTTAGCAACAGCTGTGTTAAATAGGCTTCCAACTTAGATGAAACAGCGGCAGAGCTGAGATATCTCTGTTAAAGAAAAAGACATATAGATAAGAATACTGTAACTCTCCATGGAAGATTACTGTTGAAGAGAAAAAAAATGTGTGTGAGGCAGTAGTTAGAAATGAGCATCAGTGAATTCAATCTGCTTAATATCCTCAGGAATGCTAAATGTTGGAGCGAAGCACAAGTGCTCAGAATCACCTAGGAAATGTATCAGTCAACAGATTGCATTTGGAATATAACTTCCTATGTTCTAGTGTATCCTGCTAGGAAGACTGAGAGTGAACTGAATGTTTGCAACTGGTATGTGTAAAACTGCCCTGGAGCAATAGAACTGTTTTCTTCAAGGGATTTCACTTCCCTCTATGCTTTTTTAAATAATTTTTAGTAGTAATGGTAGTAGTAGTCAAGAAACACCAACTGACAAAGGCCTGGTTTGGAATCGCATCGCGTGCCAGGTGACTCGTGGTATTTGCCACTGATGTTTGTGTCTCAGTCCCGCGGCAGTGACATTGCATCCTCTTCATATAGCTGAGAGGTGCCAGGGCCAAAGCGTGTCGCAGGCCTAAGACAGTTAAGGGTGGAAATCAGTGAGATGTTCAGCACTTGCATCTCCTGCTGAGCTCAGGAGAGTTTGAAAGCCTTCTGCTCCTAGAAGAGAAGATACCAGGCCCTAAGTAAATAAGTACGAAGTGACACATCAATGCTTCAGCATTTCTTTCCTTAAAAATTACTTAATCTGAGTACTACACCACCAGTGTGGTTTAAAAAAAAACACTCAACCCACTGGTTTCTTGAGACTAGGTCTTATCTTCAGGTTTTGACACGACCGGTGATGTAACAAAGCGTGCAATAGAACGGGAAGTGTTTTGGAATGTAAAGTATGATCTCATTGCACCAAGAGGAAGTTTCAAAGTAAATTCTTCTAAAACAGCAGCACATTGATTTTTGGTTTTAATAGAAACTTTATTTCCTTTAAGTGCTTTAAAATCCAGGGAAGTGGCTTTGGTTAAGATGGTTTAGTTCTAACATTCTTAAATGTCAGGATGCTGTACCATAACCTTACACTGCTGCAAACACATTTGTCTGAATTTTGCTGTACAATCTGGTTTGAGTTTGTGGGTTGTTTTTTTTTAACTTACAGTATCTATACAAGGATATTCTTTTACGGCATACTTAAAAACTTATAAACTATCATTATCTTTGTGGAGATTATGGAATTAAATGTTTCCGGTTATCCTATGATCTTTATGATTTTAACTTTTCAACTAATTGATTGCAGCTGAGCTGGGAGAGTGTGAGCACCCAGAGCACACACCAGAACTCGTGTCTGAATTCAGGTTTGCACCAAACCAGACCGAAGCAATGGAATTTGACATTTTTCAGAAATGGAAAGAGTGCAGGTAGGGTACCTGTGTGAGAGTGGTGTCTCTAGCAACAGGAGGAGTTTTTCTTCTCTTCAAAAGTCAAGTATGTCCACAAGAACCCCTTCAACAGATGTAAAATGGTGATTATGTTTGTCAGTTGAGCAGTATTCTAGACAAATTTTGAGCCCTCCCCCTCCTTAAAAAGGGCAAGCAGTAATCTAGGGAAGATTGGTAGGGTGAAGTTTTCTTTTTTTGTTTGTTTTTCTTTAGGTGATTTCATAACAGTTTAAGCAGTCTGATCGTTTTTTCTGATTGAGTTTGAAACAATTCTCTTTCTCTCTGTGACACATGCACACATAAGGCTTTGTGTTTGGGACAGTAGCAAATAGTTTTTCCTGTCTTTTGTTAATAACTATGGTACATTTTGGTGATGCTGTCTTTCATCCTTATTGGCAATTTTAGACCTTTTTCAATCTCCATCCTTCTGATTTATTTTCATTTGGAAGGAACAGGGTAAAAGCGTAGGCTAAGCTTGAAATACCATTTAGTATGATTGAGGGCCCAAAGAAAAGGGATAGGGGAACAAATTTTAAAACATCTTAAACGGACAAAAATTTCCTACCATAAAGTATAAATAACTTTTATGTTCTTAGGGGAAAGAGCCCGGCGCAGGCTGAATTGTGCTACTTGAACAAAGCTAAATGGCTAGAAATGTATGGTGTAGATATGCATGTAGTTAAGGTAAGATCCACGTTACACTTTATTTTATGAATGTGGGGTCAGAACATTGAGTGGAGATGCTGTCTCAGGCAAAACAGCTTTGGCTCAGGGAATTTCACTGAATTTAATCATACTGCCAATTAACATAAATGTTTAATTACTGATTTGAGCACTGTCAAAAAAAAAAACCAGACGCAGAAATTCTTCCCCCTTCCCCAGCTCAACTTAAGGCCAGCACCTCTCCTCCCATCTTCCTAGTGCCAGCTCCCCTTGTTTTCCCTGTGGGTCACACTCAGTCCCTCCCAAGGCAGCCCACAAGGTTGGGGTCATTTGCACAACGGTTTCTTTGTGCTGCTTCCTGCTTCTCACTCATTACCCTCTGCTGACCTGTGCTTCTTACTGCTCCTCTGCTGCTACATGCGTCACCCATGGGCCACTGTCCCTCAGGGCCATCCCTGCCCTGGTAGGGGTTCTCTGTGGGCTGCAATCCCTCAGGTCTGTCCCTGCCCCAGTGTGTGGCACCCATGGGCTGTGGCCCCTCAGGATTGTCCCTGCCCTGGTGTGGGTTAGTCCCTCAGGCGTGTCCCTGTTGCGGTGTGGGTTGCCCCTGGGCATGGTCCCCAGAAGGACCTTCTCCTGCAGGGAGAGGCTCCTCCCAAGAGTGCATCTCCAGCCATGTCCCCCACAGCATCCCTTTCCACTTCCCTTTTCTCATGTCCCTCGAATTTTTCCTGTTGTGCCTCCTTCTCCTGGCAGCTACTGCTTGCTCTTAAACATGTGTGAGCTGAGGGGTGGAGGTGTGGGCTCCCCTGGCTACAGTCTTGGTGCGGGGCCCTTTCCATGGGCATCAGAGCCATCTGGAGCAGAGCACAGCCTCCTCCCATGCAGGGCACCCTGTGCCCACCACCCTCCCCGTTGTAAGAACCTGCCAGTTTGCACCCAGTACAGATGCATATTCTTCTGCTCTGTAATGTTAAAAAAATATGCAAGCCTTATTGTTTAGTTTACAAGCTACAGATTTTGACATACTCCTGTAGTAAGATTTGCACTACTAATGGCATATTGATTATTGATTCTGTGCTTGCTTGCAGGGAAGAGATGGTTGTGAATACGCTCTTGGACTGACACCAACAGGCATATTGATCTTTGAAGGAGCCAACAAAATAGGCTTATTCTTTTGGTAATCTGTTTTTGAATCTATCTCCTTTACATAACAGCGTCTTGACTTTATTTTGCAATGTGGGCTCAATCTACAAGGTTAAAAGACCGATCTCCTATGAGGAAAGGCTGAGAGACTTGGGGTTGTTCAGCCTGGAGAAGAGCAGGCTCCAGGGAGACTTTATTGCAGCCTTTCAATGCTTAAAGGGGGCCTATAAGAAAGATGGGGAAAAACTTTTTAGCAGGGCCTGTTGCGATGGGACAAGGGCTACTGGCTTTAAACTAAAAGAGGGCAGATTTAGACTAGATAGAAGGAAGAAACTTTTTGCAACGAGAGTGGTGAAACACTGGAACAGGTTGCTCAGAGAGGTGGTGGATTCCTGTCCTGGTTTGAGCCCTCATCCGTGGAAACATTCAAAGTCAGGTTGGACGGGGCTCTGAGCAACCTATCCTGTTTGAAGATGTCCCTGCTCATTGCAGGGGGCTTGGACTAGATGACCTTTAGAAGTCCCTTCCAACCCAAACTATTCTATGATTCTGTGATCAAGGTTAAATGTGAAAGTTGGCCTGGTTGGAAGTACCACACTCAAATGTGAAATATTTGTTGAAAAATAGCCACATTTCCAGGAAATCATACTTCTATTATGATTCCTGAAGTGTTCCAGGATTGCAGATCACTCGTACATTTTGGAGGATTCTCCTAGATTACAAAATGCTATTTTTCCATTAATATTCTTTTTGCTTCTTGTCCTTAGGCCTAAAATCACAAAAATGGACTTTAAAAAGAGTAAACTAACACTTGTGGTTGTAGAAGATGATGAACAGGTAACTGTCTTCCCTTAGCTGGGCCTGATCCAACAGTGTGGGGTGTGCTCGGGCTGGTAAGAACACAAGGGAGGCTCAGCACACTGTTGGCCCAGGCTGTATTTCTCCTACCAAGGACAGTAACTAATATCGTGCATGCCAACTTCCAAAGCTTTTGTTTCTGCATTTAGGGCAGAGAGCAAGAGCACACATTTGTTTTCCGGTTAGACAGTGCCAAAACATGCAAACATTTGTGGAAGTGTGCAGTGGAGCACCATGCTTTCTTCAGATTGCGAGCCCCAGCAAATAGTAAATCTAGTAGATCCGACTTCATAAGGCTGGGATCACGCTTCAGATTCAGGTATTTAGCAGAGTAACAGCAATATATTTGTGTTTATGCAAAGGAGGAGGTACAGCATCCAGCAAAAGGCAGTAGTTAACTTTGTTTATTTCTGTATTTTAAGTGGGCGGACAGAGTATCAAGCAACGCATGGGACAAGATTACGCAGAACTAGTACATTTGAAAGAAGGCCCAGCAAGCGATATCCTTCTCGAAGGCATTCAACTTTTAAGGGTAAATGTTTGTACACATGTTCACTGAACAGGTCATGCAGGTGTCCTGTTAACTCATATAAATGTCATATTACAACCATAAAATCTGTACCATGGTATAAAACCAAAAACATGTCAGACCACCTACAAATCAGAATGTATGTGGCGTTTTTTTCTCCAAAGTCAGAGTCCATTGTTCCTATCTATCAGTTTTAATCTCTGTCTACACTTAGTCCTTCCATTTCCCATCTGTGGAGAAGGAAGTACCTGTGGGGTGTTTTGTTCCTCTGTTGAGGAGGGAAGAAAAGTTGCACCAAAGTCAATGAGGGAAAGCATGTAACATTTTCTTTGAAAAAGTGCATCTGTCATGTAGAGTGGAGCAGTGTCCAAAAGCCTCTCTGACTTGCTAATATAGCCAGACAGTTTTAGGGTTATCAAGCAGTTTCATTATGCAGTTGTTGCTGCTTTGCTGACTATATTGGCGTGTTATTCACCTCTCCAGACTCTGACCTTAACCAGCTTTCTCTGGGAGTTGAAATGTGCTGAATTTGAATGGAATGATAAGGAAGTGATTCCCCTTTTGGTTTCGTCATTTGTCCTTCAAAACTTAAGCTAAGACTTCTATTCCTTGTAGAAAAACCTAGGAAGGAGCACTGCAAGGCAACCCCCTCTAAATTCTATATTACTTGAGGCTGGAGGTATAGTTACTGTATGGAACAGGGTGAGCTGACGGTCCCTTAGGATGTCTTTGCACTCCTTTGCATTCCAAGAATAAGAACCTCAGTTCCCTGAAACGTTCTTGTGGTATTATGGGGGCATTTTTATTTCTCACATAGAATGGAGGGGAAAGGGTAGCAAATATGCATGCTTTCTGGAGGCTGTAACAACCCTTTCCTCAGCAGATGTCAGTTTTATGGAAATGCAAATTTATTAAATTTGTGAGATACTGTTATGTGATATGTGAGAGTCAATTATACAGTAAGTGGGGATGATTTCATAACTGGAAGAATAGATTATTTTAAATTTATTTTTACAATAACAGGACCTATCAGACCTGCAGGTTACACCTAGTGTCTCAGTGCTTCTGTACCCATGTCTGTAAGATGAGGAGAAAAAAGAGAAAATGTGGCTTATGGTCAGCTTAGTCCTCTGTGTGTAGCAGCCAGGTAGAACTGCTGTCATACACTGATGATCTCCCTCCAGAGAGCTTGACAGCATGCTGAAGTTAATACAAAAACTCCCTTTACGTGATTGTCTTTCCCACATCTCTTGGCCATTAAGACCTATACCTAGCTGCAGCCCACAAGGGTTGGATTCTGTTGTAGCTCAGTGTCTTTTAGATTTCTACACTGTCTCATTGAGTTTGTCATCCATTTTCTTAATTCAGCAGACACTTGGATTTTCACCTGTATCACTCAGCAGTTTTTCAGTGCTCTTGAAAAATACGCTGTTTGTCACGAAAAAGAAATGATACATCCTAGTTACTCAGCTGCCTTCTTCACCGTTCTTTCCAGCCTATCCAAAGCACAAGCCAAGACCTTGTTGCTCGAGACTACTCAGTGCCTTGCCATATTTCCAACTGATGGGCTTTTTTGGCTACCATTGTTCACTGTAATAGTACACAGGCCATTACCAGCTTCAGGAATACTCTGGTTTCTTTAAGATGCAAAATTGCTGTGAGGGGCAGCTTCTGATTTCCGAGGGACTTGATGGTATTGACATGTTAGCTGCAGCAAGGTGAGAAAAGTAGGTAGTGCCCTGATTGTGCAGAACTCACTCTGCCAAAAGTCCTTCTGTTGTGGCATTTGGGAAGAATACTTTTGCCTGCTGTCACCTTTAATGGGCTTTGACTCTTGCAGAAACAGAGGGAGGTTCGTGTCTGCCTCATCCTTTATGTACTCACAGGGGAATGTTGGAAAGCACAGGACTGCACTTGTAATTCTGATGGCTTTGTGCAAATGTGCCTGTATGAGGATCTGCTTAAGCTGTAGCATAACGTGCCAAACACAATAGCTACAAGATGACTGAGATTTCACGTCTTAAGTTATTTTCACCTGTCTAAAGGTTTTTTATTCCTTTCTTTTTAAGCAAACAATCCTGTGAAAGCAGCACAACTGTGGTAAGTGACTGCCCAAGTTCTCTCTGCCTCTCAATTGCTGTTAGAAATGGGATTCTGAAGACTATTTCTGCATTAGGATTTGTCCAAACAAATTCTCTGGTGTGGAATGAATTACTTTGGGATCTCTTATTATGCAGCACCAGATTCTTCTTGGGGACTGCCTATGAGACTTTAAGTGCTTCCATTTTTAAATTTTTTTTTCGTCTTGTGTTTTAATTCAGACTAAAGTAAAGTATGTTTCCTTTCTGCTCATTGCTGTTATGCTAACTTAGCTGGCATTATTTATTCCTGTTTTGTAAATGTAAACAGAAAAGAAAAATTTTGCACCCTTCTTTCTTGCACCCTAACTGCCGTGGTGTATATTTTGAGTAAAATATCAATGTCCTTAAGAATATGAATATATTCCCTCTAATACTTCCCTGAAGAGTAGAACCCTGAACTATAGGAAATTATGACATAGGTGTATTGATTACATAAAAGCTAATTTTTTTTCTCCCTTAGTGCTAAAAATACTCCTGAAGTCCATAACTACCAGGTAAGAGCATAATAATTGTTGAGGATAATATTGTCATTTTCTTATTTAGTGCTAAGTATTTTTCCTCTCTGGTTTGGTCCCCTTTCCTTACTCTGGGGTGAGATTCTCTGAGGTGGTTCAGAAATAGACAGCATCACATTGGGAGTTAAAGGGAAAGCGCAGGGACTCCGCTCTTTCTTCCCGTGTGTTCTTGGATGCTCTAAAAGCTGATCGTGCTCCATTTGCCACCCTCTTCCTTTCCTTTTCTGTGAAATCACAGGTTAAAACTTCTGGGACTGTGAATATGATGGACCCTGGGAGACTGCTCTGTGAGCAACGCTTTTGTCTAGAGCAGCCTCTCACATTGGATGATTTGTGACAACAAGTTCAAATTTGCAATTATCTTCCTTATCACAACACTTATGGAGTTCATTGCTGGTCAAATGTTTGTTTGTTGGGGTTTTTTTTAAACAAGCTTCTTTATACACTTCAAGGAAAAACCTTACCCAGTTTTCATCTGTGATACTAGCAGTCAGTGCTACTGTGAAAGCAAGCTGTGCTTTCAGCCGGAGTGTGTGCATGAGAACAACTTAGTCTTAATACTTGCTTTTGTTAAAAGCCTCACTAGTGATTTTGTTTCACTGTTTCTCCTCAAGATCTCATGGATATGATCGAGAGAAATGCCGTCACCAAAGACAGGTGACCTTCTGAAGACTGCTATTATAATAGTAACCTTTCTCACTCTCCACCTTTGATTAAAGCTGACATTCTTTTGATGTGCTTTCTTATGAGAAGCACTAGATGTGCCAGGTTGTCTCGCAAGCAGAAAAGCAATTTTCTTTGCATTTTCCCATGAGTGTGTCTTAATGAGCAAGCTCATCTCCAAGAGTTCTCATGTATATGCTAAGTGGCATGGGAGAAGGTCTGAAACAGTGGGGTTTCTGGGGCTCACAGGCAGCATGTTCCTCATGACCTCAGGAAAATAAAAAGTTAGAGTTAAGAGGAAGGTTTTTATATGATCTCATTAACCAGGTTCAATCTTTCCACTTGCAGCCACAGTATCATCCTAATATACATCCCGCTCAGCCACACTGGCATCCACATACACCTGTGAATGTAAGGTAAGCAATCTTCACTTTGTGAAAAAGATGATTATTCTTTTTTTATCTTAATCTGTTGGCGTGAAGCTTTGGTGGATATATTGGGTGATTGTCTACATGTGAAAAGCAAACAGAAGTTAGAAATATGTGATGTAGAGACGGCATTAAATAACTTCAATTTAGATATTGCTGTGGAATGTCCTACATGAAAAGGTTTTGGGGGTTGATTTTTAATTCAGAATTTGAAATACAACTTTAGTGTATTTCTGTAGGGACTACGTTTCATGGAGAGATGCTCAGTAGCTTCAGTACAACTAATTGCAATTTGATCAGTGTTTAATCTCCTAAGACAAAGAAGAAACTCATTTTAGGGTAAAGTTAATTTATGAGTGAACAGATTTTTGTATTGCAGTGCTTTTTTGATCTTTTGTAGAAATGTATATAGAAAAATAACATGTACGTGGAACAATGTATCAGGTACTGTACAGATAATTAGTGAAATCATAACATTGAGCTTTTGAGAACTGTTTCACAAAAATATTCCTGTACGTGCTATTGTGCTATCTTCTTGCATACTCTCTTATTTTGTAACTAGTAACGAGAGAAATTGAGTGAAAAGAAATTTTGGAAGAAATTCAGTCCAAGTTAGAACCAGCTTGCTGAACATACACTGGAGGCAGGCACCTGCTGGTGGATATGTGTCTGTGCATGTACATGTGATAAAGATCAGCTGCTATTTTATCCTGATCAAAAGTAACCTTTTTAGTTTACTCAGTTTTTTAGACAAATAATTACTGTCTTGACTGAAAAACACCAAACCCTAATCTTCATTCTTATTCATCTTAGGTTTTTATCATTACATTCTTACATCAGAATGGGTAGACTTCGTGCTTAGAATAGGCAGGGTCTGGAGATGAGGCTGAGCTTAAAATGCGTGAAAAGACAATTTGGTCTGAGTTTGAGAATGCAGGGAAGAGGCAAATATGTTACTAGATATACTTACTAGGCAGAGAAGCAGACATACTCATTGTCATCTGAAAATTCCTAGCATACAGCAGTAAAGCAGATACTAAATTTGTGCTAGAAACAAAAGAGTGTTTAAATTAGGTAGTTAATTTTGCCTGTACTTTATGTTCAAGAATCTTCCTGGTTTTAGGGTTTACTTGTCCAATTTTTTGGTGTGTGGTTTAAAATGTACAATTTCACATTACAAAAGAGCAATTGCTGGGAGAGGTTAATGATTTTATGAATCGTTTAAGGTTTTGCTGAAAATTTCCTAGAGATTTCTTCACTTATGATACTAGTCTGTAACATTTTAAAGCCAAATAGTTCACCCTGGAGCAGAGTGATATTGAAATAAGCACAAGAATGTATTGTAATGTGTGTAGACAATCTCCCCCCTTCAGCCCCTCCACTGCCTGGGCAAAGATTAAGGTCAGTGAAATACAAACAATGGCTTTTTTATAGCTAGGCTTCTAAGTCTAAAAAACACACTGAAAAGCTCAGTCATGCAAGCTTGGTAGAAAAGGTGCTCAGGATTTTTGTCCCAGTCAGGTAGAAGTGTTGAAATGCATGGTTAAAGTGGAAGCTTCGAGTTACTGTAACTTGGAGTCAAAGTGGAAGAGTTGGATGTTTAACATCTTGGATAACTTGATTTGAGAAAGCTTAATCCGTCCGACCGTGAACTTGAGCTCAAACCACAGATGCATGAAATTCTTTCTGCTGGGCATGTGAGTCTAGAATGGATCGAGGGCTGAAATGAAACTACCTGTGGAATACATGTTATGTATGGGAGTTTTTTGAATAATTTGTGAAATAATGTGTGTAAGTGTGTCCAGTCATCTTAGTAAAATCCTTTCAGGGAAGTTAATTGTTCGCTGTTAATTTAATGTTCAGTCTGCTTAGAAAATAATAATAATTAAAAAAAAGCCAAAATCAAAAGTGCAGCTTGAGTTTAGTAATAAGGGAACCTTGGATATTATGGTTTCCTACATACTGTTCAAAATTTGTATTTATTTCTTTCCCCCCGCAATGATTCAGGAGACACTGTAGGTGTGGTTGAGGCAAATATCGCTAAGCAGCAATAAGTCATGAACAAATAAAGAGCAAATATTTTTTCCTCTTTATACTTTTGCAAGTTTCACTATATAGTCACAGAGAAATACCTGTACTAGCTATAGACTCTAGGCGATCATCTTAACAAAATGCGACTTGTCTGACTTAGAGGCTGCTTCAGTCTAACAAACTGCAGCAGTGCTGAAGGAACGGCAATATTTACAGAAGAGCAATTTTCATCCTTAATAGGATTGCCTTTCTTAATTTTTCAGGCCTTAGGGATATATTTTCATGAGCTCAACTTTTTGCATGAAGCGGTTTATTTTACTTGTTTGTTGTACACATTTAGTTGTCTTATAGCCTCCTCCTGCCTCCCCACCATCCCTCTGGGATTTGGGAGCACTGATGAATGACACTTGCCTATAACACTTGCAAACAGAGAGGGTTTTTAATGACTGAGCTCTGATTCCAAGCCTTTTGAAATGAGCTAAACGATTCCCAGTTGCTTTAGTGGTTTCTGCATCAGAGTTATAGGCCTGTCTCCATCTCCTTCCCTCCCGGGTAGCTGCCCGTCGCACCCTGTGCACGCTGAGGGCTGGCTGGATGAACTCATGTTGCTGTGTAGCGCTCCTAAGTTTTACTGCCATCTCCCACTAACCAATAACTGTGCAAATGGTACAGGCCACCCTATCATGATGACAGGCCATATTGGAAACCCCCCACAAGTGGAGAGGACAGCAATTTACGATATATCCAGGAGCAGAACCAGAAGAATTTAGGAGGAGTTCAGAGTATGGTGTACCAAGATAAACTCATGACGACTCTCTGAAAAACAGTCATCTTCATTTCACCTGCCATCTTAGACGATCATTGCATTCCATGGTCCCTGTCCGTCTGCAGTATGTTCCAAGTGTATTGTGCATAAAGCGTGTGTCTTTGTATGTACATCCATCCTTGTTTAGTGTTCATGGACATTCTTGGGGAAAGTATTTTCCATGTCTTTGTAAAAAAAAAAAAAAAAAATCTTGAAAAACCTTTTGTGAAAGCTGGTGAGAATTTTCAGTGCACCGAGACCAGAAATACTTCTGGGGATTTACATTCTACCATACTTTCAAATCTGTGACCCTCTGCCTGCTGTTGAAGATCAGCCATTTGTGCCTTAGTTATTTTTATTATCTTGTTTCTTTCAAGTCAAATTAATAGATGAAGTTTGAGAAACTTTGTTTTTTAGTTGACATGCAAGTAGGAGATTGGAGGGAGGAAGAAACAAAATTCACAGTGGCAATCAAAATGGCTTGTGGACCACCAACAAAGGGAGTCTACTGAGTTAGTCATAGGTTCGGGTGTTATTTGTCTTCAAATTTTTGTGTTCTGTGGCAAAAATAGAGGTGCTTGCCTAACTTTGGAAGCAAGTATAGGGAAAGAACACTATAATAAACTTCATGGAGTATGTGTGTGCCTTTTTTGACTTACTGATTATATTGATAGCATCCCCCAAAACCATACCTGCTGCTATAAAGGCAAGAATGTTAAAAATGAATCCTTGCTAAAAGGGTGCTGCTGTCGTCTTGTTGTTAATGTGATTATGGAAGTGAACTACACAATTGCATAAAACTACCTACTGATAACTTTTCTCTGCGTGGACTCAAAAACAGCTCATGATTGGTACACTACAAGATGAGGACAATCCAGTGAAATAGCTCTTATTTTTTTAAGCTAGACATTTGCAAAGTTGAATGTATTATTTTACAAACCTAGGTCTTTAAATAGGCTTGGCTGATATTTTGATCACTTGCAGATTTATTTTTTTTAAAACTGGAAATCATAGTGCCATCATCATTCATGCATTTGTTTTAATTAGGCCTTACATCTGTGGTCTCTGAAGTTGTCGGAATGAATGAGTCTTCATTAGGGATATTTTAAAAATGAAGTAGTTTTTAACTTGATTTTGGTAAATATATGTTTATAAACAGTTATAACCATGAATTTTTTCAAAGCAAATTTGATAGTGTATAACTTTTTGTGAAATATATTTGTTTACAAATGCTCTCTTTTAATATTTGTTTTGATCTTTCCTGTATGTGCTAAGTACAAATAAAAATTTTCAATCTTCTTATTCTGGTTATGACGCGTTGTTTATTTTTGAAAGATTTTGGGGGAGGGTGGGATAGATATGATACACCTTGTATTTGTACCTGTTTTGCCCTGGAATCACTAATGCTGTGCCGGATCAATGTTTTCAGTGCAGTCTGTAGAGGAGAGAAAACAATAAAGCAATTGTGCGCTGAGATGTGAAAATGCCAGAGTAAGCCTAAGGTGGGTAATCACGGAGGGTGAGTTCAGTTTCCCTAGGCTAGTCTTCTTCTGTTTCAGCAGCATTTTATTTGGGAAAGGAAGAAAAAGAAACTTAGGTGGAGCCATTGGAACGAGAGCCTCATTTAGCTGCTGCTCTGAATGCCCTCTGGAGGAGTTTGGGGTTTTTTTTAATACGCATGTTAAAGGGGAGCATTGTCGCTTCATGATTCACCCACCTACGTTCATAATACAGTATCATTCTTGTCATGTAACTTCTTGGCTTCTGCGTGGTTTGTTGTCAGTGTTGCTCCTCATCACGTTGGTCTCTGTGGTTTGGTTTATCGCTGAAGGTGCCCTGAGTGAGGGCTTTCCCTGGCAGATCTCAAGAAAAGGCAGCGGGAGGCCTAACCAGTGCGGGTGGTCTGCAGACACACGGGTGAAGAACAACCTGTGGGGCCTGTGTGTTCTGCAGTGCGTGTGTGTGTGTCACCTCAAGGGAAGCACGTGCCGTTCTGCTTCTCTGGAGAAGCAGCTCACACGCTCTGCCACGTCCCTTTCGCTTTTTCATCCCACATCATCCTTGCTGTCTGCGGAAATCTGTACCGGCAAAGTCACCGAGCGATCGGATAGGTAAGAAGAGATCAATTTCTCTGCCCTTCCTTGCTCTAATCTTAGTTGCCTTCTTGTAGCAAACGGGCTGGGATGCGGTTGGGAAGAGGGAGCGTTTCTATCTGTTTCCTCTCTGACTGACCTGTGCAGCTTCTGTCACCTGAACAAAGGTAGATATGGGTGCTTCCGCACTGAACTAGGTAGTACAAATAAGTTGCTCTAAATTTGAAAGCATATTTTGGGGGTTGGTTTTTGGGTTTTCTTCCCTAAAATTGGCACATTCCTTACTTACAAAGTACTGTTTTTATCAAGTGACTAGTATGGGCCTTGTGATGTTAGGGTGTACAGTTTGGTGTTTGTTAGGAATACAGTTTGGTGTATGAGCCAACGCAAAACTTTGCAGGTGAAAACCAAACTACAGGAGGAGAGGGGAGAGAGGAAAAAGGTGGCAAATGCTTGCTTAACCACGACATTAACTCAGCTGTTAAATAAAGTAGCACCTTTTTTTTAAAAAATAAAATATTGGGAAAGCTCTGGTGATATAAATCTATGCTACATCCTAGATTCACGCTGCTACAGGAAGCCACTGGTAGTTATAGATGCACAAACGCAATACAGGGACTTGATAGCCCTGGTATGTCAGTGTTCATACATTCGGATGAATTATTTTAACTAGGAGTTCCTAATGAGGAGATGCCACACAATTTTTACCAAGAGCATGTTATTCAGTGATCCTAGTTAGAAGGAAATCACATTTTGAATGTGTTCTAAATACACAAGGAAGGGGTGGGTTTTTTTTTTTTAAAAAAAAAAAGAGCCTTGGAAACTGCCTGAAGGAGGTACCACCTTCTGAGTCCAGATGAAGCATGTTCTCAGGGGTACCTGTTGAACTGTGTGTGCAAACTTTCTCCACCCTGTTCTGAAGTCTGTTCATTGTGCAAGTCTAAAATATTCTTTTTACAAGTCCGGCATGCACTTAGAAACTCTGCTGTAATCTGATCACAGGTGATAAACACTATCCTTGCATCAGCTTGGGGGGACGGGGGGAGCTGTGTGTGAGTACAGCACTAGGCATCTGAGAAATTATGCTGAAGTCTTGCGTGTAATCAGCTGCGTTCTTCCACATGCTGGAAAATTGCGTGATACATCTTGGCTGAGGGTATCTTCTTACCGTCTCTCTGCATGCCTTCCTCCTGCATTGAATAAAGCTGGAAACCAGTTCTTCCCCAGCAGAGCTCAGGCCTGGCTCTGCACTCTGTGTGTTTGGATTGCAGGGGAGTTACTTTTGACTGTAATAATTGTGTCATCCTGCATCCTCTCCCCCAGGGACCGGTGGGGGATTCGAAAAGCCAGCTATAGCACATCTGTAACTTGGGCTGAAATATATTGCTCTTCAGCCCGAGCCAGGTCCTGGCATGCAAACTAATGACTAACATTGAATACTGAAATACGATACTGAAATACAATACTGAAAGTGTTGGCACTTTTCTTTAGCGTGGGCTTTTTCTTGAAACTTTCATTTTCAGCTGTTTTTTTTCTAGCTGATGTGAGTCATAGGCAAAATGAACAAAGGTATTGGGTTTTGTAATGCATTTCCAAAGCTGGCAGTCAAGGGTTTGCACACTTAAGGAAAAGAATCGACAAATGCTTCCAGACCCTTTTATCAGTGAACCCATGTGCAAACGGACCAAAAGAAGGATGCTTTCTCACATTGTGGATGGGAACAAAGCATTATATTATGGCCTTGTGATGTAAAATGTCATTCTGCCTTCCTTCTGGATGAGTGTTGCAAAAGATTTCTCTTCAGCCTGCAAGAGAAAGAGTGTTAGACCTTGCAAGTAATTTTGAAAATGGAACTTCATCTGCTGGCAAGAAATGAGCTGGGGAATGTCTAAGATGGGGAAAAAAATGAAATTGAGTATATTGCTTGCTTCTCAGGCATCAAAGTTGGCTAGATGGAGCCCTCTGAGGGGGAGGAGGAAGACAACTCGGCGCCGCAATCATCTGTTTTCAGAGGAGGTTTTCCACCAGTCATTCTAGTTTGTGTATCAAGCAGGCTACTACTGCCTAGTTCAAAGGAAAGAAATTTCAACGCACATTCATCTAACCTGATGCACCAGATCTCTGGAAAGACTTGATGATAAGCCGTTTTCCTCTTCCTCTGCAAAGAAGAACCAAGGAGCAGCAGTCTTGCAGGGGAAAGCTGTCATTACAGCATTGCTAATGGTAGCCAAAGAGACTGTTCGAGGCAGAGCTGCTACAGACCGCTAGCATTAATGGACATAAAATAGCAACTATATTTTTTTAAATTGATCTCAGACCATGTTTGTTGCGCTTTGAAAAGGGACTGATCCACCAGGACCCCAGCTTCTTTTGTTAAGACTGTGCTTGCCAAGAATCTCCTTTGAGAGCCAGCTTGAACTAGCACTCTGCCGGACTAAAGCCTCTGCACCCTGACCGAACTGGTGCTACACTGTGAGCACTGAGGCTTCAAACTGTTTCAGAATAAATACTTTTTCCTACTTTACATTCAGACTGCAAGTGCTTGGAAAAACAGTGCTGTTAGGTGTGGTCCCAAGGACCTGCAGGAAAAATCAGTCCTTTCTCAGCGGGCGGCAGACACATGGGAAGATCCAGCTTTTGGAAAAAAAGCAGTACCAGTCAAAGTAGGTAAGAAAAAACATAATGTAAAGGGACAGGCCCCACCTTTCTCTCTGTCTCATGCATTGCAAGAGCACATTGCAAAGCAGCTGTGATAATGATGAAGACCTTGTTCAGCTTCCTTTCTGTTTTCCACGTACTGTGAAGTGACTGGCCAAACAGGCTTCCTTTCCGAGTCTGTGTGCTGGTGCGCTTGTTGCTGCTGCGTCACAAAAAACATAAAATCTTGATTCAGCTGGAGTTCCTTGCTATGAGTCACTTCCAGTAATAAAGCTTCTGCAGACTAGATGCTACTCTCAACTACTTACTAATGACTGTTTCATGACTATCCTTTAAAGCAAAACAACTTACTCTCAAACAGTTGGTTTCGTAAGCAGTAATCTGAATTCAGTTGTAAAACTCACAAATCAAGCCTCTCTCTGCACTGTCCACTGCACTTATTAGTAGACCACTACAGAAAATGCAAGCATCTTAGCTATATAGACTATAGAAGTCTATAATAACTTCCATATTGCTTTTAATTTCTGCACGTAATAACCTTCAATTTTGAACTGGAGGAAAAGGTTGCGTGCAAAAAAAAAATTACAGTGTCTCCCATCCGACTTTCTTAAAGATGACGATTTATTTTGGTTTTTTTTCAGATAAAGTCTCGGCAGTCTTGGCACAAAGGGAAGATTGGTGGAGACAGGAAATTCCACCAGCCTGAATCCTTAGACCCAATGTTACTTCTTTGGTTTGTGTTTCTGGAATAGTGGTGCTCTCGTGACTCTCTGGGACTACTCTTTTTGGTTTGGTGTGGTGTCTTATCTTCTGTCATCTGTTGCATGTATCTTTTCCGAAGAAATCCAGTTCATTTTCTGTCTGGCAGAAGCAGCATTCATGATGACTGCCTTAGTCATCATAACTTCTGAGAACTGAGGAATCTTCCAATTTAAATGTCCCTAGGGTTCTGTTTTCACATTGCCACCACAATTATGTTTCGGCTTTTGATTGTTTTTTGAACTTTCTATCTTCTAAGTTTGTAATGTGCTTGGTTCTTCCTCTTGCTCTTCCTTTTCCTTGCAGTAGCATGGCTTTAAACTATCAAACAGCAAAACCTGCAGCTCATCAGATGAAAGATGAAGATACATTGAATTAAGCAAGAACAGATGTTTCAAATAGGAACCATTTGAAAAACCTGTAGTTCCTGGCTTAGCAATGTCATATGTTGAAAGATTATAAAAACCTGTATTTTTTTAAATGAGGCAATGAAAAACACCTTTTACGTCTCACGTCCTGAAGAAAATGAAGGAAATAGCCACAGCTAATTAGTACTAGGAGGTACTGATCTAATACAATTTAGACTCCAGATTAGAAGCTAAGTATTTATAAAAACTTTTTTTCCCACTAAGCCCCTAACAATCCGTGCTGGAATCATAATTGCAATGGTTTACCTGCCATTACCAGTTTCTGCAATTTTGAGAACCTTGGAGAAGTAGAAACACAAAACATCACTACATCTGCAGTGCTCTAAATTGCGTAATGACAGAGCAATGAACTCGGTAGCTAAACAGATGATAAAGTTGCTGTGTTCCTTTTCACCTCCAGAGGCCAAGCCCCTGAATTGTGAGGCTTTGTTGGCAGGCAGCAGGGCCACTGTCTTGGTGTCCCTGTGGCAGGTCTTTCTTATCAGTAGGAGTGTAGGATTCACGCAGGAAAGAAGGAAGAGCTCAGGAAAAAAAAAAAATGGGCGAGGGAAACAAAAAGTTCAAGTAGAGGGTTTAGGAGAAGCAGGGTTTTACAGTGGAACATGCAGTGGGAGGAACTGGAAAAGGAAAAGCAATGAAGTCTGCTAGAGCCTGTGGGAATGGAGAAGAGGAATGAGAGAGGCAAGGGAGCTTTGAGACTTCAGTGTCTGTGCCCTCAGCACCTGGAGCTCCCTGAATCAATAAGCAAGGCTTGTCTGAGGCAAGGCTTTGTGGAACTTGAATGTGAAACTGGATGCTGCTTCTGTATCAAAATTTTGAGCCCAGGATGGCTCTGTTATCATTCATTTTCACATTCTACAGTTTTATTTAATGTGTCTCTCTCATTCACAATTTCTGACTTGAAAATAAAGTCTGAAAATGGTTTTTAAGATAAATGAACAGTTTCTTGCTGCAATTCAGGTGAGTTGCCCAGGTGCTGCAGTGAGAACAGAGATAGGGCAACTTGCAAGTTTCTAAATAAGAAAGTCCTTGCTGCGCTGAGTGATTGATTTTGTGTTACTTTTACCTGTTAATGCTGTCTTCCGAGCAACTAAGAGAAAAATTCTGTCCTGCCTTGATAAGAGTTTTGACTTGTTGCACACTGTACCTGTTCAGTGGCTTTACTGGTAACGTGTTAAAAGGGCAAAAATCTATAACCTACACTGAAGTCATTTGTGTGTCAGTGGTGTCAGGTGTGTTCTTGATGGACTTTAAAGTTACAGCAAATTATTGAAAATTCATAAGACCGTGTATTTTTTCATAGGGCATTAGCAACATTCAGAATCTGAATAATTTGAAAGCATGAAACTTCTACAGTTTGATTATTTTCTTTAAAAACATGGTTTTTTCCAAGGAACTTCAGCTTTGTAGGGACAGAGACAGAAAGGAGTTGTTTTTTTTTTTTTAAGGTGGGAGCATATTGTTAAGGGAAGCCAAATCCAGTGGATTGGCTTTAAGGCTAAAGTGATTTCACCTTCCTAATCTGCTAGATGAGACTGCTGTAGTTCCTGGTTTCTGAGCCCAGCCTGTGGAGATGCTGAGCCTGTACTCCAGAGATGTAAATACACATAAAGCACGCGTTCAGCCAGTCGCGCAGAGCAGAAGAGCTGGGGAGCAGCGCCTTTACCAGCACCCACAGGCACGAAGAGCAGCACACAAACACGGAGCAGCTCCGAGAGCTCAATCCTGTATGCGTACACCCCCGCAGAAAGTAGGACTACAGTTAAGAAGATGGCCTGGACTGCAGTGGTCGGGGCTCAACCAGACAAGCATACTGACCAGCACCTTGCTTACATGTGGCTGGTCCCTTTTCTCCCCCTCCTCTCCATTTCCCCATGCTTGGTCTTTGCTGGTGCATGCGGATTCTCCTGTTCCCTTCCCTTGTCTTCCTCCCAGTTACCCTTGCTTTTTCCACACATTGCTCCCAGTTTTATTAAGTCCGTACCCAAATTTCCCAAGGCTACCTAGGTAGTTGGGACCTCATGTGGTATTACTGACCTGGTTTCCTAGGCAGTGCTGGCCTTGCAAGGTTGTTCTCACCAAAAAGGTCCCCGATACTCTCTTTCGGTGCTCTCTGAAGTCTGGCTGTTTCTCATGTAGCTCTCCCTTCACCTGTGAAATCCGGGAATCCTTCAGGGCATGTGCTGTAACATTCCTTAGCTGCTTATGCTTTCGTCTGTTGTGTCCAGCAATTTCTTCTGTCACGTCCTGTGGTTTCTCACCTTCTCCTCCGTTAGCTAAGCATCAGGTCTGCGCCTGCTTCTCCACCTGCGTCCTTTGGCAGGTACCTGATGCTGAGGAAGGCAGAGAGCGACAGGCATGTGCTTAGCTCAGAGGACCTGAGTTATTTAATGGGTTAACTGGTGGAAAAGGCTGTAGCGTGGGTTAGCGACCCAAGATCAACTGCAGGCTGTCTCGGAGGCCCAAGTTCCTCCCTTGATTTTTGCTCCTATTTTAACCTGAGTTAGCTTACTTGGATCAGTTGTTTTATTTCCCACGGCCAGGCATACGCTGTCTGCCTGTGACTGAAGGGGGAAGGCAGCGCTGGCAGCGGGGGGAGGATTTCATCTGTCTTAGAAAATCTTGTGTCTGCTTTTCAGAGTTTTTCTCATCTGCAAGGACATCTGGGACAATGAATTTTTTTTTGACAGGTGATTAAATATCATTAGCTATCGTTATCATTAATTAAAACCATTTGTAAATGAAGAAAAGCAAGTTGAGTTCCCCAGTGGGTATATTTTGCATGACAGTTTTGCAAGGCAGTATTTTTTTAATGATCTCTATGTAGATAAGGTGAAATCTGTAAGGACAATGGCTTTGTCGCGTCAAGATTTGTTTCTTGGTATTTTATTAGAACATGCTTTGCCACAGGCTTTGTTCTTCTTGTGGAGAATTCCACGTTACTCCTGCTTCAAAACTTAGCTCAGCATCTGGTAATGCAGGAAGCTGCTGCATAAACTTTCATCTCCTACAGGAGAAATCGTCTCCACTCCTGTCACCGTTTCTGAACATCCATTTCCCTATCACCATATTCTGTTTCCTTCCAAGGTTGGTTTGTCTGTCTGGAAGAAGGCTGCTGGGTGCCTGCTCTGCTTTTGGAGGTGTCCCTAGGAATGGGTGGGGGACTGTTGATCATCCCCGGCAGCGGGGAGAGAGATCTGCAACACATACTCCCAGGCCTTTCCTAAAGGATGCAAATGGGCCAGCTCTCCAGTCCTCTGGCAGTGTCAGGGCAGAGCATGGAAGTGTAACAGCACTGTCAGCTTTAGTTATATTTCTCACAGTTTAGGAAGCCACTTCTGGACAGTAAAGAGGTCTTGGTTACAGGGTGCAGGGGAAAAAAACCCCAACATTGGGGTTTTTTTAGTGATCCAAATCCTCCTTTACTTGGGAACACTCATTACTTTTATAAGTCACAGTCCTTGACTGCAAAAATGAAACTTCATCCTCTCTCTTTTATAAGCAGTCCTCCTGCCACGGTCTGTGTTCCTTTCTTGTTTAGTGCTGGGTCCTCTGGAAGTCTTTTGCTTCAGCCCAATGGTTCTGGACATTACTTGATACTTGCACATAACATCACAGTCTTCCTATCCTCCCATTTTCTCTTCATTCCTGTCCACAGGGAAACTTCCTGAGTATGCAAAATTCCTAGGCCCTCTGTGCCACTTGACGTGCTCTAGGAACACAAAGGGCGTGTGAGATTCTAAAAGCGATTAAAGCAAGTGTAGCTAAAAATTCAGTTGGGTTTGGGTAGAAAATAAACCCCAAGTCTTTTTTTTTTTTTTTTTTTTCTTTCCAAAGGGAGAGTCTAGGCCCCAAAAATGACTGTTTGGCTTAATGTAGCTCTCCAGTCTTATCCCCCCAGCTGCCACACTGAAGCTTTGCATGCAATGACTACTTTCATTCTACTTCTGAGAGTCTCTCAGCATTACTACGCACACACGTTAACGTACACTTTAACAGTCCCACTGACCGCTGTTTGGGAGCACATCTAAAGCCTATTTCGATGTTGGAGGAGGTATTGTGACAGTACGGGGATGGGCGAAATGTCTCCTATAGGGAAGTGAAGTGGTTGGGGGAGCCTCCCAGCACAATCAGCACAAAGCCTGCAGTGCGGATTTGAGCTACCAAAAGTTAGCACAAATCACCGCCAGGCTTGCTCTGAGTTGCGAATGGGGGAGGATTGAGAGGGGTTGTGGAGATGTTTGTGTAAAGTTTGAGGATTTTTAAACGTTAGAAAACTGCAGTGGTTTGGTGCAGCAGCAGTGTTCGAAGCAGAGAACAGAGGTAGGTGTGGTAATTGTTGAAGGTTATTTATTGCAACCAGACCTGGAAGCCTGAGATTTTTTTTAAACCGCTGTTCATCTATAGCAGGGAGGGTCTGAACTCAATTCAGACTCATCCAAGACGCATGACAGATTGAGCCTGCTTTCTGCTATTGCCCCACCAGCCTCCTCAAGGAGGGGAGAGAAGAGAGCCCCACCACTTGCTCTCTGAGTGTAACTTGGGAAGTCCTCTCACACCAGGCCTGTCACGGATGAGAGAAATGTCCTGAACGGGTTATGATTTTAGCACATGAGAAAGTTTGGGATGTGGCTCAGGAGGAAGGATAGTATGTTTGTGCTATTAGGTAGGAGTAACCCACTTCACATCTGAGGTTGTGGGGGGTGGAAACCTGACCAGATTAGAAAAGGATCTGGTGTTCTTGAGGATCAGAAGTTGAACATAAGTCAACAACCCCAGGCTATTTAGGAAACAGCAAGTGTCATGTGTATAAGCAGGAGCAGATCCCACAGGACATGTGAAGCAATGCTTCCCCTTTGCAAGACCTCAGCTGGAAAGGGGCGCCCAGTTTGGAGCACCACGTGTCAGAGGCAGAACAGGGGACAGCTGGGTGGATGGGGATGGCCAGACATATCAGAGCCGTAGGGATTATGTGACCTGTGGGGGGCAACTGAAGAATTCAGAGCTCTTCAGCCTCTGAAAGGAGATGTGAAGAGCCATTTTCAAAAACATAGGTTTCTGCAGCAAGAAATAACCTGTTCACTGTGTCTGTGGTGGATGGGAGAGCAAATAGCAGGCTTAAATTGCAATAAAGGAGACAGGATAAACAACGAAAGTAAGTGTAGGCATGGTGAGACGCTGAAATCGATTGCACAGGGAGCCCATGGAGTCTCTGCTAGGGAAGGTGTTGAAAATTCAGTTCAGCCGATCTGTGGGGGTAGCATAGGCCTGCTTAGTTTGGTTTTAAGGGAGAGGTGTATAATTCAGTCTTTCTGTTCTCCATTTTTCCATATCTTCTAACACTGTTGTATGTGTGAGTTGTGCACTATAGGTATGGTTTGGTAAGTGAGCAGATGGCCGGAGCACATGAAATGTAAGAAAACTAGAAACTGAAAATATCCTTTAAAGCAAAGGGTGAGGGGTATAAAATTGGGATAGAGGACTAGTAATGTAAATAAAATTTTAAAAATGGAAAAAGTAATCAGAAGGTGTATGTTATTTGCCCTGTTCCTCAATATACTGCCTTTTTGGTCAGAAGAAAGTAATCATGAGTTTGAGGCTGAAGGCAATGCCAAGTGTCTTGTGAACTTTGAGTGTCTTTTTCGAAGGTTCAGCCTCAGGTAAATAAGCCCTCAGGAGTGCATTGCCTGAGGGAGGGACAGGGGAGGAAGAAATGTTTTCTTCCTTCACATAATAGCCTGTAGGGCCCTACCTCATTTTCCTTGAAGGACAGGAGTTGGTTGTATAGGAAGCAGCTGGAGCTTGTTGAGAAAACTACACAGGTCAATAACAGAGGAAAAGTAGGAAACCTGCAGGATGGCCAAATGACTACTAAAAGGTAAAACAAAGGTGTAACGTTGGCATAATAGGAGGGCCAAAACACAAATACGAGAGGAAGGATGAAAATTGATAGCTGTCCATGTATGCACATAGTCTGAGAACATTACTTGATGTCTGGAGAGCAAATATGAAGATGTAGAAGGCTTAGGATATGGTCAGGAAGTTGGTTCACTGAAAGTAATGATTTATTTGCCTCAGTGGGTTGGCAAGGATGCATGAACGCATTATCTGTTCAGGTAAGCCAGAAACAAGCAATACAAAGAAAAGATGTATTGAAGGGAAAAGTGTCAAGTCTCTAGATTTAAGACAGTGGAAGAACAGAAAAATAAGTGAAAAATAGATGTGATATCACTGCCAAATAATGATGCCACCTTGTAGAAAATGCGCTAAGATGTGTAATGTGTCCCTAAATTATACAGTGGAGAGCGCACAGAATACGGGTTTGGCCTACTAATGATATGTTTGTTTGAGTACTGCCAACTCTTCTAGTAGATTGGCTCTAGGGCTGCTGCAAGCCCTGTTGTTAATGCTTGCGCAGTAACTCAACAACCCAGTAGTGAATCGGTGCAGAACTCTTAGGTGGGAGGGAGGGTACGGGTGGGAAAGTCTTCCTCAGTCCAACCCCGTATCCATCAGAAATGCGAGAGCTGACTGACCACTGAGATGAGTTTGCCTCAGTTATCTGTCCTTTGCTGTCAGCCTCGAAAGAGTGCAGGTGTCTACATCCTTATAAATGGGCCAGAAGTTTCCGTATGGATTTCCCATCAGAGTACACTGCCTGGGCATTGGCATCCTGACTGGAGCTTTGTGACACATCATCTTCAAGGATTTCAGTGCACACCTGAACATCAGCTTTGCTGGGCTAGGTCTTTACTCTCTTTAAATTAATGGTCTCCATGCATTTTACGTGGCATGAGCATTCCTGTCTGGACAGTCAAGAAATACTTCTAGGGAAGGTGGTGCATGTTTGACTTCATGGGTTTTGGCTCATTCAGTTGCTCAGGTCATTCCCATTTTAGCATGGAAGCTACCTTGTGCCCACAGTGATATAAGGAGTCAATGTAAGGATTTGGTGTGATCTCATTCATTTTGAAAAGCTCAGTCAAAAATCTGCTAAACCAGCCTGCCAGCAGGTGAAATGAAAGCAACTCCCAAGCATGTGGGGTTTTGTGTCTTGAAAAAAAATTGAATCATAGTCGAAAAAAAAGGATGTGCTGAGTCTCCAGACCAAAACCGATCTTATTTCCAATAAGGGTTTTAACTATGTGAACAAAAGCAACTATCCTCTCAGTCAAAAAAATGTCACTTCAATCTAAGCAGCTTGGAGGGAGAGTGCAGGAGAGCTGTTACAATTAGTGTGCAATCTCATTAGCCTTTGTACTACTGTACCATTTCCCCCCAGTAGGCACTTGCTTGATTTGATTATAACAGTGAAGATATAGTGCAGTTTCAAAAGACATACCAGTCCTGGATTATCTGAGCTCACCAAAGCTGTCCCCTGTGGATCAGACCCCTATTTGTATGGTTTCCTTAAGGCAAGTAAGGCATCAGAAGTGACTTTATTGGCAGTCGGTGCTACATGACGGGAACCTGCCAAGATTAATATACACAGCATTCCCCTCCCCACGTCCTGCCTTCAAAAAGTAACCAGCATAAAAGTGTTATTCAATTACTGCCCAGCCAGAAACCTCATGCTGTCAGAATTTGTTACTAAACCGACAGTGGTTATTAATGATGTACCAAGTTGCACGCTTTAGCATATCTTTGGAAACGATACAGATGTGTTTAGTTGCAGATGACTGGTTAATTTTGTTTTGAATCAGTAAGTAATCTGCAGAGAACATGTGTAGCAAGTGACTAGGTATAATTTATTCATTGTTCCTTTGATTATTCTCTTTGTCTTTATTCCATATTGTCAGATTTTCAGCTGCTGTTAGTAATAACAGCAAACAGAAAACCCATGCAGCTGAAGATATAATTTCTTTAGCATTTTTCAAATGGGCAAGGGATTCATCTTTTCTTGGAATGAATTGATTTACTGCAACTACTGTCTAATGCAATACTATAGAATATGCTAAAACCTTATAAAAATTTTAAACACTTCTCTGAGGAAAGCACATTCAAGTAATTTGTAGTATGTATGTAGAGTTATCTCAGTCTTTTTTGCTTGATGGCATGGAGAGAAAATATTATATTTAGAAATTCATTGTCATTTCAAACAATAAACTGAAACAGCATCAGTTAAAACTACTAGGAAATCAACAGTGTCATTTGACACCTCCGAGTTAGAGATGATGAATTAAAATTTCAATATGTCTCCATTTCTCCATATATTGTAGACTGATAACAGTTAATCTCCTAACTAAACATATGCAAAAAACCCCCAAAACAGTTAATTTACCAGCACCACTTTGATTCCTTTTTGACCAAGTGCTCTTTTGTTTGTTGTTACCTGTAAAACCTTTTCTTTCTAATGGCATCTTTCTCTATTTTTTCCCCAAGTCAAAAATTTCTCATACAGCTATTTTGCACCATAAATTTGGAGGCCCAAACTTTCTCAGGAACTTAATGTTATTCTTGGACTCTTCCTTGGTCTGCATTTCTGATAATTTCAATTTAAAGGACTGTCTCTCCGAAAGTACCATTTGTCCTACTGTTCACTGCTCTAATTTGAACTGAATTTATTTTGTAGCTATCCCTTGAACAACAGTGATCTGCATCAGTTCAACATTGAGGAGAATGGTGGAGCACCATATACCACAAAAATGCCTGCAAGGCACCACCACCACCACCGTCATCACCACCACCACGCGAATTACGGCGCCCTTGCTCCCGACAGCAAGGACATTGTTTCTGGAGTTCCAAACCCAAACAGTAAGTCCACCACAGTGAATGTTTTTTCAGTAACTGTTAACTTTCAGATTTGTCTCTGGCAAGCAGACAAAGGAGGGGAAAAGAAAACAACACACCTTTCAGTTTTTCTCCTTGAAGAGTAGACTTCCTGTTATAATTCGCTAGCTTTGTACTTACTGGGTGAGAATGAGACAAGATTTGCAATTTCCTGGCTTTGCCATGGGGTTGCGGGATTTGGTGTTAGATTGGTGTTCCATAGCTGAACAAATACCCAATTAGTCACAGATACTGAGTCTCTAGCCACTTGGGCACAGGCTACTTTTTCATTGTTACTGTTTATTTATATAGTTTCACAAGACTCCCCTCGTCTGCCATTGTCTTTTGCTGATCTGCCCAGCTGGCCTTCAGCCCTCGTTGTTTGGATCTGACTCCTGCTTTCATGTCCAGGCACAAACAGCAGAAACTTTGGAGCACTGGACAAACAGCATCTTGCTCTTGGTTTGTGTAGTGGGAACAATTCCTGCTCAGCCCCAGCCACCACGGCTCGAGCATGCTCAGTTGCTTGGTGGAGAAATTCTTGGCTTGTAGAAAGCAAAGGCGAGAGAAGCCTATCTCTTTCTCATGCAACTTTGGGGAGTTTGGGTGTAAGTCTCTGCCGCTGAACACATACAGGCTTTTTTAAGGGTACACAGTTCGGCCAAACGTTTGTAGGTTTACACAGGAACTGGAAGAGAAACATCCCTGCTATTGAGCAATCCTACTTCTTGCTCTCCAAATTCATAATCTCTGCACATTGCAGTGTGCGAGATGCTGAATTTTAGCATTGTGTAAGAATTTTAGAAGATGGGCAAAACAATCTATTATTTTCCTTGCCTCAAGGGGACAACAAGCTCTTCCTTTGTCCAGTTTTTGCCTTTATAATTGTAAATCACCCTGAGATAGGCATCCATTATGGAAACTTTCAGCCTGGGCAGCTAATCTGACAACTTCCAAATTCCTGAAACCAGGATCTTGTAATGAACGGTGCTGGGTGACCTTGGCTGTAGGCAGTCCCACCTCAGCAGTAATGTACAGGCATCTACTTGCATGGGCTCTTCAATCAGACCTCCTTTCAGGAACTCAGAAATTTTCTTTAATTTTCTTTCCCAAGGAGAGGGAGATAACAGGTTTAGGAGGGAAGCGAAGAAATAAAATGGGAGGCATTGTAGACATTTAAGGAAGGAATCCTAAGCAGCAATACGAATTGCTTGCTGGGGCTTTCAGTGAAGCTACTCCCTTAGGAGCAACCTCCAGGAGACATGCTGCCTTTCATTGCTTGTATGCTCCAGGCCGGAGTACTCTCTCTCCAAGGAGAACGTGAGGCTGGCATGGTGCACCACCAGCATGGCCTCCTCCCCCTGGCCTGGTGCTGTCCCAGAGGCCCGGGGCGGGCTGCTGGGCACTCCAGCACTGCCAACGAGTATCCACATCTTGGACGTGGTCTGTGGGGAAGAGGTGCCAGCCGGGAAAGTGGCGCAGACCACCGTGCTGGGCAGCTGCTGGGCAGCTCACCATGGCCGTGCAACCTGCTGGGCCTGGGCCGGCCGCTCAGAGTGCTGCCATGAGAGGCAGCAGCGGAGGGACGCTGGCGAGGCTGAGCTGGAAAGCCCGGGCCGGGCTGTCGGCCTGGTGCAGCAGGAGGCGGTGACCTTTCTGGGAGGTGTGCCAGCCCGTGGTTTTTCTTTCCCAAATTAGAGTTGAAGCATGCCAGGAAATTCAGCCAGAGCCTGACATGCTGCCACCGAGCGTCCCGGCCCTGAGGATGCCGCAGGCCCTACTACCCACATCCCCCTCCTTGTCCTGCCCAGTGCCCAGGGTCCCATGTCATTCCCCCCGGTGCCCCAGCAATGCCGCCACAGAGCTCCAGCACCCCACAGCCCTGCCGTGGGCCCTGCCAAGCCCCGGCCCACCCGTAGAGCAGGTGGTGATTAAGGAAACGACAGCAAAAAACCACAGTATGGTGTGTTTATTCCAGCTCTGTGTCTCCTCATAGGCTGCGCTGCCTTCCTGCTCCTCCTTGGTGCTGAAATAAGCTTAGGAAAAGCTTAGAAAAGCATAAGGGCAGACATCGGGGTAGTCCTGTTTGCGCCCAGCGAGCGTTACCTGCGGGGTGAAATGTGGGGCCTGGGCGGCTGCATCCCCCCGGGGTGTGGGAAGCCAAGCTCCCTACCCCAAGCCCTGCACCACCTGCGGGGCGGCTGCCATGATCTGAAGGGGACTTGGGCAGCCCAGACGCACAGGCAGCACCTATTCCTGGAGACAGATTTAACTTCATCTTGGCTGCTTACGGCGGGTTTCTGCCAGCCCTGTGATCAGAGAAAAGGGGATAGGGGCTGGCTCCTGACATGGCCTAATGCCACTAGTGCCAAATGCCAAACCCCTGTCTCTCTAAGGGAGCAGAAGGAGACAGAGGCAGCTCCGAGGGGAGGCTGTGGTGTGGGCACGCCAGCTGCAGCCTGCTGGGCTGTTCCAGGTGGTTTTGCGTCCCATGTGCTGCTCTGTAAGCCGCTCATCTTAACACAGGCATGCCCCGTTGGACCTGGCGTGCTCAGGCTGTCGTTCATGCCATTAGAGCAGTGGTGGCACAGATAGGGCCGCTTCCCTCGAAATGCCGAGTCAAAGTTACTCACTTGCAGCTTGGGGTGGCAGGTCCGGTTGCCTTTTGGTGCTCAGTGGGTTTGTTTTGTTTTTCATGGGTCCTTTTAAATGCTGCTCAGGCTATTTCAGCTGGGAAAACCATCTTCTAGAGAGCCTGTGGAAAAGGAACCCTTCCTGTACTTGGCACTGGTGAGGCCCCACCTCGAGTCCTGTGTTCAGTTTTGGGCACCTCAGTACAGGAGGGACATTGAGGTGCTGGAGCGTGTCCAGGGAAGGGCAACAAAGCTGGTGAGGGGTCTAGCAAACATGTCTTATGTGGAGTGGCTGAGGGAACTGGGGTTGTTTAGCCTGGAGAAAAGGAGGCTGAGGGGAGACCTTGTCGCTCGCTACAACTACCTGAAAGGAGGTTGTAGCCAGGTGGGGGTCGGTCTGTTCTCCCAAGTAACAAGTGACAGGACAAGAGGAAATGGCTTCAAATTGTGCCAGGGGAGGTTTAGATTGGATATTAGAAAAAAATTCTTCACTGACGGGGTTATCAAACATTGGAACAGACTGCCCAGGGAAGTGGCGGAATTGCCATCCGTGGAGGTATTTAAAAGATGGGCAAACATGGTGCTTAGGGACATGGTTTAGTGGTGGTTTTAGCAGTGTTAGGTTGACGGTTGGAGGTGATGATCTTAAAGGTCCCTTCCAACCTAGGTGATTCTGGAATTCTATACGTGCCAGAACAGTGAGGAGCATGCTGGCTGTCAGTCACTTACCTAGGATGGCAGACGTGGGACAAGAATGTCCCATGTGGGACAAGGATCTCCCCAGGCAGTGAGGAGACATTATCCCGGCTCTGTGTCAGGAACCTGGGGACACAGGGCACTGATATCTGGCTCCGGGCCACGTGGAAAGGCCACTGCTGGGAAAGTGTTTCTAGGAAGACACTAACCTGGGGGCACTCTCGGGGAAGAGGGTGCTTGTGACCAAAATATCTCAAGTGGAAATGCCTGGAGAGCCAAAAGGTCTCATGGGGAGAATACTCTGTCCTAGTGGAAACTTTCCCATGAGGCTGTGCACAGCAACACTTCAGTTCAGGTACCTAGTGGTTTTCCAAGGGACCATGGTCACTTTGTGACTTAGTCCGGTTCCTATGAACTGGACTCACCTCTGAGCTCTGAGGTGGTTTTAAATTCATCTGAAGCAGAACGTGGAATGACCCACCTATATGGACTGAGAGAGGGAGAAAGCGTCTGCCTTTCCTCCACTGACACCTGTTCCAATAAATTCCAAGATTCCAGCATAATTTGCAGGACATGGGCAGGAGAGAGGGAAATGCCAGTGTGCCCAGCCAAGGTTCCCTTTAAATACTGGTGCATGCTTCTCAACAAACACACAGCCTGGGATATTGTTACAGAAAACAAACCCAGGGCAGACCTGCCTGATTTTTCACATTCCAAGTAATTTGTCTGCTTCAGTTACTGGAAGGAGTGAAATCTGGCGAAACAAACCTGATATGTGTATTTATGAAGGCAGTGCAGCAGAAGATGTTTTCCCGCATTCAGCCTGATTATTGTAGTTGCAATGCTGCCCTTCACCTCAAAGCTAACATACACAGATCGTATCTTTTTAAGCAGCAGATCTTCCCCCGATGTATTCTCAGATTCCCAGTCTCGGGGACCACTGTTTTCAAGAGCAGTTAGCTTTACCGTGCCAGTGCCACTGCACAGATAGGGTGAGCCGCTTGCTAAGCCTAATTGGCATGGCAACGTCGTGCATGGATTACCAGGTGCACGTGAGCAGATCCGCTGGCAGCAGCTGGGGTTATCACCAAAAGCAGATGCCAACAAGTATGCGATGGAGCTCACAGAATTTTTATGACGGAAAATGGAGGGGGCCCAGCTTGCCTCTTGAACTCTGGGCTGAGCTTGCAGGTTATTGCTTGCAAAAAGACATCCTTTATTCCTGAACTGCTAGCTACAAAAGTCCTTATGTAACCCTGAGCAAAGAATGGTTTAACACAGGCTGTGTTTCGGGCTGAAAACAGTGCTTTGAAAAACCATGGTGCTGCCAGATCCTTTCCTGAAATGAAAGCCTGGTTTTGCCAAGACTTTATGCTGTCTCAGGAAGTGTATGCCTTTTGTGGGACTTCAGGTTTTTGCCTTTTTTTAAAATCTGTTTTCAAGGTTGAGTTAAAAGGCTGAACTGGCTAGCTTGTTTTCTGGAGCTCTCCCTTTAAACAAAAAACAACTTAAAAGTCATTTTCAAATCATAGAAAACTTGAATAATTTAAATAAGGCACTTTTTTCCCCTCTATGCTCTGTCTCGACAGGAAAATAGAATGACTGTGTTTCCTCAAAAAAAACCCCCAACATTGCGTTGTATCTTATGGCTGTGGTAATTTATTCCCAGAGATCATCAGGCAGTTTCACACTCTCACATCCATGGAAGCAGCTGTGATGTGAGATATGCCAAACTCTGGCATCACTAACTTGTGAGCAGAGACCACCAAGGGGAGGTCCAATGCTGATAATGTAACCCCTTCTAGGACTTTATTACCTCAGGGTCTGATAGTGTTTCACCGATGCCAAAACCAGCTTTTTGCTTATATCCCTATAAGCTGGTTTTAGCACCTTGTCTCTAGTCAGCAAAGCCCTTAATATATATTTAAACAGCTGTAGAATTAGATCTTGAGTGAGTAATATTTAATATTCTTAGGACTGCTTAAGAACCTGATCCAAACAAAACTGCAGTCAGTGCAAAGTTTTTATTGATTTCAGTGGACTTTGAATCAGACTCCAGAGATTACCGGATTCTTCCCAACTGTTACTACCTAGAATCCATTGCAAAAAGAAATACAGGCGGACAGAGGGATTCATTAAACCATCACATGATGAAGCTCATTTTTCTCAGAGTACTTGCAAATATACATATATATGCCACACCATCTCCGAGTTGTTGGCAGAAGCCTTTCAGGGCTGTCTCAAAAATATTTTTCTTTGTCTTTCTGTGTCGGTGGTTTGCTCAAAACCTCTGTTGACAAAGCACAGCAAATTCCTGACAACAGTCTTAAAGAGGCTCACATATAAATAAAGATGTCTGAGAGAAGCCAAAAGCTATACTCTGATCTCTTTACACGTCACATGTTCTGAGAGTGGCACCTTGGCTGCATAGATAATCCCTCTGGTGTCAACTGAGTTTTAGAATATAGCGGGGGGGGAGGGATGGAGGTAAGGGGAGAATTATCTAGCCCAAAGCTGGCAAAAGCCCTGCTGAAATGAAGGGGTGGGCGAGAAGGAGGAGGGGGAGGAATTGTTTGCTAAATAGCAAAAGGGAAAATGACCTGACAGACATAATTATGAAACATTTTAGATAGTCTTACAGGGAAGATGGCTTGCTAACCACTGTCTCTTCAAATGCAATTGAGTGTCTTGCTCTGCAGTTCTTCTGTAGCCTCCCTTCAGACTGTTTTCTTTCTTTCTTTCTTTTGGGCATCTTTTTAGAACTGAGCTCAGGACTTCCCCTTCTTTATGATGAAACTTCTCATCTGAAGAAAATAGAAACGGAGAGTGTGAAGGTAGTTGGACCATGGCCAGCACTGCACGTCAGCATGAACAAGGTATAGCATATACATACATGCTTTGGCATATGTATGCCGGAGAGCCCCTTTGTCACTTCATATTCAAAACCTGCTGCTTTTTCACCACCAATTGAAATCAACATTCATGTGAAACTGGCTTGCTTTTTAATCACCTCTCACCATCTCCTTATGGGACTGGGGTTTGGTTTTTAGATTTAGCGTTGCCTTCAATTTGCCTTTTAAAATTCCAAAAGCTGCTCCAACAATGTTGTGATGTAATTTTAGTTTAGTTGTGAAGAGTTAGTCATCTAGGCAGCCCAGAGCTGTAAAAAAATAACAACACTTTAAGTGATAAAAAAAAAAAAAAATCTTGTTTTTCTACTTGGAGAGTCCATGTTAAAACCCCCCCGGCATCTGATGTTAGTGGGTGTTTTATGAGTGAGTTTTTGCAGGGGTGACAAAAGAGCCATGTCCTACTGTTTCTGCCAGAGATCAGAGGCCACCAGGTTGGTGGGTCCTCGTATCTATGTGAGGCAAAATCCACTGTGCCTGCACTGTGGGTTGCCTTGAGCTGAGTCTGGATAGAGCCGTGGAGACCTAGAGCTCTGGTTTGCAGCCACATCACTCCTGAGTTGAACCCAATGAGGTCAATGAGAGCATTGCCACTGGCTTCAGATGAGGTAGGTCTGGGCCCCCAGTGACTATACAGACCCGTTAAAAGAAACATGGTGTCTTGAGAGTTTTCTGTCAGTTCAAGGGACAACTCAATTAAATTACTTTACCTTGGTTTTACCCACAGCTTTTTGTTATTAATATTATTCCAACAAGCGTTGGGGAAATTAAAATCAAAGGAGAGGTGACAAACTGGATCAAAAATACAAGCACAAAGGGGCTGTGTGTATAGCATGAGGCTGAAAATCAGTGAGCCAGGTGTTTCTGATAAAAAATGAAATCTTGGAATATTTTTTTCTGCCATGAAGATTTTCTTGAAGAGTGGTGTTCAAGGTGTGTCATGGGGTGGTGGTGTAGTTCAGCTTATTATAATGACATCCTTATGAATGTGGTCATGAGATAATGACCCGTGTCATGGCTTTTGGAGACTTCTGAATGAAGAGGTGAAGGTGGAATATTTTAGACTTTTTATCAAGTCTAGTTGGTTATTAGCTGTGAGGAGCTTCATTTTGTGTGACAGGTTGGTTTGAGTTGGGATAAAAAGTTAAATCATAAAGTAGATGAACTGGAGTGAAATGGAACATAAGTCATCTTTTTCCAGTGGACATTTCTCAAGTTCTTCTTCTAGAAATACTCTTAACTGGTAATAAGTACAGTTTTTAATAGGCAAAGCTAATGAAGCATTGACATACTTTGCCAAAGGAAAATGCTCTATCTCACAGATTCATCCAGTGAAAGCCCCAGGTCTTGTGAGAGGAGCACTGTAGTTCAGATGTAATTACTGATACTCTGTCTTAACCCCAGCTGAGAACATTCACTTAGGTGCAATGTCCAAAGCATGTTTAAAGGATGGTCCTACACTTTTGAGCTTACTGACAGCTCAGTTTGGCATGTATATATAAAGGGCTAAAGTGAAGACGTGAGAGGGCTCTCTCCATGGTGACCACAGTGCACAGGCGGATAAACCAGGCCGGTCTGTGTGGCATGAAAGATCCAAGTGGATGATTTCACTGATACCTTTGTGAACTCAAAATGAGTAGATGAGTCTTTTTTCTTTCTTTAAATGAAAACTTAAAACACTTTTGTCCTGTATTCCACTGTGCTGTGCAAGTAGTCCCGACAGAGACCTTGCAATTTCTGCCTGGCAAAGCCTGACCTCTGATCCTCTCGCTCTTCTTTCTTCTCTGAAAATCCAAGGAGAGAGAGCTCAGCTCTTCTATAATTAATGGTTTTCTTTGGCTTGTCTTGACAGCTCTAGAATCGTGTCCACAGTCAGATGGATTATTTATTTAAGGACTAATTAGCAGAACCCAGTATCACAGCAGGTCAGTGCTTCACAATAAGTGCAGCTGCACAGTAAATGCAGCCTGTGTCTGCTGTGGTGAGACTTCCATCAGTCAAAGTTTAGCTGATGAAAAAGTCTTTGAATAAGCACCAGGAGCTGCTAAATGCTTCTGTTTCTGGCAGAAGCTCAGCAGAAGACAAGGCTAGAGATATGTGCTCTCTAATAAAAACCCTCTCCTGGTAGTCATAGAGAGCTTGGGTTTAAGAGCTGGGCAGCAGTCCCATGAACAGCGGTTACCATGTGAATGCAAAGGAAGCCAGTCCCTCAAAGTTTATTAAAATTGCCATTTTGAGCCATCTGAAAATTGTATGTGCTCTTGAAACATCCCCAGATTCACCACTGCAAAGCACCTCGTCAATCAAGCCCTCACATAACAGGCTGCGGGTTGTGACTGACAAATCATTCTGAAGTTCCTTTGGCCCCTCACTTGTGGTTTCTTCTTCGAGCACCATTTTCTGACCGAGTGAAAGGCGTGCACAGAGCTCATAAAGCTAAAACAAACAAACTACAGGGCTTTGAGCTTTGAGCAGAGTCTGGAGTCGCCTCAGCAGATGCCTTCTCCAATGCAAGAGAGGGACATGCTGTAAATGTTGGGCTAACCCTAGGCTGAAACGCTGTGCAGCATTGCCCAGCACAGAGGCAGCGGGGCAGGTTAGGCAGGATTGAACAGCAACAAGCATAACTGTGAGTGTAGCCTTTAAAGCTCCTTTGGTTGTGGTTGTTAACTGGCCACTCAGTCCAGCAGCAAGCAGATTTTAATGAGTGGTCTGTGTGTCTAGTTTCTGGCAAAAAAAAAAGAAACATTAACAGTTCTCCTGCATCACTCCATTGATTTCTATTCTACAAAGTGCTTTTTATTCCCTAGTTTTGCGTCCTCTGAAATATTATGCTTAAACAAAACCAGTGAAGCAGTTATCAAGCTGCTTCATTTGCTGTATTTCTGAAAATAAAGCAATGGTTTCCACATCTGTTGTGGAGTCCCAACTTTCACTCCTTCTCTTCCTGTTGCTAATTATTATTTTTTCAAGCAAAGTGCTTTGGGGCTGGAATTTGTCAGGCTTAATAATCAACCCATAGGAGAATTAACAAGAAATTGGGTAAATTAGATTCAGCAGTTAATTAATTTGATTGTCTGCTAGAGCAAACTTCGTCTCATGGGAATGACGAATGGATGTGTCCAATCTCTTTTCCGGAGCTGTTTGGTACAGTGGACGTGTGTGTCCCCTACTGAAAAATAAAAGTCTGTTTCAACATGCGTTCCATGCCCTTCGGTGCTAGCAGACTCCTTAATCTCCACGAGGGACAAGCCTAAGAGTTGTAGCTGTGCATGTATTTCTGATTCTCTTTCTTGCAAGCCTTTCTTTAGAAAAATATGTTCTCCCATCCCCTCCTTGTGTGTACGTGTGTGTATATTGTTTATATATATATATAAAATATAAAGCCAATAATGTATTGTTAGCATTTCTGCAATCTTGGGACTCTAGTAATTATTAGTCCAGGTGTAATTATTACATAAAAAGAAAGAATACTAATACAGTTCAAATTGTTTCTACCCCTTTTTCTGGTGTTATGCTCACCCTTCTTCTACACCCCTGGGTCCTAAGGTTGCGACTTCATTCTGGTGGGGTCACAGGGGGTGTTACAATGGTCATGTTCGTGGTTTCTTCTTCCTCACTCTGGGATCCACTTCAGGTCCTTTTGTATGTTTACAAACATGCTTTTACACCTTCCTCTCTCTTCATTGATCTACATCATCATGTTACACCTGAATTTACTATACATGGTGGCTTTTACATACACATGTCAGATACTATGTCGTTGCTCTCTTCATTGGCCCTAAAAGCAGTTTTGTCCAGCTCCAGGTCTGCACTTTTTAACTGGCCATTGGTGAGTTGTTTATAACCATGAGGTGTCCAGGGCCAGCCTGTGCCCCTTGCACCTGTGCTTCTCTACACCACCTCCTGTTTCTCCACTTCTCCAGGCGTCTGCTATCGTACCAGCCCTGTGTTGCTTTATACTACATCATTGTGTTAGAGTCATAAATATCTCATTCTACAAAGAATAACTGCTTGTGCTACTGTTTTCTATATAAAATTATTGCTGTCACAGCTAAACCTAGTAAAACAAAGCTGTAGGCAGATAAGAAAGGTTCAGACAAGCCTTATGAGCCTCAATGGCTTTGCAAACTCTGTTCAAAGCTTATGGCCTTTTGCTAGCATGGCAATACCGTATTACAGCGCAACCCAGTTATGCCGCCGACCGCTTGTAAATGATAGCACTTGCAAAAAAGCTGTGGAACTACTTGCCCTGTGCACTATTGCAAAGCCTGAAGCTACTGCAGTTCCAAAAATCATTTGTGGTTTTAAAAAAGCCCACAAAGCCAACTGACTTTGTTGATATATCTGAGACTCTTCTGTGTGATACACTGATCAGAGGATATATCTCAGGAAACATGGCTACCATGAGCCAGTAAGGCTGTCATGAAGACTGGCACTGACGGAAGCAGGATCTAATAATATTGAGCTGTAGCATTTCATAAAATAAATTTTATACCATGAACTAAAGAGGTTTGTTCCAAGGATATAACAAGATTTAATGGGAGTTATATCTTTCATTAGACCAACTGATAGTTGACCTGTGCATCTGACAGCCAAATAAGCATTTGTTTGTTTTTTTCAAATGTACTTTTCTAATAAAATATTTAGCTTCTACTTGCAAACTTTGCCTCAATTAAGAATAACACATAATCATATACGTCTTACCATTATGGTGTCTGTTCGAAATTTGTGTTAGCTATCACTTGGAAAAAATGCGATAAATCTCCTGTTGGAAAGGAGGCAAAAGGATCTGTAGATTTTCATGCACATTTGCAGATCTAGTCAAGTCCCAGCAAACCAAAGGGTTTGACCTTACATAGTTAATGTGCATTCAGAACCTATATGTCAGTGTTATCTTCATAAAAATTTTACCTCCCACTAGTAGTGATGACTAGCAACGAAGAATAGACCTGTGTTCCTAAACAAAACATTAGCTCTATTCTTGAGATGTCTCCAGCTAAATATGTGTTTTAAACACACTGTTTGGCTAAGAAGAGACTATTGATAGATTCACAGAGGTAAAAGATCATGAATCTTGCTCTCAATTCAAAATTTGATGTGGAACAAAGTGTGAACCTTTTAAAGCAGAGAGAATAGAAATGTTAAGTACAGGAGTGGTATTGCTGTGTTTCATGCAACGATTTTCATGTTCAGTAACATGTACTTAATGTTCAGTTAGCTTTGCAAACCAAAGCCAGTGTCATCATTATCCAACACTGTACAAATCTGACTTCAGTTCTAGTATCAGCAAATGTAATTGAATTTAAAGTAAATGTTTGGGAGGAGAAAAGCAAACCTAGGAGCTCATCTGAGCATGTTCAACCCACTTCTATCAAACCCATTTAAATGCAGTTCTCCAGTATTCTACATCAATGGTGAAAGTGATGTGAACACCTTTCTATTTTTTAGCACTCATTCCTAAACCTTTTAGAATGAATTGAGATTGCAATTTTTATTCAAATGCAAGTTCAGCTCTCAGACATTCACTTGAAAGGCGCATCTCAGATTCTTTGGAAATTTTATTAACATTATGCCATGTTTAGTTTTCTAATGACTTCCACATAGAATGCCAACTTGGTACAACATTTGAATATCTGACTGCCACCTTTATGCTTCACTCATACTGCAAGTGATAAGGATTCTGGAAATCTAAGATTTCTTTATTATACAGAAAAATAAAGTGGATTACAGCTTTAATTCTTGCAGCAATAGTATATAGAGATTCCTAATGTAGGCAGGTTTTAGATCTTTGATTTTCATACAAACCAGTGGAATGAACCATAGAAGGTACTGTGTGGTTTTGTATAGTCCTGAATTTATTTTTTTTTTCTTTTCATGGCTTTAGGAGTTCAATTGGGGGTGAGCAGGCTTATATGTAAAGATTAGTGGCATTAAGGAACAACAGGAACATATATAGATGCTTGGAAGTGCTAATAGTCTGCAGTAAGGAGGTGCTGCTTTGTTCTGTGATTTGAGTTGACTTTTTGTCTGTATCTTCAGTGCCACTGACTATATGTGCAATATTCTCAGCTAATCAGCTATGTAAGAGCGGAATTCAGTCATGATTCGGCATGTGCTGCACTGTGGCAGAAAAGTCCATTGTTGCCGAGGCAGGCTGGCAAAGAAGCTTTTCACATATGTCCAGAAGCTAGAGGAGGTCTGGGTTAGGCAAAGCACTCTGAAGCCCCATATGGGGTTTGTCTGCAGTCAGCATTTCCACCAGGGCAGGGGGAGGTGGTGCCCTTCATCTGCTGGCTCAGCATCTGGTGAGCAGGACAAGGCCAAGCGATTGCCACAGTGTCTGCTCCTCATGTGTGATCAGTCACTAAAGGTGCTGCTGCTCCTGGTGGGGTGCAAGCAAAGTAAATTTTGCTTGCTTGAAGGTGAAACCCTTCAAGTATGACCCAAACAAGTTCTACTAAAGCAGAACTGAATGCCCAGGAATGGCCTCTAAGAAGTTTGCAACTTCCAGCAGCAGCTTTCCTTTTTCAGCCAGGTCAGCGAGCATCAGCGTTTGGACCTCTTGAGTTATGAGAATCTCAGTGTGAGACTTGCACGTCAGATCCCACACTAGGGACAGTCTCCATTACGTGGAGTCATCTGGTATAATACTGAATACAGCAGGAGATTTAGACCTTTTGAGGGTTCCCAGGGCAGCCCTGAGGGCTTTTCTGTTGCTCTTGGTCAATGTGCAGGAATTGGGCAGAGGAGGATAAATATAAGGACTGAAAAATATCCAGGTGGATGGGACTTTGGAACTTTTTGAGTTATGAAACAAGCTTGTGTCCTAAACAAGCATTGGTTGTCTTGATTTAGCTAGTAAAATACAGGTGCTTAATCTTGCTTGACTGAAATGATATTTAATTACTATTGAGTGGTGGGATTTTACATGGCCTTTAGAAATGCCACTGCTTAGTGTGTTGTTCTTTCTGCTGTTAGAAATCAATACACTTAAAAGTTGACAATAATAGCAGCCTTTTAAAAGTGTGTAATAGTGCACTGTGGCTACCAAGACTATGCGTGGAGAAGTTGTGCTTTCTTTACAGTTAATTTTGTCCTTTTGAGTATCTCTACTTCTAAGCTTCGTGAGTACCCCAGAAAAGACACCTATGGCAAACAAATATTTCTTGGGGTTTTTTACATGCTTGCCAGAACTACAGTTATATTCAAGACTGAATAGATGACTACAGTTCTGTAAGTTTCTCCACCTAGATACTGTCACTTTTCATTTTAAGATTTTTCTTTTTCCCTCGGGAGGAATGAAAAGTCCAAAAATATCTTCCACTAAAAACAGTATATGTGGCTTGGCAAATAAACATGTAAGAATTAATAGGAATTTGCCAGAGAAAAGAATCCCATGACAAGCAATCCTTTAACAGACAGTTGTTCAAAATCATACCTGGAAGCTATGGCATTTTGGATGCAGAATTCTGCAGGACCAACTTTGCTTACACATGACAAATATTTTGCAGTCTCGGTAGAGTTCTGTGGAAGTCTGGCTCTTTCCCTCCCCAGTGTTTGCAGAACAGTTTCCTCGGGCAATATAATTGCATTTGTGATTTGCACTACTTGCAGAAAATGTCCCTTTTGTCTGTGATTGTTTGCAGACCTGAGAGAAGAGTCAGTAAGATTGCAGTTACCATCAGCCAGTGGGGTGCCACGGGGAAAGGCAGAAGGGTAAAGGAGGCAGGTTTTGAAGATAAAAGACTAATCATATGGTAATTTCAGTGGCTAAAAAATGACCGGTTCTGTCTTGAAATGCTTTGCCAGAGGTAAACATCGAAGATGCTCTTGTTTATTGGTGCCTTGTACCTGCCTTGGCTGAAATCTGAATGACAGCATAGCATATCTGTTCTGTCTGGGTGTATACGACCACGTGCTCTTCACAGCAATGAGATTGGAAAATTATTGTATAATCTGGGCTGTTACTCAGTTGTAATTCAGGTCTCTTTTCCAGGAAAAATAGGGAAGTTTGCAATGCTATGCCATTGCCCAATTGCTCTTTAAAAATGTATGAGATATCACAGTTTGATTGTTTAAGAGTTCACATTTACAATCCTGGTGTCATTCATACCCTGTTTGTTTATACATTAGTCCTTTTTTTTTCCCCCCTATCATTTTCTTTTCTGTGTGGGAAGTTTATTCATGCTGGTATTTCTGTGGATGTAGTTTGTTCAAGGCAAAAACCTTTTAGTGCATGTTTGAACAGGTCACTAAACTAGCTGTCCTGAGGCTTTACACTTCTGATCCAGATCATTGCATAGGTAAAGAGTTGACATCAAGTGGAAACAGTAGCAGCAATGTTTAAACTCCCTGGATTTTTTTCTTTCTGGTGAAGGAGATTTTGTTTGGCTTGCAATTACACAGAGATCCCTTCAAATCCGTCTTGATAAACTTGCAGAGCCCTTTTAAATTCTTAACATGTTGTAAGAAAGAAACCAATGTGCACTGTAATTAAGTGTTGTGGACCTTTCCCTCTCCTATATGCTGTGGGGTATTTTGAGACAATGTTTTGCTTCCTCAGTATAACCACAGGTTTGGGCAACCACTCCAGGGCCTGGCTGGGCTTCTTCCATGTATCTTCATCCCACATCAGTTTCTTGCTTCTATTACTCAGGTTTCCCTGAGGCTTTTCTTGTCTTTAAAATAGTATCGAGTCACTAAGTATTCTGAAAACTTTTTATTCTAAGACATATCTATCTAAGATGTATCCATGAACATGGTAGTTTTATTGAGTATTGCTGAATCAAGTTGTTCCAGATAAAATTTGACCTTTGACCATTTTGTTAATTTATCTTTCTAATATATGTCACTGTGCTTGTCTTTTATATTAAATATAGGGTGAAGATAAGAAAGTAGCTGAAAAGACTCTTCATGCCCCTGTGTCACCTTCATCTGTACCTGACCATATGAAGTGCAACATCCTTAAAGCTCAGGTGGAAGCTGCTTTTAGAGTAGGCACTCAGGTAATCTGTCTTTAATATTTTGCCTTTCTAGTTTTGGCATAGCTTAGACCAATTTTCCAAAACCATGTCGTTCCTGAGGGAGCACCTTGTTTTATCTCAAGTATCCACATTGACCTAGCTTTCTCTAGCTGCTCTGCAGTTACTTCAGGTAACTCAAAATGATTGATATGATGGAAGTAGGAAATTTGTCCGAACTGACATGATTCATACAGCCGAGAGAGGCTGAGACAATAGGAGAGAAGGCCCCAGGAAATCTCCATGTTTTGATTTTGTCACTGTAGCTTTTACTCACTTTGTATCTGAGAAACAGTAACCTCTAGAGTTTTCTGAGACTACTCTCTACTCACGAAAACTGTAGTTTAAGGGTGTTCTAAAGATAATATCTACGCATCCAGATGCAACCTTTATTTTAGGGGTTTAATTTCAGATGTCTGAATGTGAAATGCGAGCCAGTCTATTGCTTTCTTACTTGTTCTTGTGCTTTTAACTAAATTTTAAGCTGCTATTTTCACTGATTGGACAGTGTTTACATCAGATGCAGACTGTTTCAAAAACATCACAAGTCTTATTATGATGTCAAGCAACTGAAAACAGCTGCTAGATGGCATGACTGTAAAAAGTTAATTTCCCAGTCAGAGGTAAATCTAAGTGAAACCTAAAATATGTGATTCTTTTCAAGTGTATTTTTTTGACAAAAGGTAATGCCGTTGGTGCCAAAAATAAAGCCAAACAGAATGCTTTGGGAACAAAAGTAGAAGCAGAAAGATTGGTATGAATCTTATCCCCAGTTCCTCCGGTATCCTTGTGCAAACTATTCTCTTCGAATACAAATTATGTTGGTGTTTCCATCGCTTTGTTTCTTTTCACAATATCATATCAGGTCAGCTTGCCCTGCAAAGGATTTTGTTAACAATCATCTCTGTGTATTTGTTGTTCCCTGGCAGATCTTTCATCTGAGAGCTAGATTACATCTGGTCTAGCTAGACCTAAGGAAGTATCAAAATTTGGTTATGCTGACTGCCCTAGATTTCAAGAACAGAAACCATAAATCTGACAGCATGTGGGGGAAGGAGGTTGGGTTTTTTCTTTTAGTTTTTGCTTAAAGCAGTTCTCTCACCTCTCTGAATTCTGTGTTGTATCAACTGTGTTTTATGCAGCGTGTTTCTTGTTTGATTGCCCTTGGGTTTGCCCTATGTTTTTCCTGTGTGCCTTTTCTACAGGATGTCATGGTATATTTCTCACATTTCTGTTTTCTCCTGAATACGCTTAATGGTCATGTTTGACTGGATAGTTAAAGACTGGAAGCAATGCGTGCTGCTGCATTGAGAACACAGCATTACTAAGGCAAGATAGGAATTGTGCTTAACATATGCATCTCAATTCACCTGCCCTGCCTTGATTTTTCATTCCGAGGCTTTCCGAGGGAAAACATCTTGGGTTGCTTTTTCATGTATGCCACAACCTTTAGTGGCTGCTATGTTGTAAATAAGTTTCAGAGCAAGCTGAGCACTCCATTTTTCCTTCTTACCCGTGTTGTTTGGCACAAGGCTTTAGCAGTCAGATTGGATTAAGTAAGTGTCTGTAGGCTTGTCCTCAATGAGAAAAGTCTTACGATTTCAGGGGAAATGAGGGGAAAGAAGACTGTTGGAGGATAGCACGTACTGTGGAAAAATAATGGCGTACAGTTCAGATTGAAATCCCTGAAGTTTTCAGTGCTAACGAAGTATGGCTTAGGAGTTAGAGCCAGTGAATTAGGATGTCACGTTGGTCTTGGAAATCCTCATTCAACTCGCTGCTTAGCCGCAAAATTGCCTGTGCAACTAGACATGAGTTCTTCTGCACTTGAGCTCCCCTCCTGTCAAATGCGAAAAATTACCCTTCTCAGATACATTGCAAAAATAAGTAGGCGGAGACCAGGCAACGGTCAGCTGTTACAGTGAGAAGCTGTGGCTACACAAGCGCTGGGAAGGATAGGCAAAAGGTTTATGCTGAAGGAATGAGTAGAAACAGGCCACCTATCACATAGAAAATGGAAGGAGGGTAAGGGGCTACAGGAGACCTCGATAAATCACCATACCAGCATACCAAAAACCAACTCAGTTGTCTTCTCCACCCTTTCACCCCCCACCCAAACAACTAGCTGAATACCAATAGCTAAGCCATTTCCCAGTGGCAGTTCAGTCAGCTGGGAAAAGCGAGCTGGAATGGCATTACGCTTACAGCATCCTTTTGAGGGAGCAGATAAGAGATATTTTCTTCACGGAAGACAACCATTTAACTCTATGTATTCCTCCAGGGCTGTGATCCTGACCCTCTTTGATTCTATCTGATATATCCTGCTGCCCAGTATATCTGGAAGACTAACCGTGTTATCCTGTGCCCAGTTCCATCATTTGATGTCAGTTCCGTATTAAATCCCTGAGAAGTCCTGCCTTCTGGCCTTATTCTTAAGATTCCAATTTCTCATCTCTTGTTTTCTCTACTGTCATATTTCAACTTACAAGGCAGCCAGGGCAAGAAGTATATCTAGGTTTGGTAAGGCACAGCCTATATTCCTCAAATTGTAAAGCAAGACAGGCTGATTTTCCTCATGTACAGCATACCTCTTCCTTTATTTCATGGTATCACAAAAAAGATGAAGATTTGCTCCTCTCTGCTTTGTAAAAGGAAGAAGAAAGAACCAGACTCTGTCTTATGCACACACTATTTGAAATGAAATGTTCTTTTAAAGGCCCTAAAAACCTATGGTCTAACTCACTAAGTCATCCTTTATGAAACTTCATGGACATCTTCATTATACAGTTAGGTGTAAAAGCTTGAGAAAAATATTTGTGCACTGTATGATCGGCTCCAAAATTAACAAACTGTTGTTTGAAGTATTCGTAACAGCTCTCTCTAAGCAGAAAGAATATTTTCAGTACCATATGCTACTAACATCAGGATGTGACAAGTTTATGAAGGCACCTCCTGCATGTATTAGAGGAAGAGAAAGCTGTTCCTTGTTAAATCTGAGAATGGAGTGAATGTTTGCAAGTGGAAAATATAAACTGGCACAGAAATTTTCTGTAGCTTGCTTTCTTTGTGGCAGCCAGACACCAACACAAGAGAGAGCCTTAGAAATGAATGATTCCAGTGCTTAAGACTTCAAAAATAAAAACAGGGGAAATTATGCAGTACATTTGAAAATATATTCTGGAAGATGATCTCTGCACTGCTTCATTTCAGAATTATGCTGAAGAGCTGTTTATCGCGTTCCTAGGGAGCAATATGCCATCTCACGTGGCTATAGTCCTGACTTACAGACCGAAAACTTGTAAGTTTATGGTGCTGATCACTGAGCCCTGCATGTGGTTTGGAGTTATACAGCAGCAGGAAACTAACATGAGTGAGTTTGTTTATTTGGTGAAGATGGAAATATTTATGTGCCATTCTGGTCGCTGGAGAATCAAGCTATAGTGTGCATGGGCATGCTGGAAGCTGAATCCAGGAGCGCATTGCCGCAGACACCACAGGTGAGGATCGTGAGGAACCCACACGTGGCTGTGGGAACCTGTGGTTTGCATAGAGCATGCCATACAGTATCTGTAGGTCTAAAGCAAACGAGTAGTGTTTCACAACACACCTTTCAAACTCTGCCACAGGGATCTGCCACCTTCTAGCTGACAGACTGCATTATCACAGTTCCCACATAATTAAGCTCCAGGGGAGCACTAAATACTGTGAAGCAACTGACATATTTTCTCCCCCCCCCCGCCTTTTTTTTTTTCTTTGCATTTATTCCAGACTCTTCATTTGAGAGGGAGTGGTAAAGAGGAGCAGTAAGGAGCTGCCAGAATACAAAAGACCAGCTCTCCCTGGCATTTAAAACCCCTTTGCAGCTTGCATGAGTCAGTGCTGATATGCTGTGATTGAGCAGATGACTTGTTAGTATCACAAAGACTCCCTTTTGCCAAACAGTTCATGGCCCAAACTCATGGAGGAAAGATACTAGCAGGTTTCGGTTTCTATCTATATCCACTTTGGCTCTGGGCAAATCCTAATTATCCTTAGAATTAAGCACAGCCTACCGAGCAAATGTACAGCTGTCTCAGCAGGGCTTTTTCTTTTGGTGGGCACTGTGTGTTGTGTTCTAGGAGGTTGTCTCCTACAAGTGGTGTTTGTATTCTCCACCTGTTACCCAGGCTTTCCTAAATCCTTGGGTTAATGTAAGTCTAGCTGGTTAGCACAGGGAAGACACTGAGATTCTGTTTCTCATAGATTTCTACTGCAGCTGATTTTTGTGTTACCCACATCTATCTCTGTCTGTGGAGAAGAGAAGGCCAAGCTCATTTTTAAGATACTTTTTTGCAGTGCATTTTAGGGAAGACAAACAGAGGTGACATTACCACCGAGCTGTTCCTCACTGAGCATAAAGGCCTGTTTGTTGAGAAAAAACTGGTGGGAAAAGGTAGTTTGGAGATGCGGAGTTATTTACAAAAAGCATACAAAATGTCATTCTCTTCTGTTTTCTCAACCCCAAGGGAAACTTTTGGCTGGAGAGAGGTATCTTCCATCAGCCAGGTTTGGGTTCTTGAGCAATTGATTCCCCTGCCTTGATTCTCAGTAAACAAAGGGACACTTATGCTGAACAAAGGGACATTCAATCCTCTAGTCCCTTTCACACACTAACTTTCTTCACAAGCTTTGACACATGTAAATTTTTAGGCCAGGTCGATAGCCATCTCTCTTTTTTTCCTCCCTGTCCTACAAACAAGTACGGACAGATAATCATGTGGTTTTTCTTTAAATATTACCAATATGTGAGGAAGTGCAAGTTGCTTGTGCTGTCTAGAGTAGCTGTGAGGAAAGGACTGGACTGTGGTACAGAAAATGTCTCAGGACGTGCCCAGGTACAGGTGTCATCCTACAGCCTGTGCTCTCTACATAGAAGCAAGCCATGGCTGCAAATGTAAATGAGACTGGGATCTGTGCATTATTTATGGCAGAAAGGGTGCATAAGTGAGGTGACTCACAGTGCTAGTGTATCTTAGCTACATTTGTGATGATTCTTCGCCTTTTTCATTGTGCTCTCTCCTTTAAGGCAAGATTCGAGTGTAAGGACTTGTCAACTTCAAAGTCCAGGTGCTTTTGCCGTGTATTTCTAGAGAAAAATCGCTGTCTTTATGTGAGCTCAGTCTTTGGGGCTTTATTCACTTAAGGGGATCTGGATTAAAACCCTAATCAGGTCATGAATGAAAATAGAGTGGGTGAGGCAAAGACACTTGAGGATTTATAATCTTATGCGATCTTTCTTATAATAGGCCTTAAACAAATCCTTCTGGATCCCCAGAGGAGTTCTTAGCTTTCACTAGGTGTTGACTTAAATACCTTGAAAGGATCAGCTTTTCCAACATTTTAACCTCTTTCCATCATGAATTAGATACTCTTTGCTTCCCTCTCCTCCTTTCCTCCCTCCCTCCACCCATCCTTATTCACAGCACAGAGCTACTGCGCAATTTGACAGTCTCCGCACAGAGATCAGAACTGGGATTACATGAGTCTAACAGGTCACAGCTGAGGTGTTCAGGCTGTGGGGGAAGCTTGCACAGCTCTTTATGTACACGATGCCTTCCTTGCTAAAGCTGTTGCTGTTAGTCACCCACTTGGATGAGCAATAAACTCACTGGCAAATTTCTGACTAAGTAAAAAGAAGCAACTGCGCTGGGACTCCTGACTGGAACTGCAGCGAGCACAACATCGCGTCAGTTATAATTGCTCATAACAATGGAATTTAAAAATGGCTTGGTTTCAAATCCTCTGTGTTCAGTCGCTACAGGGAAACAGGTTTGCTCGACTTTAAAAGCAAGGCTACAGGAATTGAAGGGTGACAGAGGTATAAAAATACATGATTTTGAATGTGTGTGGGCCAGGATGATCAATATATGATACATGGCAGCTCATTAGAAGTGTGTCAGCAATGATGCCTCAGAGTCAGGGAAGGAGCTGAGGAAATGATGCGGCAGCCTTGCCGAGGTACAGAAGGGGAGGGAGAATTTAGATAAACAGAATGTGGGAAAAGGGAAATCTTTAATTTATTCCCTGGGATACTGAAGGCAAATGTGGCAGTGGTGTCACAAGACTGTGACAATGCATCGCGGATATGTCAGCTATGTCTTCTAGCTGGCGTGCCTGTAAGTGCTAGTATATGATGAGACAAGTACTGTTAATTGCGGCGAAGTGTAGGAGCCCTGCCATAGCCCATGGTGCCAGGCCCTGTTCAGAGGGAGAAAAACAAAGTAGTCTGTTCCCAAGAGACCAAACTGCAGAGCTTTTCTGCCTGAAAGGATGCATTTGACATATTAAATCACCAAGGTAGGTTTACCTTGGCAGGGCGTTCTTCCTGCTGATGTGTTGCTTAGCCTGTATTATCTAATCAGATCAGCCAACAATCAGCGTGGCTGACAAATGACAAAAATGTTGATGAAGAGCTGAAAAGTCTGGTATGCTTCAGACCTCCTTAGCATCGTTACAGAGTCAGAGTCAAGACAGAAAAGTATTTCCAGCCTGCTGCAGTGAGAGCCATTGCTTCCTTGCCTTAAAGATCTCCAAATACGTGAAAGCTATGTTGCTCCTCCTTCCTTTGTGTAACTCGGTACTTTGTGAAATTGCTGCATAAGAGACATCATGTGTTTCATATGAGCCTTCCAGACCCTTGTCTTTCTCAGATGAGAACCTCACACCCCTCCTGGGCTGCAGTGATCGGATTCTTCATGCAGTTTTTTTGCGGGTTCAAGATATCCCTATTGTGGATCAGATGGGGAGAGAGATGCAGTAATGCCCCTTCTGGTGGAGGAGAGATGCAGAGGGCACTAGGTCTCCAAGGTGCTTGCTTGAGATTTGAAGAACACAGCCTGCCTTGCCCAGTGCCCTGCTGGAGGATCCAGCCAGAACTAGTTGTCTGTGCAGAAGCACAGAAGGCTACAGCCAAAGTTGTATCTTTACTGTGTTCTGCCACTTGGTACATGCCCAGAGCAACCAATTCCCATTTTGAGGACCTGTTCCCATCATCCTAGGGCTAACTCTTCAGAAGAAAATAGAAGGAGCCAATCTAGTCACTGGGGCTTATGAATTCATACACTGAGTTGTTCCCACCCTGCTGGAAAGCTCAGCAGGGTCTGATGTAGCGTTCTTGGAGCATCCACCCGCTCTCTAAGACTCCAAAGGATCTGGCTGCCAAGGCAGCAGCAGGGGTTATGGGTGCTCAGGAGTTGACTGAAAAGGAGACTGAAAACTGTCAGGATCAGCCTGGCAGACCATAGGTAGATGACTTAGGCAGCTGTGGGCGAAACTTGGTATTACTTAGATGCTTTTCACCTCTTTTCATCTTTTGGTGAAACTGGTCTTTCTTAGCAATCATCTGTGAAGAGAGCCTGTACAATGACATTTCTCTCCAGGCATGTTTCTTGTCTCTGGTATGATAAAGTAATGCTTTACCTTTGTTTCCCACATCAGCCGGAAAGTTAACTGCATATGAAATTGGAACATTAATAATTTGTCTTTTGCTCTGGGCCCAGATAAGGAAAGAGACTGGCATTATGTGGATGGATTATATGGATCAACTTTTAATTTTGTTTGTTTTGCAGCCTGGTAGCCAGAAGAGCCAGCTTGTTTCTCCTTGGGTAATTATTAAATTAATCTGCTTCTGTATAAAGGAAGTTTCCAGGTCTGCTACGCCCTGAAACTTCTCCCTCTCAGAGCAGCAGCCTCTGGGTGAGGGGAGAATCTGCTTTAGTTAAGGAGATCTGAGCAGCTCCGTGCTGCTGCTTTTGTCCTCCTTGCACAGCTCAGTTCTGGGCTTTCTGTGGGTGTCAGAGCCTCTGCCTGGCTCTCCATATACATTTTTCACCAGGTACCTACTGCTAGCCCTGGCTAAACTCCCTTGTTCCCCTGATGGAGGGCATCCTGCAGCAGAAACCCAAATCCTGGCACTGGCACATGCACTTGTTTTCAAATGAAGGCAAACTGTCTGGGCATCTGAGAGTTGTGTGCAAGTGTAACCTTTATTTAACATTCACGTCTTTTCAGTAAGGCTGAGGAAGTCTTTGTGGTGTTAGTGAGTGTGATTTGCTGAGTTAGGAGGAAAAATAAAAGAAACATACTGTCAGCTGATGACTTACTGGCCGCCTTCTGAAAACAAATAAACAAACCCAAACCCAACAAGCCAACAGGTAAAGCAAGGGCAGGACAGTTCCTGATGGCTGAAGCCCTTTGCAGAAATGTTTGTAGGTGTAGCATTTTCCTGTGTCTGTTCATCCATGGGCACGGAGAAAAGGCACAGGGCAAGGAGAATTAGCCCATCCTTATTAATGTGTACCTGCCAACGCACGCCCATGGCACTCAACATGCATGCCAGAATCACCTGAGGCTGTTCAGGCCGCCCCATTTTTTTACCTCCTCCCTCTCCTTCCAGTTAAGAGCAGGAGTACTTGCTCACTGGTCTGCAGTACTTGCTTGTGGGTACAGAAGCATTTTCTGTTCTCTAAAGTATGAGTAATAATGAAGAAAATTAATACCAAGAGAAGGTCCTCAGGATGCTGATCGTGCCATTTAGGAATGCATTACTTCTTGAGACGTAGGCTTATCCCTCCAGTGCAGAGAAGGAAAAAGAGTGGTAATGTAGTCACAGAGCTGGGGAGAAACCAAGGGGCAGCTATTAGGAACTAATGCAGTGAAGCTCTCTCAACTGGCTAATGAGGTCCATAGCGAGGTCCATGGCTTATAGTGTTAACGTAGGTGGAATTTTAATAATTTCATTCCTGGTCACAGCCCCCGCATTGCGTCCTTGATCTCTGTATTCTCTTTTCTATTGTTGTGTTCAAGTGCGTCTTAAAATGTAGCTCGATTAATTTGGTGAAAATGGAAGTAAAGTAAAATTTATGGTTTTAAAAAGTAGCCAATTTGACACGTAAGCAGCTAGCTTGTCAGGCATAACAATAAAATGTTGTTAAGACATCAGCGTGGAAGAAGAGACTGTGTATTAAGTTTCTGACAGCTGGATTCATGTTTACAGCTTTCAGAAATCCAACAGCTTTATAAAAAGCATTATAATTTCTGTAGAACAAAGAAATATTACTTCAGTACTTATCTATGCCAACAAAGAATGATTTTCAATGCTTTCTCTCAATTCCTTAAAAAACATTTTCTTTCCTTTCAAGAAAGCACAAGATTTTGAATAAATATTATGCTAGACAGAGCTACTAGAAGACCAGTAAATAGAAAGTTTTCTAGAGCTGAGCTAAATTTCTTAACATTATAAACTTATTAAAATTAAAAAGTTGCACTCCTGGTCCTAAAATTATTCATGCTGTGACACTAATTCACTGAAAAACTTAGCTGCCAAACATTTGGCGGCTCAGTTACAATGGTGGTGATGGTGTGGTTGTGCCCCCCTTTTATCTGATTCTTTAATGTTTAGAGCATTTGCTCAGGACTGAGGAAGCCTCCGGCTGAGGGAGATTAAACCCAAATATGTAAGAGCCCTATGTTGGAGTGGAGTTTCTCCAGTTCCTACGCTGACTCTGTTCTCCTCTGAGGAAACTAGTTGTAAACTAGCTTTCTTTGTGTAAATGAGTCCCCTAGGAGAGGGACAAACCTGCTGGTGAGATTCAGACCGTCCCTTCTCCGCTGCTGATGTTTTCCATATTAATATACAAGGTGCAACAACTCTAACAGGAAGGATTACAGAGGGACCTCAAATGCTCCCTAATCCGTCACCTCAGGTACTTGTCTGGGCTGGAGTAGGCCCAGGAGAGAGTTTGGTTTCTACCAGGCTCCCAATGGTCTCAGTTTAATTGCCAATATACTTAATTGTGTGTACAAGCTGGAACAGTCTTCTCCCACCATAGATGATGCTCTGGTAAGTAACGACCCGGGGAAGTGGCAATGGAGGGGTTTGTTCTCTCTGGCACAAGGGGAAAACAAACCTAAAACTGTCACAACTTGGGTGGTTTCCCCAAGCACTGGGCATCCCTACTGATATTTTGTAGTTCATTGCGAAGATATAGAAGAAACTCAGTTTTCATTTTGTTTCTTTTTCTTACGAGTACCTTGGAATGGAATATATCAGTTTGTGTTGAATGGAAGGTCTTACATCAAATTTACAATATTTTTACATGCCTGTAAAATCTTTTGATTTGGATTTGATGAATTTGAAGGAATCTGTCTTACCCTTTTTGAAGAGGATGAGACTGACACATTTATTCGATCTGATCTGGACCAATGGCCTCAAATTATTATGGTTCAGATAGTGAACACTGAAAAATCACTCTGTGGTAGGCCCGTATCAGTTCCCTTCTGTCCATTTAGCAGAATGGAAATGTCAGAGCCTGCCAAGCCCATTACTGATTTGGAGATATACTTGTGTCTTCAGCCAGTATTTTCTGTAGAGGGGTGCAGTGTTGCGTGGACACTGTCATTTACACATGGATTGTGGAATCCTGCGTCTCAGTTAAAGAGTATAATCTACCAACACCTGCCCAAATTGGGTGTTTCCTGGGTAATCAAGCGATTTTCATGTAAGTCATTTTGCAATACCAGTGTTTTTAGCTCTAAGGACACATGCTATTTGAGATACAGGACTCTGTAATTTAGCAGAGAGCAGTAGTGGGTGAAATTTTCTTTGAGTTGCATATACAGTGTGATTATATGTAGGGGTTCCCATTTTTCAGTTAATTTTTCAAAGACTGAATGAAAAGCTGGCATCATTATTTTGATTAGAGTACATAAATATTTATTCTACTCTGGTTAAAAGAACAACTCAATTACAGTATCTTTGTCTGAGTTGATTTTTATTATTTCTCCTCAAATGCTTTCTCGAGGAACCATGTCAGTGGTCCTTTCTTTCTCCTCCTTTATCCTTATCCAGTCTCTTCCTAATATTATTGCACTGCACATTGTACATTATAGCTCATCACAGTGAATCTCAGCTGTAGGAGATGAAAAAAAAATTACTGTGCCTTTTAAATCTGGCCAGAGTAGACATTTTGGGTATTGCAGTTTTCTGGGGTACTTACAGGAATATTATTTTAATAAACAGATATGTTATCTTAAGTGTATGGATGTTGTACTAAACTTTGGCTCCTTCTTTTAGCAGGCTGTGAAAGAAGAGACGTCTTTTGTAAATCCGAGTAAGACCTCCAGCCTGCAGGACCCTAATGTAAGGTCTGTTGCTTCTTGTCCGTAGGGAAAACATCAAATAAATGCATGATATAGTGAGGCGTTTTCCAAACATTATCTCAAACAGGTGTTACAGGTCAATTTGCTCATCCCCAAGTTGCTGTGCAAAGTTCACAAAGGAATGACCTGATGAGAAGGTGTCTGTCAGAAAGATGCTCATTTTATATACATATATCAGATATAGTCAAAGAATTAATTAAAGTTCAACTTTAAAAATCAGACTGAGTGTATATACTTAAACAATTGATAAAAGCTCAAGGCAAAAAATCAGGTCTAGTGACAACCTTAGAAAGCTTATATAAAAATAAGTCAGTTTTCATAACTTTTGCATCAGAAATGTGACAGATGTCCGAACTAGAATATCCTTGTGTTTGTGTTTTTCTGATTTGTGCAAGGTTTTTTTGCAGAAGAAAGGGCATTTGGTATACAGCCTTCAGAAAAACAGCTCATTTGCAGATAGTAGTGACTACTTTGGATTGTACTGTTGTTGTGTTGATAGTGGATAGTAGCCTTCCTTTTTTTGGGTAGCCATTTTGAAGAGCTATATTAATTGTAAACGTTATTTGAATGGCGCTGTACGCTGTCTGATTTCAGGAGGTGATTAGAGAGGAGGTATAGGATGGATATTTGGAAATTGCCTGCTTCTGTATGTATGGTAGTGCCATCACTTTGGATATCTTTAGTGTCCAAATCTGAGAGGAAAGTTTGATGAAAAAAAAATTATGGATTTAACACATCAAAATCACATTGGCTGTTAATCAGCTAATTATGCTAGCATATATGCTATATATATGTTTATGTTTATGTAATATACATATTTCTAGAGCACTAGTCATCTCATGATTTTATTTTAAAACTTTCTAGTGGTGACTCTTGCAACTGAAAGCAGACATTTAAGCATCTTATAGAAAAGTCTGGGTGAGAGGGGTAATGAATTATATTTGACAAATCAAATCATTATGAAGTCAAAAAGAAACAGTTACAGTTGTGAAATTTTGTCAACACCTTTTTCAAATGTGTATTTTCCTATAAGGTGATAAATCAGCAATAGTCTTCAAAAAACATTTCATTCAAAAATTACTTTCTGATCAGACTGGACTAGCAGAGCTGCTGTGTTTGCTTATGAAAGCAGCTACCTGGAGAAGAACGGTGAGGATGGTTGGTGGTCCTGAGGCAGGAGGAGACATGAGGGGTGATGCTATTGCTTTCTGTGGCAGTCCCTGTCTTGCCTGCAGTACAGCTGTGATTCCTGGCCTTCCAACGTGTCTTTCATCTTGGGACACCCTGCAGAGCTGGAACTTCTAGCCCGGCAGGCTGTGATTTTCCTATTTGTTTGTCCAAGGGGCTGCAAAGTCTACTTGATATTTAGAATCACCCACTTTTCTCCTGTGCCATTGCCCTTTTTAGACCTCTACAAAACTTTCTTGGGACCACTGAGAATATTCATCACGTATGTTACACAGTGACCTATTTCTTTGTTTAATAGTTATGGGTTTCGTGTATTGTCTTTGCCACTACACCTTTTGTTGGGTTACTGTCACTTCCAGAAGCAGTTCATCAGGACCTGGCTTGTAAAGCCCTGTGTGATTTGGAACATGGCTAAAGTCTTCTTTTTCGTACTCACTTTTGCTGAACTTTTGCATAACATCTGTAGAAAAGTCGCCTTCATCATGTTGAGCTGCAAATGAGTTATGTGCTTTGTGAGGTGAAGTACTATTCAGCAAGAGTAAGGATGACAACCTGGCTGCAAAGCTAATTTTACTGTTTTCTTTTGCACACATCCAAGCTTATAAACTCATAAAAGCCACTTTGGAGTTCTCAACATGCAGCAGTCTGGTGTATATTTGTCTAATATTTATTTTTATCTGGATTATGTCAAACATTGTTTCCTCTACAGTCAGTTGTGCCAAATGAAATGGTATTGCTTTATTGCTTTGTGTCTGTGTCCTGAAGGTGCAAATATACAAGTAATCAATGCTCAGGGATAGACCAATTTTAACAGCCTGCATTCAAAACTCAGAAAATAATGCAAAATGAATTCAGTGTCTGACCACTTCTCTTTCTCCTTTAAGTGGCTTCCCTTTCTGCAGGGACATGTGCAGCCTTTCAGATAGCCAGCACATGACCTATTCACCAGTGACATCCTCCATAACCTCTATTTTGTGGGCTTGGATGGACATAAGTGAGCCTTTGCTCTGCTAGGAGTTGCATCTGAGTAGAGCCGAGAGTTAGTTCATACTTGTCAGAAAAGTCATCTGGGAGTTTTTCTCTTCTTTAGTTGAGAAATACACATGTATCCTTCATGAAAAAGCCCTCCCCATAGAATGTAATTTTTATTTCTGAAGGTACCCATGCAGACATTCCTGTAGACCTGTGTGACTGTTTGAGGAATGTTTGTTTGCTGAAATATCTTGCCAGTTGAAACCAGTATCTTTCATAGCTATTTAACAATGCTCCACTTTTTTCATGCAAGGGATTTATAGCAGGGACAGTGACTTCATGTATTTGATTACTGATGACTGTACAATGCACTAGCAAAATGCTCTGTTATTTCCAAATCCAAGACATCGGGTAATTTGTTCAGGCTAGCTAGTAAGCAAACATAGGCAGTTTTGACCATTAAGTGAAGCATGAATTGTTCATATAAACAGGGAAATAGGAGGTGAGGAAGAAGGGCAGTAGTGCTTGGTTGATTAAAGAACTGTGCTCTCTCTGCTACCATTTTGTCTACTCGTCCATTGCCGCTCTGAAGATTACACTTCTAATGAATTAACTGCTTGGATATGGCCTGTAATCCCCCTGAGCAATTATTTTAGCATCTGCCACAGCAGACTCAATTTGGCTAACAATTGCTATAGCTCTTTGTAGAATTAGTTCTGGTTCAACTAGTAATTACTCATATGTATGTGTGGTATAGAGACTTTCACTACAAGCAGGTCTCCAGTCATTTTGTTGGGCATTGGCCTCAGAATGGTGCATAATGTTGTGCTTATGCAAAATCATCATGTATCAATTTATTTACCTGTGTTCTGTATCTGTTGCTGAACTGCAGACGCTTCTATATCTAAGTCATTTTAAATATGGGGAAAAAGCCCACAGCTGAAGCTGAAATTGAACTATTTTGTCAGCTTTCATGATAGGAAAGCTGGTGAAATTTGCTGTCATTTGGTGCACTGGCTGGAAGTGCAAAGTTTGTCTCCTGATCTTCCTGTTAGTAGCTGACCGGCACACGGCTCATTCTCCTTCCTGCTTTTGGAGAATGGCGCTGTGTCTCTAGAGCTTTCCCTCCTCTGGAGAGGTTTTTTTTTTTTCTCCCAGACTGTTTCAAGTGCTCGTTCCCACATTCAGTGAGGAAAAAGCTGGTGATTCAGTAACTCAATACGTGCTGCAGTGTCTTAGCTTACACTCTCCTCATCCTGCAATTAAGAGTGATATGGTGCGCTATGAATTGGAACAGTCATACATTCCCCTTGCTGACCCTGCCACTTTGCTGCTAACCTCTAGCAGAGCAGCAGATCTGGACAGTGGTAGTAGGAGAAGTTGTATGGCTACCTCAGCTTGATCCATCCAGGCTGCACATGACAGAGCTCTCAGCTGAACAAAGTCAAAAGAGAGCAACTAATGGGAGGGGAATTTCAAAAGCAGGTTAAATAGGATAGCCACGAGTTATCTTGATAAGACATGGATTCCTACCAAGAAGACTTAGATGTGCCTTCATTACAGCTCTGTTGTAACAGACTGGAAAGCACACACGTTTTCATCAACACCCAAGCAATATTTACAGAGAAGTACAGACCAGCTATATAGCTGGAGCTTAAGCATTTTGAACAAGGCAGAACATAATGTTGGTTTACAGAAGATGAAATACTTGGAAAATTGTGTTATTTATGTATTTGCATTATTTTGCTTTTTATACTGCCTGTATCAACTCAAGAAGAGATGCAGTTAGTTTGCAATTACCACCTTGCATAGTGAGGCATGCTTTGTTAAGGCACGTAGTAAAAACATGTTTGTGTGGATATTGGTGGCGTTTGGAATGTGCAATTCCAGTCATTTTGCAACGATTTTTAATGGTACTTCTTTTGGGATGTAGGGCCCAAGTCTGCAAGGGAGGCAGTGATCATGTCAGTCCCATTTATGACTATTCACTAGAGCTAGAAAAGGCTTTCTAACAAAACATTTTCTTCTTCAGTGTTGTAAGAGGAGGACCTGTCATAGTGCTAAATGGGCCAGAAAGGATTACGAGGAAGTAACAGAGGTATTTCCCTGTCTGTTGTTCCGTAACTTCCTTACACCCAGGTAACTCACTGGGTGTCCAGATGGAAGTGTCAAGGGAGAAGAGTTCAGGGAGAATTCACTGATTAGATACCTAATTTATTTCAGGTTTGAGATTACTGCACGTTCTTATGTATAGCTTTGGTAAGGCTTTCATCACCTGCCTCCAACAGAGATTTTTTTATTTGATTCTTTTAGCCTTGAGAGATCAGTGTTCAGGCCAGAACATTTATATTAAGAAGGAAGTATAAAAAATGAAAATTGTAGTTACACGTTTTTTTATCACCTCTTCTCTTGATCAGAGGCCTGGCCTGCCTAGTCATCAAGTGGTTTCTCTCCTGCAGCATATCAAATGAATGTGAATCACACAGTTACCTCTTCACCTTTTTATAAACCTCATCCATTTCTTAGTAAAGCGATGGGCTGCTAGAAAGATAACTTCTTGAATTTTCTTTCCAGAAATTTCCCACATAATTGCCAGCCTGCTTCATTTGTTAAATGTAATAAATATATGGCTAACCACAGAACCCCATCAGGATCATTCCTTCCATTATTCCTCGCCTTATTCAAAGCTTTGCCAGACAGAAGCACCATCTGTACAACTTCCACAATGCCTATACATGAGTCTCTCCTCTAAACACTTTGAAGTATCTGTTTTCTCTCTGGCTATGACCACCTGGGTAAGCCCATAGTGTGTCTATGCACAGAGATTGCATGTACACATGTATCCTCACACACCGAGTCTGGCTATATTTAACATGACAGCCTACACAATTCTTATTTTCTCTTGTTCAAATATGGCTGAATGTAATCCCTGGTATAATCTGTTGCACCAGCTTCAGGAATTCCAGTTTGTGAAGAATTAGACTATATTAGTACAGATGTCAAGAACTGCTAATACTTTGGGACCAGACAAAATACTGGTTGTTCTCAGGCATGGCCTGTTTGCCAAGCCCAACTTTCATCTTGGGACGAGTTAGACAGTGGAAATGTTGGCAAAAATGCCTAAAGTTTGATAAGCAACTAAAATAAAATTTTTAAAACAGGAATTATATGGCATTTTTTGGATTTTCTGGAAATGCATATTTTTGTTCATGGTCACTTGGAGCTTAGGAAAGTTTAGACATGATACATGTCTGATTCAGGTGATCTGTCTGAAGGTCTTAATGAACCGGTACATGTAAACACTAACACTTCCTTCATCATCAGCTGAGTGTTAGTCAGTTTGTGAGTAGCAGTTTACTTTTACACACTTAAGACCATCCAGATCTTAAAATAGTTAGAAACACTCTTTGGAAGTTATGTGTTGAAAATTTGAAATAGCAATTGACATTTTTTCTGTGATATTTTAGTTTTTTATCGTAGAATTATAGAACTGTTGATTGGAAGGAACGTCTGGAGGTCATTTAGTCTGATCTCCTGCTCAAAGCAGGACTGTGACCAACACTAGATCATGTCAGTCATGGCTGTGTCTAGCTGAATTTTGAAAGCCTCCAAGGATGGAGATTATACAGCCTCTTATGCAAAACACCGATCAAATGTGTAAATGCAAGTTCCTGCATTTCTGAGGCAGGTGCCCAAATGCTGTCAGTGAAGAGCCCTCTTCAGCTGAAGCCCTCAAGTTGGCTGGTCAGTTACTACTGTTCTTGTCACTGTTGCCACTCACTGTTGTGCACCATGTGGTACATTTATGGACTGCAATATTTATTTTCCCTTATAACATGCTTTTGGATTGCCACCAGCTTTGGCATGCTTTACATCCCACATGGTTCAGGATTTGTCTGTGGATTCCTTTCCATTTAGACCAACTGCTGCATCACCCTTTGTTGATCCTTGTTATCCAAATTATCTCATCTTTCATAAGATTGCAAATAGAAATATTCTTCTTATGTGGGAGTAGGTATAAGCACCAGCTGGTGCTTTGTGCATTCATTTATTCTAATTTTCTTTGTAAATCTTCCCATCCAAAACCAAATTACGCTATTACATTAAGACTAATTACATTAGGAGCTGCTCAACATGTAACATAAAATTAAATGTTATCTCACAGAGCTTGATGATGCTGCACACCAGAAAAGAAGGGTGGAAAATATTAAATTATATCAAGTTACACAGGGTACAGATGAATCAGGAGAAGTAATTGCAGGCACTCTTATGAATGCCCAATGCAGAGTAAGCTTTGCTCAGGCAGATTGACATAATGAAATTCCCCTGCTGTGGCTTGTGCATCTGATGTACACTAGGCTTTGCGTTTGGCTGCCTTTCAGTTTACAGGAATACTTCCTACACTTTAGCTGACCCAAGTGATGATACTTCTTACATATACCTTTCATGTAGCAAGGGAGGAGTGTCACTCAAAGTAACGTCTGCATTCTTGTGCTTTTCCCTTTCCTTTCTCACCTGCCCAGACTGTATAAACATTTAAATTATGATCTCGCGGTATCTGAGTTAACATCGTGCTGAAGTACCTGGTGCAGTCGTAATCTCAACCAGTTTTTTCAGAGACCTTTGGCTCTCTGCAGGTGATATGACCATATGAGCAAGGTGCAAAGCATACAGATATTTGCCTAATCTATACACATTTTGGATCTGAAACTAACATCCCAGTATCTGTCTTTATACATACACTTTCAGTGAATGTCAGGGTAGCTTTCCAACAGCATACAGGCATGTGCACAGGGAGTTTGTTCTAGCTTATCCAACAACATGTACTCTATGCACTGAATTTTTTATCAGTGACACTGACATAGGACTCTTGGGAATCATAACTCAAGACAACATTTTTTTGAGAAAAAAACCCACCAACTTTTCTTTTTTGTCAGGAAAGCTTGGGTCGTGGAGTGGTAGTAGTGTTTCCAGGAAAGTGGAATTTATTGTAAAGCTGCTTATCAGCTGCTCAAGACTTCAAGGCATGTGAACTGATTTTTATTTAGAAATTTCAGTTAATGCTGTGGGCTGTGGCCCACGAAATTCTCTTGCACGCTGTATCTAGCAGCAGTTCTTACAAAGATTGCAAATCAGCACCAGGTGTCTTCAAGTCTGGAGTCTTATCCATGGACAGTTTCTAGGTAGGTAGTTTCTGAGCATTGCAGAGCTGAAGTTTTGGACAAGCCATCCAGAGAGACCTGTGGTAGGAGATTTCCACATTGATATTTGGAGGCTAAAAATAGTCATGTCACCTGGATGATTGTGGACAGCTTGTTTCCTCAAGTCAAAGACTTCAGTTCCCTATAAAAATAGACGCATACAAAAGAACTTTTAGGCAGGTCAGAATTGAAGCTAATCAAAAATTATGTGCTTGGTTTTACCTGACATGAGCCTCAGTCAATCCAAACAGGTTGTGTTTTCTTAGAATCAGAATGGACTTAAATCTATGAGGCAGAGTCTGAAACATAACTTTTAAATATCTCTTTCTCATGTATTGTGAAATATTGTAGGAAAACTAAGAACATTATCTCTGTCGACTTCTTCCTAACAAATATTAATTGCTTTTAAAAAGAGAGTTTTTCTTTCAATATTCATCCTCAAAAATAAAAACTATTCGTTCTCCAACTGAAAAATTTCAACCAGCCTTTCCAAAACCAAAGTAGCTAAATACACATCAGCCTGGCCTCAATCCAGTGGACAGGTTAATAGATCTGCTACTATGGCTTTTTACAGGAACCTCACCCAGCAATTTCTGCATCAAAGGCATAACTTCAGGCTGAACTCTTGCATACCCTTTGCATGCCAGTCTGCATTAAAGACTGATGGTAAGACACCTAGGTGTATATACTTTGACTTCATTCTGAGTATTAAAGACCTCTTTGACCTGTTGCCTGAAGTCAGATGCTGATGAATTGTTTGTGATTGTATTCTTAATCTCTAAGCAACAGAGAAAGGAGCAGTACTTAGACCTTTCAGATGAGGTTAGGTTGATTAAATACCTCACTCCAACTTCTTTGGCTGTGTCCCTTAAACTGCATCTAGGCTCTTTGGAAACCACAGCATTTATAATGGCTTTCCTGGCTGCTGTATGTAGAGGTAGCACAGTTTGACATTAGATACTGTGCGTTGACCTGCAACGTTACTCTGAGCTGGGCAAAGAGAACAGTTTTCTGTATCATCGTGATCTATCTGTTGGAACACAACATCACATTTTCAGCTAGACTGCAAATACATTTTCATTACAAGGACAAGAGAGGGGAGGGAATTTTTTCCTTTAAAAGAAACAGAACTCAAGTGAGGAGGGTAATGAAAGCCAACAAGCTGGTTTTGGATGAGGCTGCTGCTCTGTAGTGAAGAGCTTTGTGGTACATCTGCAATCCATACTCAATCCTAGTTTTTTTTTTTAAAAAAAAAAAAAGGAAAAGCCTTTATTCAGAAAGTTTGATGCTGGCAGTAGCTTTCAAGAGTCCAAATAACCTTTTGAACAGTGCTAACCTGTATCCTGAGAAAAGTACTGTATCAGAGTGAAAAAGCACATATTATTGTTTCTTAGCTTCAGATGGCCATACCTTTGGAAAAGAAAGTGTGAAACTCTTAGAGCACAGACTGAGAAAAGATATGCATGTTTGCTTGTGTTTTCTTAGCCTGTTAGGCTGTCTTTGATACACAAGAATATCTTTCAAATCTATTTCCTTTCTTCTTTGCTTTTTTCCCCCCAAGATTTCACTACCATATTTCCACTTAAAGAGAGTTCTGAAGCCAAAAATCAGCCAGTGTTTTATATTTTTCTCCATAAGTCAGCACCTGAAGGCAGGTCAACCCTCACGCAGATGGCTGTATCCTTGTTAATTGTGGAGCTTTACCTCTTGGCCTTAGACTGGGAGCGTGGAGAGAAAGAGATTGTTCCAGATGGCAAAAAAGTCACAGACGGAAGCAAAGAGGATAAAAACCTGTTAAACTCAAATGCAGAAAGCGGGTTTCCCCAGCAGTCTTTTGTGGTTTTAAAATTCTTAACTGGATCTTCCAGGGAAAGAGAATTATCCCTTTCAGCTTACTAGGTTGTCATGGTTTGGGCTGGACTGGCCAATGAAAACGAATGATAGATGCTCTCCCCCACCTCTCTCTCCAAGAGAAGAGTGAGAGAGAGAGAGAGACTTATGAGTTGATAAAAAACTAAACTATTTTAATTAAAATATTACTAGATCAATAAAAAAAGAAAATAACAAAATTTATACAGTGTATACAAAACCAGTATTGAGCTCCCGGGGTGATGATCACATCACTGACAGGCACAGGGAAAGTCCCAGACTGGACTCAGTGAGGGACAGGAGCTGGATTCCAGATCTGGATTCAGGAACGCGCGGATCAAGATCAAAGGCAGACAAACGGAGTCCTCCTTGGACGCTGGCCATTGAAGAAAAAAAGGGCTGACTCTTTGGTCCCTCAGCTTTTATACTGAGCATGAAGCAGATGGGATGGAATACCCTGTTGGTCAGTTTTGGGTCATCTGTCCTGTCTGCTCCTCCCTGCAGGTGTGACCCCTCTACGCTTTTCTGCTTCCCACCCTCCAACGGGGCAGATAACAAAGCCTCGCTTGTTACAGCAATAAGTATAAGCAAGATCCTCTCTGCGTAACATTCCATGGCATAAATTACAACTAATCAGGTCTTATCACTCCGAGAGCGAACAGTTTCTGCACAACATGCTGTTAATTTGAGGAAGTTCAGTTAGTTAGAAGAGCCTTAGCTACAAAGTAAAATTACAAACCAGAAAATGGGTCCTGCTTTACCTCAGACTAGGACATAGGTGCACAATCGTTTGCTCCTGCACAACCCACTTGCCAGGTTTCAAACAAGCATGGAGGTCTGCTGGGAGGAAGCCCAGCAGGGAACGAAGAAGGTACGTCAGTCTGCAGCAGACACGGTGGGCAAAGGAGCGGCACGGGCAGCAGCATAACCCCAGCCCTGATAACCAGTCTCCCCATTACAGGTGAGGCAGGGTGGCACCCCCTGAGTCCCTCGGCACGAGCACCTACATCATGTCCCCGAGGAAGTTTCAAGCTAAGCGGACAACTGTGGTCACTTGAAATGTTGTTCCAGCGTGCGTATTTTTTGTGAGCAGTTTTGGTTTCAGTAGCCCTGTTGGCTGCTACTCTGCAAACAAAACAGTTTTGGTGGGATCCCTCTCTAGGGCTTGTTAATATTTCTGTGCAGGCTGGTGGAACGGGCTGAAGCTGGTTCAGTGGAGCCTGCTGGCTGCTGCTCAGGAGTGCGCTGGGGCTCTCGGCGCGCGGGCACGTTCTGATGACCTGCCACTGCGTGCTGACATTGGTGGTTGTTATTGTCATTCTCACCAGGAAGTGACAGATTTTTGTGTAAGGTGCCAGGTCATTAAGTAACTCTGTCTTGGTTCAGTACCTTTATTTTTATACTATAGTGGTTGGATACTGTTACAGGAAAAGGTTTTCTTATGAATAAATGACATTGAAACAGAACCTTGTAAAGGAACTGTAGTACACTGCATGACTGCACATTTTCTTTTCCTTTTTTCTTTTTTTTTTTTAAAGTCTGAGTCCCACCCATCCTTCAACACTTCCAGCTCAAGTAAGTTGCTACATGCAGGACTATAAACTACAACTGGTGATATCTGTGCATAATGACTCTGTTTAAATAGCCAAATAGTTACAAGGTTTTTATCCAAGAATCATTATCTTTCCATACAAGATAACATATTCTGGGTGTAGAATTCAAAAGATAACAGTAGAAGTTATTCTACTTTATAGTTGCTTCTTTTTCAGGAATATCAATGAGATCATTCTTAAGAGTTTGTGTGACATTAAAAGCCTGCCATTTTAAAAACGCAGATCAGGCTCTGAGTTGATCAAGCTGAGCACTTCTTGCATCTGGTTGCTAAAGTGAGAGCAGCAACAGTTCTGAGCACGTTCAGACTGAGGAAGAGTGTTTGGAGATGAAACAGGAGCTGTCACGGATTTTTTCGGCTGGTGTGGAAAGAGCTAACCTAGCAAGGTTTTAATGAGGGCAAAAACCCAGCTCTGCAGTTGGTAGGACTAGTCTAACATTTCATCTCGTGCTTGTGGTAGACTGGATTCAGTCAACCTCTTCTGGCAGAGGCATTCAGAACTCCTTTTCATTCAGAGGGAGCTTCAATTTACCCCCTAGATAACCTGCCGCTTCTCAAAATGCGCAATTAAATGGTGCTTGTGTCTCTCCCAGAAGCATGATAAATATCAGGAGAAAGATAGTCACTGCATCTAGACTCTAAGAAAAATGATGGCAAAATTTTATAATAAAGGGAAAGGAGTTTTTTGTCTTAAAGTTATATTGCTTTTGCAAAATTAGTGAGCAGGATACTTTACTGGCATGATACAAAATAGAAGTTTATCTGAGCAGTTACAAACACTGAAATAGGAGTAGGTGTGTCTCGTGGTACTGTATCTTGGTGCTTTTTTTATATTGTTCACTTGAAAATCTGCAGCTAAGGAAGATAATAAGTTTTTAATCTATTTGTTGGGTTAGAAAGTAGTTCCTGTTTGGTTCTCAAACACTTTTAATCACAGTTAAGTGAAATTTTTCACGTGAAACTTTTTTCAAGACGAATACAGACTTTGAACTTTAAAACGTTTCGTATATACAAATCAGTTTCATAACTTGCTTTGAAATCATTATAAACTGCTTTAGTTACAAAATTGCACAATACCTTTTCAAACAAAATTTTGATTTTGGCAGTTGAAATAACTGCTTTGAAAATCCCACCTCATCCCCTTTTTTTAAAATCACAGACCATGAGAATCAAAAGAAGATATATAGGCTTTTTAAAATGAAACTTCTAAAAGGAGCTGAAATTATCATTTCAAATTTTCCTTTGTGTGAAAATATCTGATTTATTTCATTACAGATTATAATGTTGTCTTGAGAAATTTGAAGTAGCCATGAACTGGAAATAGATTTGCTACGCCACCAGCTTTGCTCTTTCTCACTGTGCTGTTTCCTGGGACCCTTGATAGTATTAGTGCATTGCTTGTCCTTTTGAGCAAACATTTCTCAAGTCACATGTAGCTCATACCACTATTTTTCTTCCTGCTTTCACTGGGTTGATGTAAAGGTTTAAAACTTGTAACTGCTGTCTTAGGTATTGGAGAATTTTGGGGACTGCTCATTCAGAGCAAGAATTTCAGCTAGTGTATTTTAGAAGGCTTGAGCTGGAAATAATGGCATTACACACATTCACACTTCTTGAGGATTTGACCATCAGATCCAGTTGTTAAACAGGTCTTAACATAAATATCCTGCTTATGTCAGAACTCGAACTGAAAATCGCTTTGGATAAATTGAACTAGTAATTTTTTTTTCAGTTGTCAAAAGCTACCTTGGGTTTAGCACAAGGTGTCTAAAAAAAGAATAGCTAGAGCAGTCATCCACTCTGAAGACTGACTTGATGAAAATGACATTGGGGGCTTCCATCATGATTTTCATTTACAGATTTCCAGATCAGATATACTGACTTCAAGATTAAAACAAGATAGTCTGGGCTTTTTTCTTCCTTTATCCTCTCCTTATTTTCCAGCCTAAGAAACTCAGCAAAAAGTCTGAAAATCTGGCTGGATTTTTCTGCATTAATCTCACTGCAAATCTGAGATGTAAATGATTGACCCTGAAACTGGAATTTGGGAAGAGGCAAGATATGAATCTTGCTGCTATCTGTGCTGACTTCTTGAAATTAACGGGATCAAAAAGCAGACCAAAAATCATCAAAAGTTGCTCTATGAGAAGTAGAACTAGTAGAGTTGGGTTTATGATTTGTTTATGTCCTTTGTACTCTCCTGCTTCCCATTCCTCCATCTTATGTTCTGTGGCCTCCTCAAAGACAAAAAAACACATTGGAAAACTGAAGATATAATCTAAAGGCTATGCCATCCCAGTAGGTTCTGTTGTAGCTGGACAGCGGGTTCAGAGGTTAGCAGAGAGAGTTAGGGAAGCTTAAAACCTGCACGGGCATCAGAAGGAACTGCAATTGTGAAGATTAAATATGCTTATCTTATTATGGCTTTAGAAGGCTAATACAATGCAAGGAGACTCAAAAAATTCAATCCAAAATTATAATATTAGAGACAAGATTGTGCCACGTCTGCCAGTTGTGGAATGTACCTCAGTGCATGAGGAGTCCCACCAGCAATGAGCAGGGCTGCTTAAGTACTAGCTTAGTATCTGACTTCAGATTAGATGGCAGAAAGCCATTTAACAAATTATTAATCAAGACTTTCAAATTCCTCATTTAGTTTTCAGCATGTTTCTGTTTATAGCATTTCTAATACACATATGATCTATTTAATCATGATGTGTTGCTTCAAGTAAAAGTAGTATTTAAGATAATTCATGTGTCTTCATGCCACTGAGGCTCATGGTTGAAATGGTTTCCTTCCAAGGTAATGAATATCTTGTGTTTAGTATTTTTGCAATTTGTATTCAAACCTTAGGTAACTACTGATAAATGGTTAAAGATAAGATCCTTTTACGTGGTTCTCCTCATTCCCATTTCTAGGTTTTGCTGTGGCTCTGCAGATGTATTTCACACTCATGAGCATCTGAAACATGTCTAAGTTTTGCTTTTTTTCTAGCAAGTATCCTTTTCTTGGACCAAATCCATTACTTCATTTCCCTTGTGCCACTCTTTCAAATGCAGAAGGGTAGTGTTTAATTTCAGGTAAAAACTATTATAAGCAGAACAGGTTTCACAATTCATAAAATAGTTTTTGTTAAAGGTATTTTTCATAAAAATATTTCTGACATGAGTGTATTGCTGAACTGTTATTAAAATGCTGTGTTTTGGAAAGAGTGACATTTCCACATGGTCTTTTACATAAGCTGTGTATTTGTAATCAGTTGCTGCTTTTATAAAAGGTATGCAATGCACAGGAGAGTGAGTTTGCACATCCTTTTCTGTTCATGCACACTGGCCTGTGGACTATAAATGGAACAAAAGGATGGACTTCAATGGGCACTTACCACTTTGCAAGATAAATATGTGTTGATGAGTTAGAACTTTTTTGATACGCCTGAAGTAGTTTAAATAAAGACTGTGCCACATATATTTTTCTTGTTATTTTTAGAAGTCCAGCTCCAGTGCGACCTGAAACTACGCCATCAACTGGCCCCACAGAAAAGCAGGAAATTAAAGTTTCTCGTGTGAGGAAGTTAACGAGGCAGTACAGTTTGTGAGTAACATATAGCACTATCTTTATGTTTTTGCCTACTACAGCTGAAAATGAAGGGGGATGCTAATTATTGCTCTAGCTATGCCTTCTGGAAGGCGGGAGTGCAATTACACGATAACGATCTTACATTGATACCATTCCTTTCATCTCTGAGAATCTTTAAGCTTTTAATACAAAGTGAATTTGCTGTCCCTATGCAGTTGCTAACCCTCAGAACTGCAGCCCCTCTGCCTTTTTCCAAGCTTACAGGTTAGGAATTAAAAACTTCTTTTCCACATGAAATGTCAAAGACCTGGTGTGAGCTGGAGCAAGCTGCTCTGTCTGCTTCATTACAACCTCATTTGCAAAATGAGGAAAATAGTCCTTAGCTGTTGGGTGATCAAGCTGTGCTGCCAGCCATTCCCTCTCAGAAAGTGCACCCTCTCTCTCCCTTTCCGTGATTTTGTCACATGCAGAAATTGCCGAGCCCAGTAAGCAACAGCCAGCAAAGTTAGGGCGCTTAGTCCTGGCAGGAGTGATGTGTGCCTATAGGGCTTTGGCATGCCATTTACACCTAATTCGTCCAACCTGAGAGTCCCTGGAGATGTGATTTACTGAATAGATGTGGAAATCAGTTTGTTGATTTGTCCTTCACGTGAAAGGACAGACAAGGCCACCAGAAACTAGGGGATTAAACTGAGTAGAAAAGGGAAAAAGGGACAATGTCAGCATAAACTTACTGGTATAAGAACACCAACGCCAGAAGGAAGAAAAAAAAAAAAAGCATGTTTTCTCTGTGGAATGGCAACTGCTAGTGTCTCCAGCAATTTAACATTCTAGTGTCACTAAATATACAACAACACTAGGACAAGTTTTCCTTCTCTCCAAAAGAATTCTAATAAATATTGGTCTGTAGTTATTTTCTGTCTCACTATTAAGCTTTTGATAAGCTTTTGATATGGGAAAAAAGAAAAAGGTGATAACCTACATCACCAAAACTGGAAAATTATTTAGGAGAAGAAACAAAAGAATAAATCAAATTGAAGCTAGAAAGAAAATGAGCAATAAGCCAAATTGGTTGCTGTCCAAGAGACCAAGACTGACATATGGGAACACACAGTCACAGCTTGGTCAGCAGGTCACATAACATGCACTCTCTTTTACCGTGATACATCAACCAATATGGTTTGAAAATGAGACAGGAAATGGGAATTGACAACTCAAGCTGGGAAGAGAACCTAGGTTCCCTTACCACCCGCTAATCCTGAAGGTAAGGTCTGACAGGGAACTTGGCAGCATTTGGTAGGAGCAGTTTCCCAAGGCCTGAATGAAGCCTGCTCACTCACTCTGCCCGGCATAGCTGCCAGCAGTATGCTTTTCTTGAACGAGACACCAGTTCTACGACCTCTTTTTCTATAAGCCAGGGGGAGAGAATCTCCTACACATTGCAAGATGCATCTGAGTTTTCAGATGTTGATATAATGCAGGGACTTGTAGATAACAGTCAGCAAAGGAAAAGGCTGTAACCCTAAGAGGAGCAATTATTTGACGCTCTTCACGTGGCAGGTAACGAATGGGGGCACGGTGGTTGGTCCTATTCTTAGAGCACGTTGATATGTAAGGACAGGCAAGAAATTCATGTCCTATTGCAGGTATAGTCACAGACTTTGTAGGGACACTTGAAAAAGCTTTTTATTTGTTTTACCCTAAACAGGTTGTTAAATTTGGTCCTCAAATACATGGCAAACAAAGAGAACCAGGTTAGGCTGTGTAGACAGTTTTGATGTAAAAGGTACCTCAGTGATGTTACGTATGCAGAAGCAGAAAATTTCCCATGGGACCGTCAAAGTAAGGTAGTAGGATAAGTTGATGTCAAAGATAGCAAAGCTAGTGAGAAATCAGTTTTTAAGAATCTGGGTGAAAAAAATTGCTCTAGGGTAGGTTAGGGCTGAAGCTATTCCTAGATCATTCTTGTGTGAGAAAGTGTTTATCCAACCTGTTCTTAAAAGGCAAAGAGAAAATCTTTTGGTCAGAGACTGAACACCTCCCTTTTCTCTATGTGAAGAGTCCCCCAGAGCTGCTGAGCACCTGCAGAATGCAGGGCCCCACACCTGGGAACAGCACTGAGGAAAGGAGCAGAGGGTAAATGAAAATGAGAGAGAAGGTAAAGGATGCTAGAGAGCTACTGGGCGTAATGGTACCACAGAGAATTCAGCCTGGGAAGAGTAGAACTTGGGAAGGCAAGAGATGAAGTGATGAATAGTTTGGTGAGAGGCAAGCTGAATGGAAAGGAGAATAGAGGCAGACACATGGTGGAAAAGGCAAAGGTTGTTACATGCAGAGAAGCAACATTTAAACAGTGTATTTTTAAATAAATATATTTAGTATTCAGCAGTGAATTCTTAATTTTTTGTTGGTGAGTTTTTGAGGAACCGGTTTTGAGCATCTCTCGCCCTCATGGATTTTCAGTTTTCCGGTGTGAGGCATGAGGAACAGCACCTCAGGTGCGCATAAGCACATCTAACCACAGGTGTCACCTATGCTATGACTGTGTGTAGGGCTGAAGACTCCACAGTTAAAAACATAGGCCATGACTTTTTTGGTTTTTGGACCCAAATTCAGTTCAATTTAAATGATCTTCTGTCTGAACTGAAAATATGAGAAATGCAAAGAAATAATGAAGTATCGTGAAAAGAATACAAAGAAGAATGCCAATTCTCAGACTTACAGCTTGCATGCCAATAGCTCGATGACTGATAAGACTGGACCCTAGCCCTTAGCTTTAGTTCCCAGACACTGAGAAGCCTTTCTGAACTGGCAAGTTCTCGACAATTTTCCACTTCCTTGTATGCAACAGAGCAGCTTTACCCAGCAAGGATGGGGAGGGTGCCAGTGTATTCCTGCTGAGAGTGGGGAGCAAGGACTGAGAAAATGTCAGCTACATGTTTCTGAAAGAGAGATTAACTAGGTCAACAGCCCAATTCTGGCTTGTTGTATTAATAAAACATCTATTGAACAAGTCCAAAAGATTTTGCATTTTCTTTCCAGCATTAAAACAGTGCGTTGTATATGCTCTGGTGCTGAATTCTATCCTTACCCAGAAGAAATAAAAAATGAAGCATGTAAAAAATAACAGTAATCGCCATAGCTTTATACAATAATAAAAAAGCCCATTGTTGTCACCCAAACAACTCATCAAAAGACTATGAACACTGTACGTATTTTTGAAGTACTGTGTCGCCCAGGCATGCTGCCTTCAAGTAGCACTTAGCCAAGTATAGTTCTGCTCTGGAAATGTCTGTCAAACTGGTATGGCAGGCTTCTGTGCACTGTGACTACCTACTTGATAGTTAAAATTGGTGCCATTTTATGAGCAGAAATTGTTTTTCCCCGCACTTTAAACTGTCAAGCTGCAGTCTTTCCTTTTCACACATCATTCCCAGTAATAAAGGTTCCGTAGGCCAAATTGTGACTCTTTACCTGTGTTCAATTGCAATTAGCAATTGGAAACATCCTGACTCAGGGATGACTGATCCCAATGATTTGTAGTCAATGGGGCTCTACAAAAGTAAATGAAGATATAATATTCTCTACTGGCTTTCATTTAGTGGTGACAGTAGGTGAGATGGAAAAAGCTCAGCTTGACAGCCTAGAGACCAAGGGAAGCATGCAACCAGGTTTTAAATAAAATGTTTTCTCTGTAAACTGAATAAATGGGATGGGAAAAGGATACCCTCACAAGAATGTTTCTAAAGAGCTCCGTTTTGGAGTCAAAGTTCTTTAAAAACAGTTTGAAAACAATAGAGCAGACTAGCTGCACAATGGGTGTCAAATATTGCATTGGTCTAAAGCCAATGAAGTAGTTGGTCCCATGGATGGATCTAACCAAATCTGTTCTTATCAATACAGCAAGCCTCCATAGAAAATAAACATTAGAGTAGTATCAAATCAGTTCATTTATTCACATATACATATTCCATAGAAACAGTACTTGCACATCATATTCATAAGATTTCCATTTTCAGGGAAGAGTTACCTAGCTAATTGACTTCTGAGGAATCTTAAAGCTTAAAAAAAATCTAATTTGCTTGAAAAGTTAGCTGCATTGCGGATGGAAAAGTAAACAGAACTTAACTCGAAAGCACTATAGCTGAAATGCAGGTTTCCAATGCCTCCTCCAGCACAAGTACTGTCGAAGTCCAGTGACATTTTCTAATGAGAAGATCTGTCTGCTTTTGTCAACTGCAGTGATGAAGATGACCTTCCTCCAGCACTGGCAGCAGCAGCAGCGTCAACACCTGTGTCTTCAGCATCTCCCGGGTCACAGAAAACATGTACACCGCAGACGTCAGAGGGACAAACACAGGTTTCGCCTGGTGGCAAGGTAATATGCAAGGAGATGAGCTTATGTCAGTTGCGGGAGAATTCAGGAAGGGTGGGAGGAAGTTGCAGATAACGTGTTTTCCTTAGATGGAGTTATTCTACATTTAGGAGTAGTGTTTAATGCAGAATTGTAGTAATATGTTTAACCTGTTGTGTAAGGAAATATTTAGAGCCTGCTCCAGGACCCAACTAAAATCAATAATAGTCTTTCATCAATCTTAGGGGGCACTGGATCAGGATTAATATTTACCCTGACTTCAAAGGTGCATAGTTTTGTTGTCTGTCTTTTCCGAGTAGCCATATTTAGAAAACATGGTGTGAAATTTGAAATCCATTTGTCAATCCATGCTTTAAGGAATTAAAAAGAACCCCAGAAACAATAGAATTATGGAAACAAAATGTTTTTTCAAAGCTGGGTTTCTTCTTTGCCTTTAGAGTTCCACAGATGCTGGAAGTACATTTGCTTTGGAGCCAGGTGACCTCCTGATGGATTTCACAGAGGCCACACCTATGGTAAATAATTTCAGTTTGCAACCAGGAGAATGTAAAAGTTTTCAATAATTTGTCTGCATCTAAAATGAATGGGATACTATGCAACGTGTTGGATAGTGCACAGGAATAAAGTAAGTTTCCTTGATATTCGGTGATCCTGAGCATCCTTCAGACTCAGCTCAGCATCTCTGAAAATCAATCAAGAAATATTATGGCTGAGCTTTCAAATAAGATTCCTAATTATGTGAGGACTTCTCATTTCTCTCTCCTACCTGAATGTCTTTACACCTTGTTGCACTGGTTTCACCAGCCTCTTTTGTCCCTTTAATGTAGATTCCTAATGTGATCATAGATTTGCTTTGGGGAGTTGTCTGGAAAGTCCCTTCTCTCCACAGGCTTTGCTCAGACCTTACCCAATAGCCAACCCAAAGACGTGTACCTGCACTTTCATGTTTCATTAGCAGAGTGCTTTTCTTCAGTTTAAGGCGAAAGAGTCTATAACGTGTTAATTATTAACCTCTTTTTTTAGAGGTACGTGATTTGTATTTTTGCTTAAAAGCAGAGGAGAGATGCAAGTCTCACAGAAGTCAAAATGCCTCTTGACTTCAAGGATCTCAGGCTTTCACCTCAGATTCCCAGCATACCAGTTGAAGGATCACAGTGTGATCCTTAATTTTCTCCAACTTTCTTTAGCATTGCAAATAGCTCTAAAGCCAGAGAGCTCCTCTGCCGTCCAAAGCCATTTTTCCTGTCTTCTGGAAGCCATGTTTAAAGAATATAAAAAGCACGACAGGGATGGTACTACATGTTTGGTATGAACATTTTTGGGATGAACATTTTTGTGTTAAAGTACTTATGTCCTGGGCATTGCTTTCACTACATGGTTAGGTCATTGTTTGCAGTATTGGGTAGCTGGTGTGGGAATGTGTGTTTTGCTCCAGAGACAGTCTGGTACCAGTCCATAAATAACAGCTTGTATCCTGTTACCGCTGGATGAGAGATGTGTCCTCTCCTGCTAGTCCAGTGAAGTGAAGGCTTATCCCTCCTAGGCCCCTTCCTGCTCGCAGAAGGGATGTGAATAGTGAGCTGTGGCTTCAGAGGCACATTGATGTGGGCACAGAGTTTACTGTGCCTGGAAACTTCCTGCTGTAGAGGGAAGACAGGTTTGTGGCAGAGGACTGGGCAGGAGCTAGGGAGCAGCTGAGACTGTCACCAATATACTTCAGTTTGGGAATGGACAGCAGCCCTAGAAGGAAAGAGAGAGCTGCACAGCTGTTCTCTCTCAAGCAGTTTAGAGCCTATGGGATTGTTTCTCCGCAAAGTCCTTGAGGGCACTTGATGGTCCCTCTATAACTTCAGGAGGTTCAATAAGGATGTTCTTCACCTTCTATCAAAGTGCTATTGCACTCACCTTGTTCCTGCTGACCCTCTTCTTGTCTTTGCCCTTCAACCTATACTTTTATAGTGCAGATGATGACACACTTTTCCTTCTCCAGCTGAGGATACAGGCTTTTTTCCCCTAAATATTTGCTGCTGTGAACTGCAGCAATTTGAAATTTAAGGAGGCCTCTACCTCCCTGAGCCCCTAGGTCTCCTTGGTGGGACAACTGTTCCAGCACTAGCATCTGCAATAAGAGTACAGTGCTTACTGCTCCTACATCCACCATATAGGAGGGACCTGCTTTTGCACGGGAAAATACCGTTACAGACGGTACGTCTATGGAAATGAGAAGATTTACATGGAACCTCCTTGAAGTGCTGGATGATGAAACTCTCCCACTCCAAAAAGTGACAAGAAGAGATGTATTTAAGCTGAAGAAAACCCCCCCTTCCCCACCCTGTACATTTTTGGGGGAAGGGAAACTTAAAAGGGAGCAATGGAAAGAGAAAAGGAGGTGCAGCATTCTGCAGCCTTTGCTGTAGTTTGGGTTGACAAGACCCAGGCACGCTGAAACTGAAGCTACCTGAAAGGAGGTTGTAGCAAGGTGTGTGTTTGTCTCTTCCCAGATAACAAGTGATAGGACGAGAGGAAACAGCCTCAAGTTGCATCAGGGGAGGTTTAGATTGGATGTTAGGAAAAAATTCTTCACCACAAGGGTTATCTACTAATGGAACAGGCTGCCCAGGGAAGTGGTTGAGTCACCATCCCTGGAGGTATTTGGTGCTGAGGGACATGGTTTGGTGGTGATTTTGGCAGTGCTAGATTAGTGGTTGGACTCAATGATCTAAAGAGTCTTTTCCAACTTAAATGATTGTATGATTCTATATAGGTTAGATTGTCCTTCTCTGTATTAATAACATGTTTGTGGCTAAACTGTAAGTAATTATCTTTTGGAGTTTACTAATAGATTTCTTAGTCTAAAAAACATTTTACCATATCTTACTGTATTAATCAGAATTTTAAAAAATGAGTCAGAGAGACTTCAGCGACTGACCTGCTCTAAATAACACGGGTTTGGGTTTTGTTTACATTTAATAGAAGTCAGCATTACACACTTTTCCTTCTCCAGCTGAGGATACAGGCTTTTTTCCCCCAAATATTTTACCCCGTCATGCTTTCTTCCTTTCCTACCCCACCATCTGCTGACATAATTTATCACACTGTGTGTTCATAAACTAACCTTCTGTGACTTTCTGGGGTTTAATATGTCGGAGAGCATGTACTGCACGGCATCAATCAACCCTTTTTGTTTTGTTTAATGTCTATAAAGGTCAGGTTGTTCTCTATAGAGCCGTTATTGTTTACAGACCTTTCTCTACAGTTTCACTGGCTACAGGCTGCTCTCAGTTGAGGTTTGAATGAAAAGTTTACTCTTCAGAGGGAGAGGCTCCAAATGAAAGCAAGCTAAGGGGGAATGAGTAACTTTGAGCCAGGCTGATTATTTAATAATTTTGCTGTGATAACATGTGCTGTCATTTGAGGGTCAAGATCACGTACAACTTAGCGTCCTGTTACTGGCAAGTCAGTGGTAGGGTGCTGGTTTTGCATACTATGACCTGGCCCTTGGGAAGTTGCTTGTTAATTGCACCCATTTGTTTCGCATTCAGTGACAGATACCATACCTAAAGGGGTCATTCGTGCTTCCTGATTTGGGGTATTTGCCTGAGGTGACAGGGTTGGAGATTCAGGTTCCTACATAGTCAAGGGGTTTACTGCAGAGAGACATTCAAACATCTGTCCTCTCTTTGTTGTGTGGACTGGAGAGACCAAGGCACCTCAATTGGCCACCTAAAATCAACTTTTTAAAAATTTTGGTCATGATATATGCTGCTAAACTTCCCCAGTTCACTGGAGAGCTGTTAATTTGAAGCAATTTCAGACATCCTCCCTTCTTTTCTATAACGTTACTGGCAGAGAGTGATTAATAGTCACTGACTCAGCTGCATGATCTTTGTTGTTCAGTGTCTAATCATTGATGCTTCTTGATGGCCTTGCGTTTTATCCATGTTTTGCTGCTGTTGCCCGTACAGTGGAACCTTTAATACATGCTGAGAGTTACAGTTAGAAGTGGAGCTCACAAAATGAAATTAACTTATAAAAATGGAAGGATTAGTGAATGGATTGGATTAATAGAATTCATCCAGGCTGCCATGCAGGGATCAGAGCAGTCAAATTTGTCTACTCAGTCAGCCTGGGGGAGCTACTGTGATATATAGAAAAACCAGCTGAGCTCTAATGGTCACTTAGTCATCAATACTTAGACTGCCAGTAACAGCAGGGCAATTGTGAGGCAGACCAATTTCACGAAATCATTTTGCAGGAGAAATAATACACATTTACTAATGCAGATTGCTTAGAAGGAAAGGTATCCTTTTGTGCTCTGCACTCCTCAGACCATGTGATTTATGCATGCTCCTATTCATTTTTCAAGTAAAACCCACAAATAATTGATTACAACTAGTTACGTGCCGTTCTTAAAATCATTATATTGTGCGCAGAAGAAAATCCCTATCTTTTTGTGCCACTTCATTGTGACTTTAAGCACTATACCTGGCTTGTATGTAAACAAGATTCAATTCCTCCTGCTTCCATGTTTCAGAGAAGAGCTGGATTTTTTTAAAAAAATATGGCAGTATATATGAAGAATCATAGTATCGTATTATGAGCATCCTTATTGTGGTTTATTAAAATTAGTTTTATCACTGTAGTAGGCTCTTTCTGCCACCAGTCTCTCTCTCTCTCTCATGTATCTAGCTTTTATAGAACTGGAAATCAAAGCCTGAGCTCCAAGCTATTCTGTTCCAGCTTGCAATCAGTATGATTTGTGACATGGATATGAATGCAGAGCTTTCTTGTTTCATTACAGAAAGCTCAGTCCTAAGACCCTGAATGAATGTAACAGCTGCTACACCGTGCTGACAAATGCCTTCCCAACCAAGAGGGAAAGGCAGTGTGTGCAAACTTCAGTTTGACCTGATGCAGTAAGACAAAACAAATAAGAATTACCGGTCTTACACACAAAATGTAGCTACTCCTAAATTTGGACTAAGGTTTATAATGCAAGGTGAATGGGCTAAGATTACGTCATGTTCATATCTGAAGAGATATCAGAGAGCACCGATTTGCAGCTGGCAAGTGCAAATGATGGGTTCTTATTTTATGTCGTATCAAGTGCATAAATTTCTAGGGCTTCACCTGCCATCTATTGGTGGAAAACAGTCAGTAGAAAACTATTTGCCTTTTCAAAACTTGAGATACAACATTTAAATGATATTGACTATCTGCACGGTAGTTTAAAAATGAAAAATACATGGCCTTCAGTGTAAAACTAGGTATTTTTATATTTTTATTTAGGATGAGTCAGAAACAAATATTTTTATTTCAGTAATAGCATTACTAGTGTAAGCAATCTTGTTCATTGAAAGTGATGTCATTGAGTCTCACTGAGGGGTAGTGAATAGTGGAGAATGACTAAAGAATCTTCTCATTCCATTCGCATTTAATATTTGTTATATTGATAAAGAAGAGTTGATTGGACTTTTACTTGCTAGCTTTTTGTGGCAATTTTGCAAGATTGCAATAAACCAAATAACAGAGTGCAAAATGAGTTCAGCATTTCTTGCCTACATTTTGAAGATCTTTTCACTTACTGTGCAAAGCAATTTTTCAGTAGAAGACAAGCAAATATATCAAACTCTAATAGCTCCATTACCGGTCCTTTTGGCTTTGAATTCTAAACAAAAGCAGCTATAATGTAGTTCAAGACTAATATTTGCTAAGAGTATTAGATAGCACGTATCTACCATCTAACTGGCTGAAAGTATAGATCAAGTATCTCTGCATGCACCAGGGGTCTTTAAAACATCTCAGTCAGAGACAAATTTATAAACGCTTTATTTGTGGTGAACTACATACTGAAGATAAACTAGGTCTTCTCAAAAGAACTTAGGAAGTCTGTGTGATATATTTCTGGATTAGAAGCTTTCTACTTTTACATCTTCATAACAAAAAAAAAAAAAAAAGATTTCTTAGTACAAGAAGATTTGGAAGCAAAAAATATGACCTGGATTCAAAGGAGAACATTCAAAAAGGCTATTTTCTAAGCTGGCCTCTCAATTAGCAGTATTTGCACATTCAGGCTTACATGCAATGGCCAATTATGAGCAAAAGAATTTGCACAAAGAAGCAGTTTGTCTATTATATGTAGAGTTATACATACAGATAAGATGTCAAAGCAGTCAGCAACATGTTAAATGTACATTTATTTCCCAGTTTCAAGTTCATGCCCTTTAACTCCATATTAAACTAAGACAAAGCAAAAAGCAGCAATTTCTAAAGCAAACAACTTCACCATAAAACGCTTGAACAACAGGCAATAGATCTAGTTCCATCGGAACTCAAGGAATACTTTAAATTTACTGCTATTGCAAAGGACCTTTTTTCTGCTGCAAGAAAAGGGCATCAGCCAGGTAGGAACACAATTCGAAGGCACGCACTGTAGTGCTCAGTCCAACTGCGTATGAGACATTTGACTGGGGATTTGCAGAAGGCGCTCGGCGCCGCATGCAGTGCAAGGCTCCTGGGAGCACACAGCCTGAACCGAGCAAACGCAAAATACCTGAGCATCATTTAGGTTATATAAAGCATGCTATTAACTAGAGAGGGGGCTTTGCACGTTTTTAAAAACCGTCATGCCACTTGCCAGCCAGAATAAAGGGTGAATGCGTTTTGGGTTGTACTTTCAGGCTCCCTGATAGCTGATTCTTACAGTCTGCATATGTAACGCACTACAAATAGGACTTGCAAGTAATATGTCTGCATGTTCAAGCATGGGGCTTTACTGGTGGATGCCAGTCTAATAAGCAGACTATTGAATTACTAATATGCAAGATAACTGAGTGTCTGGGGATGCAGTCAGGCTCAGAGACTGCCTGTTGGATCTTAGTTTAACATCCACTAAAGAATGTAAAATGCTTTGACTGCTATCCATTTATTTGGGGATTTGCTCCCATTCATCCATTACAGAAGCGCACAGAGTCAGTGAAGCAGCAAAATGAGAGAATGCTAGAAGATGAACTCTAAACATCTAGATTTACTTTTTTATTTTTCCTTTTTTTACGTGATTTAAGTTCACTGTCTCAATGAATGGTTTTCTCCCCATTATCTGTATGCGAAGCCAAACAACTCGGTGCGCTCTGTAAACGTACGACAGGTGGTTCAACGCTTCCCTATTTCTTTAACTAATTGAAAGTGAATTCCACAGGAAATAAAAAGATCCACAAGGTGAAATCCATTGCTGACTTTGCGCCAGTGGACACTGTGATAAATTGGGTGCGATGTGTACATGAGCAAGGAAAGGTACAAAAAGAGGGGAAGGTGTTAAGTGGAAAAAAGTGCAGGCATGATGCTGCACTGTGCCTACTTTTTATCTTCTAATTCACTGCTTTGAAATAGCGAATGACTCACTGGCTAACTTTTTATAAAACTTGCAATGACGGTAAGGGTGGAATGTCAGAAGGTAGTTTGGATCAAGAGGGTATAAGCTTTTACCTGGAAAAGTGATAAAATCTACCATATACAATAACTATTAGTCACCTCTGTACATTTTAAGATGCTGTCTTAACTGTGCTTTGGCATTCCATCTGCCTGACCATGCCTGCAGAAATTCTAAAAGAAGCAAAGGCCTAGCCATGTCTGTTTTCTGCCACATTGTGCAAGCAGAGCTGATCATGGAGCTTAAAACTGGGTGGACTCCATAGCAGGCCTGCCCCATGCTGGGAGCTCATTTGAGAAGACATTTACGCCAGGAGACTGATGGGTCTTCTAACCACCTGTGTGCCTGCAGGGAGATACAGTCAGGAAAATGGCTTAGAGAACCGCTAGTGCTCTGTAACTAAAGCCTGAGAGATTGCTGCCCTGTGGCGGGATGTTTGCTGTGATAAAATTCATTTGCAAAGCAATGTAGGTTCTGGAGTAGCACTCCAAATGGGACTACAGTGGCTGTTGAACTAACTTTAAAATAAAGTTTGATCAATTTATGAGAGGGACTGTAGGATGTGCTTGACTGCAATAACTCGAGGCCAACTGACAGGCAAAATCCTAGGGAGACTGCTCCCTAACAATGCAGAGGTCTGAAACTGCCAAACACCATAGACGGGGCTGTGCAAGACTGTCTGCGTGGTTCTCTTTTTGTGTAATTAGTGCAAAAAACAGTTTTAGTCCAAAGCTTTTCTAAGTGTCTATGAAGTGATATAGATTGTCACCACTTCAGTAGTGGTTAGTAAAGTCGGAAAATTTGAGGATCATAAACATTATTGTAGTTTTGGAGAAAAAAAGGAAAACAAAACACTATCTGCAATCCCTTTCTCCTGCCTCCCCATCAAAAACGTGATCATTCCGTGACAGTAACAGCTTTCTCTTTTGCTTGCAACATCAGAATAAGTGAAAGGGATCAAGTAAATGCAAGCAAACAGATCTTAAGTTGGCTGACATCTACCTCCTTCTGCAAGCTGAGAAGACAAGTCTTTAGCAAATCTTTTAGAATCTGCATATTGTTGTAAATCAAGTCTAATAAGTTCAATCATACTTTTGCTCAATATCTTTTTTATATTTCAGATTATTGCTTTAATTTTCAAGTAAATGTGCTTCATGTCCTTAGAAACTCTAAGCAGGTGTAACATCTGCCTAAGAAGAGTAAAAGTGAACAACAGATGGACAGGGCTTTTCAGACATAGAGCATCAACTTTTGGATATAGTGGCTAAGTCTCCTTCTTTTTCACTCTACAATAACCCATGTAATAGAAAAATGTTCAGCTTCTGTTCAAAAGCCTACTTGAAACTAGGTATATCTTTTTATGTTTGCTCTCAATGAGACAAGTTACAATGATGAAGCTATTATGTCTCAAAGTCTTTTGATAAAGGCATATTAATCACCTTTCCTTTGGCCTGAGAAGTACATAATTCCTTTTGTCTCAGCAGCAGTGAAGTTCATAATCTTTCTTCCTCACTGTGATTAGTGACAATTGCATTTAGACTCCAGCGAGTAACTATTGTGTAGTTGTTTTCTTTCCAACCCACTAATGAATTGATATGTGTGTAATTCTAATTCACATTTTTCCGGTGTGATAGCAAGTGTGATGCTAACTGCTTGACTGTTCTGTAGAATTTCAATTGAATGCCTCCAAGCTCCGACAGACAATGGAAACATCTGCTTTCCGAGCTGTTTTTTGACTGGCTGGGTGACTCAACTTGTAAAACAAGCAAAAAGAGCAAGTAAACTTTCTTTTTATTTGCCACTCAGTTGAATAATTGGAACTGATAGGAAATTATTTTTTTTTCTTCTTTGGTTAAAGTAAATTCTAGTTGTCTACATTTTCTTTCAAAAGCCTGTATTTTGGAAAACATCCTGAATCAAATGTCAAAGAGTGGTAAGAAAGGTAGAGAGAACTATCAGGCCAATTTGAAATGTTTTCATTGTAGCAGTTGTGAAAGTGTTTCAGTTTCAAGTAATGTTTTTTTTAATTAATTTCAGTGAACTCATGCTTCTAATCATAATGTCATTTCTAAATTAGGCACTGAAACCTCCCCTGACAAAATGCTTAGATAAAACCATTCTTTTGTACCACATCGATTCTTTTGCAACACAATCAGTTTGAATAAATAGGCATTTTCTGTTGAGAGCTCCTAGGCAGTTCCGATAGCATCTCTTCTGATGAACCACCAGCAGTACCTAAGTGACCATCAGTTTTCTCTTGTGGCCTCTCTACTGATTTGTCTGCAGCTTTTTACTGCTGTTGTTCACAACAATGGGAAAATCCCCTAATGAGGCATATTATCTATTTAATTTGTTGTAGTTGATGTCTACTAGCAAGCAAAACCAAAAGAGAGACCCAGTCATTGGCTTGTGAGATTTATATCTGGACAGATCTTTTGCTTTGACTTTGTACAAAGCCTAGGACAAGTCTTATAACTCTTTTGAATGGCAACAGTAGAAATAACCAATGTGTTCAACTGATACATTGAATCTTGCGTAAATATCAGCATGTCTGTAGTAATTTCAGAGTTTCTGAGCCTTGCCTGAATTATTGTAGGTCGCAGAGGAAAATTGTAATTTAATTGTGGAAGGAAGAAAACAGGAGTTGCTTAATTTCAGCTAATCAACTATCATGGTAACTGGATTAAAAACCACTAGACTCAGTAGGAAGGGTTCTTTTCTCTTCATTACCCTGTGTATCATCCTCTGAAAAACGAAATAATAAACCATTTTGGGTTGAGGAAGAAAATTTCTACAGAAGTAGATGTCCTGTACATTCAATTTAGGTCAGGAAAGCGAACCTCTACAAAACTCGTTTAGCAAGTTAATGTCATTTATTGTTCCTCGTCCAAAAATTTGGCTAGAGTCTTGCAAGTACTGCGATGCTGTGGAATGTCGCCTGGCCACTTTGGGCAAAGTGCCACATGTTACCAAGATGGATTTTGATGAAGGATCTGCCCGTGCCGCCTGGCACTCACCCCAAGCTGTCATGTTCTCTGCTCTGCTGAGAGCCCTGTTGGCAGTGCTAGAGATGGGAAATCACGTGCCAAGTACAGTGGGCTTCTGACCACCTGAATTTGTGCACAATTTGGCACTCACCTCACGCTGCTTCGAAGTCAAGCAAACTGTCAAAATCAATAACCATGAAGCTCAAGTGCTCCCATCCAGATAGAGCCCATGTGCTTGCATCAATGGCTGAGCTGCCCAGATTGCAGACAAAGCTTGCTCTCTTCAAAATGTCTGTGGTCAGCTAAGAGCCCATGTTTGTGTGTGCCTCTAAAGCAATTTTGTCCTTCAGTTATCTCCTGTCTTGCTGCTAGTGGATTGGAAAAAAGGGTTGAAGAGACTGTCCTTTCTCCTTAACTAACAGGGGAACTGAGGCAGTGTGGGTAAAGGCTCTCCTTCACATCTGCAGTGTGGTTGAAGTGGGCGTATTACTGCACCAAGAACAGTTAGTTCCCAAGCTCACAGAGAGCACACTCTAAGAGCAGAAGGCACAGGATTACAAAACAAAATCCCCCAGACAACAAATCAAAACAAGACCCCTAAGAAAACAGAGTATCCCAGGTCAGCTGTACTAGGGCTCTTGGGGAGAAAATTAATGATGCTGCTGTAAGCCCCCTCATTGTTCCCCAGTGATGAGGTTGACAAGACCAGCTTCTGCTCCTCTTACGATTTAGAAAGTCTTCAAGGTTTTTCCTGAATTGAATTAGTTAATTATAATCTTCCCAGGGCCCATAACATCAGCAGTGGTTGCCAAACAGCAGTGTGTTTTGGCCTCCTGCATCACCACATGGTGCTGGGAAGGGGCCTTGGAGGCAGTGGTGCTGGAAATGTGCCTCGCAGGAAATCCCCAGCTCTCAGTTTGGCTCCCTGCGAGCTCCTGCTGGGATGGCCAGGAAGTCACTGACTGAGGACCAGGATCTTTTTTATTCACAGTGTATATCTTCCTCTGAAGAATAGCCACAAGCAGACCTCCAGGGAGAAGACTGACATTGTTTGGCCTCTCTCCCATTTCCCTTTTCTTTTCCTGTTCACTGCAGCATTATAATCTTCTGTAGTTGCTTTTACAGAGATGTCTTTAATAATGGATCCCCTGGATCCTTTGCCTAATAAACAAATCATGGTGAAGCAGAGCTCTGCTCAAATGATAGAGCAGCCTTCTGCCATTCAAACTGCTGTCATTCCTGGGCCAAGCAGAAGACTTCTGTACTTTTCCTCTCGGTCCAAAGGAGAAATTTCTGCTGTAATTAAGGATGAGCGAGAGAGAGCTATTTGCTAATAGCCCTAATCAATTGGGATTATCCCTTGGCTGGGACTAATCTCTAGCTATGGCACATGCCTGAGTACAGTGTCTCAGACAGGGAGACTGGCTCTTAAGGTTGCATCCCAATTTGTTCTTGGAAAGATGGAAATAAGCTGAGAAAGGGAAAGATACATTTACTTTGATGCTGAATTGCTTTAATGAGGGACTTGACAGACACAGACGCATCTGATGTGTTTCATGGCAGTGAACTGGCAAAGTATTACAATGCAAGTGTTTGAATCTGTAAATGTATATGCCTAATGAGCTGCTGTGTTTGAACACAACAAGATTTTACTTGCAGTCAAGAGAGAACCTTTGTGTTTTTCAGTGCTTGGTGGCTGGCAATAAGAATGATTCCATAGCCAAGGGCGTGAGGTTGTGAATAAACAGGTATTTATACGTAGCATTTATTACAAAAGATTTACTAGATATGGACTTGGATTTGTTCATGCATGAATCTTAAACCAAGCAAAACATTGTTCCTCCAGACTTCTAGATTCTACTTCAATTGGTCTTATTGAGAGGATCAAATAGTTTTGCATCCACTACATTTAAAGAAGCAGTGCTCCGTTTCCATGATGAGTGTTGGAAAGGGTGGCGTATTATGATGGGAATGGATTATTGTCATACAGAAGCTTAATTCAGACCAGACTTTTAGAGTAGTGAGACTGGCAAACTGCAGCACAGCACAGCAGTCAGCACTCCTATGTGTATTTGAGTAGATCCTAATCCATGAGAGTTCACCAAAACTTGTAGGCACATGGACAGATTAAGGCTGCTGTAGTCACTGGGCCTAGTCATGTGCTGAAGTTGAAAATATGCTCAAGTGTCCTTCTGGTTAGATATATTAAAGTAGTGCACCAGTTTGTCATTTTAACACTTTTTCTGTAGCTCCACTGACTTTAATCTACCTGTGCTATTCTTTTCCTTTAGAATAATGAACTGTATAAACTCCTGGGGATTGTGGCAGAGCTCAATAGCCCAGAAAAATAGGACACAAAATTAATGCGAAGTATTTCTTACTATCCTGACATTCAAGGAGACTGTGATTGGTTGAATTTCTGGACACTTAAGGACTTTCAGCCAGCTTTTGCTCTTACACTAGTAGAGATTGATTACTGTAGAGAGTCAAACTATTAGTTTGTGTTGGACGAGGGTCAGGTAGTGCACTGTTTGCATCAATCTGTCACAACTTTTCAATAGAGGAATGTCATCCTGATGCTTTTCAAAAAGCGCGGGTATGTTATGTTGTTATTAGTCAACCTTTGTTGAAATGTCCCTGGGTTTGAAACCTCCATCTTAATGAGGCATGGTGAACCAACAGTTATCCTATGATGAGCTGTCAGTGTCTATGCTTAGAAATAATCAGACGTGGCTAGTGGTGAGTTTCCATCTGGTACAAAATACATGTACAGTCTGCTTGCTGGCAGTCTGATTGGGAATATATGGCTTACCTGGGGCACTCTCAAGTGGCAGGAATCACAGTACTCATTTCCTCCTCTTCATGTTATCCATCTTTAGTGACTGTCTTCTATGACAACAGCCTCCATCTGCAGAAGGTGCCACATAATTTTGTTGGCTATGCACGTGACCTGGCACTGGATCATCATTGATTTCATTGGTAAAGACCAAGGGGCAAAAAGGTAACTTTGCATTAGCTGTCCTAGCAATGCAACTAACTTATTCTGCAGCAATGTTGGAGAGCAACCATATCCAGCGAGTATACCTACAGCTTTTTATTTGCTTCATTTCTGTGTTTTAAATGAAGACCAAGAAAATGCTGCAATCTTCAGTCTGCATTTTAGCCGACACATCAAGACTGTGACATCGTTTTGCCTTGCCACGTTTTCCTCAGGGGATGGTGAGTGGGCTGACAGCCCATGCTGAGGTTGCGTTCTGCTTAAGCTTGCTCGCCTTCACAGCATCAGCAAGAGAGTACTGAAAATCCTGAACACTGAGAGCGCCATGGACACTGTCTTACTTTTGTCACATCTGAATTGTCGCTATTCTGTATTCTTTTGAAGAATGTATTCTCAAAAATAGTCTCAAGGCAAAGCTACAGTGTAAAAGTGATCCAGGACACACATTCACTTCCGATGTGCTGTAGAGATGCTGGGCTGACTTAATAACATTACTACCGTGGTCCCCCATCCCCTCCCAATACCCCTGAAAACACTTTGCTAGGAACCCATAATTACAGTCCTTAGAGTGAAGATCAACAGAGTCCTCCATATTTAAAGGTCGCATAAGAGGGATACTAGCACCAAGATGATTTGCAGGGCTGCCCTTGCAAATTAGTACACAAGTTGGCATGAAGATTCAGGATTTTATCCCGTGCATTTTAACTACTGTGTTTTAGGTAGATCTGCTTGTAAATAGTGTATAGCTCACACTGTAGCCACAAACTACTACGCGTTAAATATCTGTGAAATGGTATAGCTGCAGCAAAGCCAAGCTTCAGCAGAGACTGAACCTTGTACATCACTCCCTTGAGCATCTGTTTGGGAGCCAGCATTCACTGGAGCACAGCCAAGGAGCCACACAGCCACCTCCTGGCAACACCTCTATATTAGGAAGGGTTGTACAAAGTGACTAAGAGGGAGGAAAGTATCTGATGGAGAGGAAAATATCAATCCAGTTGTACAAGCACCCAGTGAGACATGAAGAACGTGGTGTATGCTGCTAGGGCATGTTCCAGGACAGCTGAACTCAGCCTGCAACAAGGTCCAGAGAAGGGCTGGTGTGCATCAGTGAGCAGAGGGATGGCAAGTTCACCATTTGAGGGACCCCAAGAGAACTTGTCTCAGCAAGGATACTGTGGAACGAACGTAAATTTCAAGGTGGAGCTTTCTTAGTTTACCAAAAGGAGTTATGGGGTAACTGTGGGGAGGGGGACTCTGTACTGCTGTCCTGCACTCCTCTGGAAACTCGCATCAAGCGGGTAAGTCAGATGAGTCAAACAGTTGGATTAATTTACGTTGGTTCTTAGGTGTCAGTGTGTGTTGTTCAAAGCATTTCCTTGAACTCCAGTCTCTGGTAGTTACTTGCAAGATGAGCAAAGGAGACCTGAAGACCAGATGGAGCTATGAGGGGGATTTCACAGTGTTATATCCCCAGGGGGAGCGACAGTAGGCAGGCAGGTTCTGAACATGTCGTGTTTTCCTGGCTTGGTGACTTGCACAGAAACCCGTCCTCTTCAGAAACTTCACATTTGGTGCCTTAGGGTATTTTCAGTGGTACATTTCTGCAAAACTACCCCTCTTTAATGTATGTGAATTAAATCTGTCTGCTGACACTGACACCTAGATATCTTTTCAACAAGTGGAAAAAGCCCTGCATCCCGTGAAAAGAAGGTGGCCTGTGATGCAACGCATGTAGGATTCGCACCGTGTGGTTCGTCAAGGCATTTAGTTCACACAGCCTTTTCCCAGGCTGGTTAGCCAATGGTATTACTGATTTACGTCTCCGTCCTCTTACGCGTTTATTGGACTGCACTGTTTTGGTCTGATTTTTGCCCTGTGCAGTGATTACCCCTGCCTACCTACCCTGCTGATTTTGTTGCCACACGAGAAGGGAGCGAACCAGAGTTGACATTACCTGAATGGATCATTGGAGCCAGGAACTACTCCCACTCAAAAGAATTTGTTTGACCATGGTGGTATTGCATGGTGAAAAATGCCTGAAACTCCATGGTTTTACCTATTCTGCTGCATTACTCACTTCAGTCAATGAAATTGTATGACAGCAGACAAGGAGCTTTACTGAGCAATTGCAGAGTCCAGAATCATATCACTGGTTTTGGAAACCAGGTCTAATGGTTAACTGGTGTTTTTAAAGTCACATCACACATCAGGACTGGGAAATACTAACGCAATGTACTCCAGTAGTTTCAGCTGCTGATCTTTTCTAATCTGATGAGTAGAAACAAGTCTCTGTGCTGTATGGAAGTTATGATATTCAACTTATAGCATGTATTTTGAAATAAAGCACCGCATAATATTCCTCTGGCTACATGTGTATACTGAGAGCCATGTTTATGACACCATTTCAGGTGTTAACAGCTCTGCTTCTGCTGCGACACACAGGAATCTAGTGAAGTGTTTGGCCTAAAGATTGTCTTCCGTCTGGCAGGTATACAAAGTGATGGTGCAAACCCACTGAGATCACACATTTTCTCCAGCATATTATAAAGGCCTTCAGTCAACAGGCAGGGGATGGGAGTGAAGCAAAATTTCAACAGCAGAAAATATTACTGGACTTTTGTAGAAGGAAAGTAAGTTGTGGCAGGGCAGTGAATATAATGGCTACCCTAAATGTAAGAGAACGTATCCAAATTAAGTCCACAAAAGCGGTATTTTTTTATCACAGCAAGGACATTTGTAGTATTCCCCTCTGATAGAAATACCAAAAATAGCTAATTTGATATCAATTAACACATTCCAACTATTGATTCATTTTTTCACAAGTCTCCTGCTATTTTCATTTCAAGTGGGAATACTCTGTCTCCCTCCACTTCCATTTTCTTTTATCAGAACGTTACAGGTTTTTTCTCATAACCCATCTAAAAGGTGTTTCAGGAAAGTACAATTGTTTTTACTGAGAATTTAAATTCTGTCCAGAAGAACTCTTTGCACAAATGCAAAGAAAAGGGGAAGGTGCTTGTCCTGTTGTTCCTTTTCTTCCTTCACCCTGCTTCATTCTTCCTTGCAGTATAAATATCAAGGAAAGTTAGTGCTGTTCATTATTTCTGGTTGTGGCAAAGGTACCTCCAAAATATGCCATCCCAGTTGACAGATAGTAATGCAATAATAATCTTTGAGTACTAGCAGAAAATTATCCACAGAGGAATGAAATTTCACTCATTTCCCCACAAAATCAATGTGACTATCAAAAATCAATTGACTAGTTTTCAGATTTTTCTCCTTGGTCACTTGACCACTAGACTTTTCCTGAGACCTGATCCTTTTTGTATTATTCTTTTCTTTTTTTCTTTCATTTTGTTAAGAGTCAACTGTTCTTTTAGGCTTAGTAAATTCTCAACTTGCCAAGCTAAATATTCTAGACAAGGAGGTACTTGTCCAAAGCAGCTGTGCTATGGTAATGCACCCTGACCTTTCAAGCAAGGGGCATTTGAGGTTGTGAAACAAGCCCTCAGCATGCAAGATGCCGCTGGAACGCAGGACGCCTGCACTCCCCTTTCATGCCATGCCCCGTGATGTGACAGTTACTTATGGGACCTGCTTTAAAGGTTGTTTTGTGGTTGTGACTTTATCAAGACTGTTTTAACTCCTGCAGAGAGAGCGGGTGTGCTTGAAATCAAGTTTTTTACTTAAAAGTCTGTCTATGCTGTTGCCAATAGCACAGCTCTGACCTCTTGTTGATCATGATATTTCTGTAGCTCCTGTGACACCAGTTAGTCCCTTTTGCTCCTGTGGAAGAGCCTGATGGTGCTGGAACGTGCTCATCTGAGCAGCTTTCCAATGCGGACACGATTGCTGCTGCACCTGCTGCCACAGGAATTTTTGTGCTCAGTTGTAAACTTCAAAGCTGTTATTCCTCTTGTTTTGTCTTATACCAGAGTAGACAGAATACCTTAGCAGCTTGTCTATAGGCAATCCACACACTAGCAGCTACTGTATTTTGCTAGTCTGAGCAGCTACAATTCAGTTTCGTGAGACTGTCCTGCTCACACAACTGCCCACTTCCTCTTCCCTCTGCCTTTTCCCCTTGTGCCTGCAATCCTAGGTGAAGCCTGGAAACTGATGAATGTCTCCAGCGGCTGGAGGAACTGTGGGTTTGTGGTAGGTGGTGGAGATGGCTCTGCTATTCTTCCTTTCTCGGTCCCCAGGTGGCATCTTTCAGCAGATGCTGCTGCAGCAGGGAGAAGAAAGCACTCAGGAAAAGTTTAGGAACTGCTTTTGCCAAGTAAATCAGTAGGTCTTTACAGGTATGGTTTGCCTCCTAGGACAGGGAGAGAGGCTATACACTGTGTGGGAACTGCGTAATGTTTAGGTCTTCACCTCCTGTTCTGGTCAGGGAGTTGCTTCTCTTTCTGAGCTCCTCTGAGAATTTTAACTCCATGCAATAAACTCAGCCCCAAGACAAGGGTCAGGAAGAGACTCACACATGATGCTGCTTTGCTTGTGTGGTGGAGTGGGAATCACAGGGTTTTCTTCCTCCTCCCAGGTGCTGGCAACCGCTGCTGTCGTCAGCGCACTGCTGGCCATAGTGGACATGTAGGACAGGCGGGTCAAAGTGTATTGCTGGGGGAAAAGGCCTTTAGAATTTCCAAATGCAGTTTTACATAAGCCAGTTGCTCAACTGATGCTTTCCACACTCCTGTCTCTCCACCCTACATATCCTCAGTCTGAAAAGCGTTCTCGAGCATATGGAATTTTTCTGCTATTGCATGCATGGAGGACATTGTACCTACTTCTTACTCGAAAGAGCCAAGCCATGAGTAGATAAGAACCTCTCGCGAGTGCTGAGGAGACAACAGTGTTGTTTCTGCTTTGCGTGCGGGAGCTGACAGCAGTGCTGCTATCAGGGCCTGGGCCAAACCAATAAATTGTTGTGCCATGTGGGTAACAGTGGTCTCTTCTCAGAAGGAAAAAAGGTGAAAGGAAAAAAGAGTAAATCCTAAGGGCTGAGCAGAATGGGTTTTGCTTGTCACTCTTAAATTGAACACAAGTGTGGTTTCTCCCTCTGTTCCTTAGTTTCTGTTTTCAGTTTCTTTAAAATTCCAGAAATTGGTGCATTCAGAACTTGGAGAGCCTGTCATTTGTCGAGACTGTCTTCTTCCTGAGATTAAATAAGCAAAACTCCCTGAGAGAGGAACTCACACAGATAACTAAGCAAGATTAACTGTTTCTTGCCATGTTTTGATGTGATGGCTGGCCTCAGGCACATCCACAGATTGCAGTGCTGATTTTGCAAGAGAGTATTCTGCATGGCTGTGTGCCGCATCGTGCAATCAGGGCTGGCTCCTCTCATGTGCCTCTGATCCCAAATCCCAGTGGACTCTTGAATATTGTTCTGCGTCATTTTACTTTCCTGTATTCAGTAACTGCAATTCATTTCCTTAATGAGACCAACCTGCAAAATTGGAGACATTTTGTCTGTAGAATATCAAACTCATACTACAGATGAGCAACCAACTTCCCATCCCTGTGCCTTTGGCTCAAAGATTATGTTTGTAATGGAGTATGCTTGTATTTTATACTGTAACATCACATTGTAAATCCTTTATAACTTTAGAATGATATGCTGGGCTCATGGGTATTTACTGTCTCCCAGAAGAGTGAGAGTTGCTACTGCTGTCCATGTTTTGCATTGACAGGCTTGGCTCTGGGTATGATGTAACATAACAGATTTGCAAGGAGCTATTGCTTCGATCCAATGAGTAGGTTCAATCAGGAATGTAGTATACATACCTTTTGCTAAGAGACATGAATACAGGACTGTACAAGGAGTGTGAAATTTTCTTTAATATATTTGCATAGAAAATTATGATTTAAAAGAATTTCTCTGTTACACAGTTGTTTGTTCATTTGCATCTGTGTAATTCACTTATAAACACCTTTATTCTGTTAAAAAGGTATTTACATGCTCAACTGTATCTTTGCCTTCCATACTCCTCGTGTATGGAAGGATACTCCTCGTGTGTAAGAAGCCTGACAATTAATGCCAATATTAATTCCACGTGTTTACAGAAGTGGGCCCACAGATGGCTGTTAATTTCCTTATAAGCCAATATGTTTCTGTTATTTTATTTTAAAAATAAACACTATAAATTTACTTAATTTACTTGACGTCATAATTTCAGGTTTTGCTTTGGTCTATAGAGGCTCAGGGCCCTCGGGGTAACTCTCCTCATTATTAAACAACAGTTACATAGCTGTAGTTAGTGAGTTATGCTTGAAGACATGCATGAGAAACAGGTGCACAGCAGTTGTATAATAATGTGAAAAAATACACCATTCCAGTGAAAAATGTGTTTTTCCAAATGGAAAGCATGAAGTGCAGTTCAAAATTGATACCTTTTATTTGATATTTTGTCCTCTCTTTGAATGAATGAATAATGTCTGCATTCTAAAGAGGAAAATAATGAGAAACAGCATTCACAATGAAGCAAGACAGAGATTGTTGTTGCTTTTAATGTTTCTTTACTTTAAGTTAGAGTTTGAAATTCTATTAGGGGCAGAAGTGATTTCCAGCAGGGCCTGGTCACACCTGTGACCACGTGCTCATGGACCAAGTACTGGGAGCTCTCGGGCTTCTCAGCACATGGACGTGTTGGTCTCTCACCTCTCGATCTCCAAACATCTTTCAAAAAAACCTCTTGAGGTCATCCTTTGTCCACAGCCCTCCTCTCAGCACAGGGCCTCGTAGCTGCCTGAAACAAACAGCTGTCCCTGATGCTCCTTTAATATGTGATTTTCTTTCCATCCCACCTCACGTGATTGTTTGTCTTTGGCAGCAACCGTGTAACTGAAAATGTGGAATTCTAAAATACGTAAAGCACGAGTTCTTTAGTCAAAGTTCCTGCATTGCAGAATTTGCTCCTGCATTTTCTATTGCATATTTTAAAATGTAGCACTGGCTGAAGGAAGCAGAACGGTCCAGCGGCTATTGACAGAATTGGAAGAAATTTTGTATGCAAACTGCTCCTTATTCGCACACCATATTTAATTACATGGTAAAATTAATTTACCAAGGTTTTCATATTTATGCTTTGACTATTCGCCATCAGGTTTCTGTATGCATTCTCGGAGGGGTCTTTTTTGGTCTGGTCCAAGCTCTGCTGAACTGCTCTAATTTGTTGGATATGTCACTGTAGTTGCAATGCTTTGCTGCTTTTTTTTTCTTTTGCATTTTTATGCTCTGAAAGTAACATCTTTTTCTTTATCTTTTTTAAAGATAAAGACATTCCCTGCTGATACATCTAATCCTTTTTTCGATCCTTTTACAACAGTACCACAGTTTTCTGTAAGTAGAACATGCAACTAAAAAACTGTGTATTTAACACAATTCCAACTGATTTTTTTTAACAGTGTCAGAAACTTTTGCATTAAGCATCTTCAAAAAAAAAGAAAAGATAAATTACAAGTAGAAATTAGAGTGCAAATCAGTTAAATATTCCCATTATACAAATAATTAACTTGCCTGCATTCAGACATTGCTGCTTACCAGACAGAGGACTAAGAGTTAAAAGTCAAGGCTCAGCACTAATGCAGTCAGTCCCAAAATGTTGTTCAGTTGAACACTGTAGAGGACCCTTGGGAAGCTCCATCTCATCTTTACAAGGAGCAGTAAGGGATTGGGAAGACTTAGTCCTCTGTCTAGCAATTGCATGGCCTCCTGCCTGAAACCGCCTGCTGTGCCACCACAAAGAGGGGACTGATTTTCATTGAATTTACATCTGAATTTTAAGGAAGAATTATAGTTAGCGTGTTGATGACTACAATGGTATCCTTGTATAAACTCCCATGTTTACTTAATAACTTGAATCAAGTATTGAACTTCATTCTTGTTAAACTTTCACAGAAGTGGGGATTTAGGGTTTTTGGTAAGGTAAACTACATACAAACAGGAAACAATTATTTGACAATTTAACAAATAAGTCCAATCTAAGTCCTGCTTTAAGGGTAGAGTCATTATTTAATAGGTATGACAAAATGATCTACTCTGTAAGTAACACTCTCTGATTATAATTATAAACCACAGTAACTGACTTACAGTTTTTAAAATACATGCAAAAAATGAATCGTTTCAGACTTCAACCTTAACTTTTACTGGTAGCGGAAATCTATGTCTGGCATATAATCAGAGATAAGTAACTTCAATCACTGATGGGCCATGTGCAGTAACTGCATTTAATGATTTAAAGAAAGTTGCTTTTCTTTCACAATAAGCCAGATCATGGGATTTGATCTAAATGTTGTTTTTCTCCAAACAGGTATTTTAAAGTGAGAGTTTGTTAGGCTCCCCAAGCTGTGTCAGTGCCACAGTTGAGGTCTAATTAAAGGTACCTGAAAATACACTGGAATATGTCACAGCAACTTTTCACTAGGTCAGCCAAGTCCAGATAGTACATTTATGGTAAAAGCTAAACCAAAGTTACGGTGTTTGTGTCTTTCATAGTAGCACTATATATAAGCAAAAAGATACGCCCAAAATAGCTTTCCCACCAATTAGTGATGATTGTCAGGAAATTATTTTTCTGCCTGTGACAGTTATGATGAAAGTGAAATTTAGGAGAGCTATATAAAATATTTTTTCATCACTGGGAGGGAATAGAACTTTAAAATATAAACAGGAGCTACCCTAATATACTTACCCACAGAAATTTCCACCTTGCAGAAAATGGCTGTTTCATGGCATATTCAAATGTTGAGATTTTTGTCACAGTCTGTCAGGAGAGAAGAAGCAAAGTAAAGTTCAAACTAATCTTCCTGAAATTCCCTCTTCTCCCCATAGAGTCCTATTTCCCTGGGCAGGCTGGAGGGCAGAATCCAGATCACAAATATTTAAAACACCATTACAAAAAAAATCTAATAGTGTGTGACCCATCATATGATTCCATAGATTCCTTTTATGGAGTTGTGTACACGTATCTGTGGTGAACCAGCAGTTACCTAAAGGACTGCATAAAGATGGGAAAACACTTAGGAAAGTTAATTACACTTTGGTCCTGAGTTTCACGGTCTTCTGTCCCAGCCCAAGGAGCCGATTCGCGTTCCTCCTGATGCACGGGCTCCGCTGAGGGCTTGAGGGTAGCTACACCGCAGTGGGAGCTGGAAGGGAAACGTCTAGATCAGCGTTAGGACTTGCAGGCAGATCTAACCCTGAATGTTCTCCGGTCACACACAGTCCCAGAGGGTAAATTTGTTACTCTTTTGCCCTTGTTTGTTTGGGTTTTTTCTTTTTCTTTTCTTTGCTTCCCCTTCACATTTTTTTTCTTTTTTTCTTTTTCTTTTTTTGCTTGGAACAAAACATTAAAATGTTATTGAGGGGGAAAAAGTTCCGAATGATGACATTTGGAAGGCTTTACCTTTTCTGTAGGGCGTCTAGTTTGGTAGTTTGGTGGTATATGTGCAGTTGTTTTGATTTTGTCAGAGAAAAAATTAGAGAACTTGGTTGCCTGGAATGTTTACAAATAAGCTTCATGCCAGGAACCCCTCTGAATTTACCTCTACAGAGGTTTCTGTAGAGAAATGGCAGGCTTGATGGCCACATTCTCAGGCTGGTATGAGTCACATAGATTTAAAATAATGAAATTATATCTGTTTAGACCGGTTAAATATTTGGCTCAAACATACCGTGCCAGCAGATATATATAAAAAGATGCTTTGGATATATATTGTAAAACCATTATCCAGAGCGAACACATTTAAGGACTCAGGGCAAATCTTCAGCAACTGTAATTTGTCATCACTCTGCTGATTTCAGTAAGGCTGGGAGAATTTACATCAGCCTCACAGAGCGGTGCCCCCTTCTGATGGTGTAAAGTAAGATCTGGCTGTCCTTGGAGGAGAGGGATCCTGTCTGGGGAATGCCAAATTTGTTATCCCTGCAGCTTGTAAGGTTTGTTTTAAAAGTTGACTGACAGAGAATTTTGAACAGGTTGTGTTAGCCAGTGTTTGCACACATAATTGGCTAGTGTTGGAGGGAGAGTTTCTTTTCTTGTTTTTACATTTTCCATTTTACTAATTTTGTGGAATCGATGGAATTCCTTTTGCTTCAGAGGTTGTTTTGGACCATATCAGACGCGTTTAGCTGGAACGTGAGCAGAGACATGTTAAAAAATAACAATAAGCAAGCAAACCTAATACAGCCATTCTTTCCTGGGCTCAAATAATTGTCCCACTGATTAAACTGGTTTGTTTGTGTTTAGCATTGATCCTGTGTGGACTGCAGGATTTGAGAAATAATTAAGACAAAGGAAAAAAGAAAAAAGTTGCTATTCAAATAGCTGCTCCCTTATAAGGGTAACCTTTCTTCCTGCCTTAAAGTCTGAGCCAAGTTCGGAAGAAAAAGTTGTTCAGAAAGACACGCAGCTGACAGCAGTAGGAGCGTATCCTGATGGTCCTGACGCACTGACACACTGAAGTTGCTCTGTGCTGTTCCCAGGTCAGGGTCATCACGTGCACCACAGGCACTAGCCACTGTGGTTCGGCATGAGAAATAGTCCGTGCCAAAAAACAAGACAGGGCTGGTTTTCTTGGGAGGGATCCTCCCCTTCCAGTTGTATAGGCTGCTTCAGTCTTCGCTGTGGCACTGCAGTGCTGATAAGCCTCACTCAAAAGACAGGAGGCGGTTGGTTGCTGTTTGTCTTAAACCAGCACTTCCAATATTGCTTTAACGTTGCCTGTTGCTAGATACTGCAGAATATTTCCCTTGAGGCATGTTCCAGTTAGCAGATGCAGGAAAGGGATGGAGACTTTGAAACCCGGACTCCTACAAGCCCAGGCTCACACCATTACAAAACACAGAGTAGTCAGAGGAGCCACCAGCAAACTGCATAGGATTTCTGAAGAAAAGTCCAGAAATCTCATGCAGTCAGCATTTTGCATTATTTTTAGGGAAAACACGATAATGATAAGCGGCATTCTCCAAACTGCTTATGTCTTTCATTTGAATGCTGCCAGTCCTGGACATGGAGTTTCATCTCGGGTATCACATGTTGCCATCAGGCTTGTCCCTTGGGCACAGCTCTGAAATAACCTTCAAAAGAGGTGGCTGTTCAGCATCTACGGAGGTTGCGCTGAGCAACTGCAGCTATAGCCTCCCATTAGTTCTCGATATGCGTTGTTGTTACTGAGTGTTTGGCCATGAATGGATGGTGGAAGGTAGCAAGAGCGGTAGAAGCTAATCTACACTTTCTTTTTCTTTCTGTGCCTGTATATATGTTTTTGTAGGCAGAATTTGCAGACAGCAAATTACAGTGCTGTGCAGTGCAGTCCTCTCCTAAGATAACACCAGTAACTCCATCGCCCGTACTGAGATCCTTGGCAGAGACTATACCAACTCCAACGGTCCAGACAATATATACGTCGCATAAACCGATTTCGCTGGCAGACAGGTATTGTGCAGTTCTTTCACAGAAATACCATGGTGCTCTCTGCATTAAAACAATCAGCTTGATTTCTCATTTTCTATCATAACTACCATAAAGTGCCCTTTCCCCTGGTACCAAAATATTGTCAGTTGCTGCTTGACACCTGCTTCAAAATAGGTGGGTTATGTAAAGAAATATCTATAACTCATGTCTCCTCTGAGGAAAAAACCTACCTTAATGCTGCGGCCAGCAGCATACTGTTTCTACGGCCACTGCCCCGGAGAGAAAGGGTTGTGCAGATTTTCCTCAGGGAAGTAATTTTGTCTAAACCACAAAGGTTTTATTTTAATGATTGCTGTTGCTATTAGGTTTTTTGGGTTTTTTAATTAAATGTCCATGGGGGGAAGCTGAGGTTGAGAACAGTCTGCTCTTCTAAATGATAAACAGGTATTGGTTTTCTTTCTTTTTCCTCTTCATGTTTTTTAGTAATGTCAAATGACAGTGTTTTTTCTTGTAGTTTCTCAGAGAAACAACAAACCATCCCCTCTTTCCACAGGCAGCCTGCATTCAGTTTTCTATTCTTTCATTCTACTGGGTTTGCATGCTGGCTTCTTATTCCAGAATTTAATCAAAGCTGAATTTCCCAAGCTGATAATTTACTGAATACAAATGTAAAAGTGGATGTACTCAATACTTCTGGAGCACAAAATGTCCTAGGCTTATCTTGAAGAGAAAAGTATTTCTTTGGCATCATAATAAATTAGCTTTTTTTACTTTTGGATTCACAGTCAATTCCCAATTTCATTTGTTAATTATTTTTTGCAGATGTTGGTTTAATTGCACCTGCACACTTGTTCAACAATGCTAACTCATCTAAAAATTTATCGTTCTGGTGAAAATGTAATTCTGAAGCTGTAGTGCTGAACTCAGCTTCCGTAGGATGTCTCAAGCGCAAAGTGGTGATTCCACCCCTGCTTGTCCATGAATCGACTGCAAGGTTTCCGCACTGCAGTTCAAATCTCCAAAATGCTTTACAAGCGTTACATACTTGACACTCAGAACACCACAGTAAACTGGGTTTTTTTCTCCCATGCTATTTATTAAGAAGTGGAATCGCTAACCCAGGGCATCCCCAGTGCTGCAGAGCCTGTGGGCTCCGGAGTGGTTCAGTGTGTGAGAGCGAGGACTTCAGGCTCTGCTCCCCATCCCCTGATGGGCGCACACCAAGTAGGACTGTAGTAAATTCAGCATACACAAGTGGCCCCCAATATCAAACCGTGCTGAGGAGCAGAAGGCTTTTGTGATGGCATTTACTGTAGCTGTTTCATTTTTAGAGTCCTAGTCCAGCTTCCTTTGAGATCGGTAACTTTTAGTGGGGGCGAGATTAAATCAAAAACCGTTTTGCCCCGTGGGTCTTTTTCTGTCCTTTTTCTTGTTTGCTCTTCAGAAATACCAAGCAGTACTTGTTTTTGAATCAGCCATCAGCTATCAGCCTTTTCACTGAATCAAGTCTGACCTTTTCCCCCCTCCTTTGGTATTTTGAAAATGTAAATTATTTTAAATTGAAATCTGAGACTTATTGTTGTTCTCATAATTGGCTGTTTGTGCATTAATTACACAGCGCTGAGACTCTGAGGCGTGAACTTGAGAGAGAGAAAATGATGAAAAGACTCTTGATGACAGAATTATGAAACTCACACTTCCGTCAGATGGAGAATGGATTGGGGCCTTTCATGTGCCTTCTGTCTGTTTACATTCCTCTGCTTCTGTGTACTCAACATAATGCATCGGGAAAATGTGTGATATTCCTGGCTTGACTGGATTCACCACAGTTGGTTAAAATTAAGTCTCAGCTAGACTTTAACTTGAAGGAGTTCCTTTATTCATTTGCTGCTGGGAAACAAACCTTCAATCCTTTATCTCTCCTGAGATTTTATACTATTAACACAATTAATTTCAGGTTTGGTTTTGGTAAATCTAGGGCAAAACGGATCAGCAAGGAGCATACTGATTTCTATGGGGAAACACTGTTCTGTACATATGTTAATAATTGCACAGAAATTAATGTTATGCAGAATATTTTGATAGTAACATAGAAAATATGTCATTTTGTACGACTGAAAATTGCAATGAGCTACTGCTATTTGTTAAAGAACCATTTTTAAAGCAGAAGAATGATTATTACATCCTAACCCCAGGACTGTTAGTCTCCACAGAAAAATAAACAGCTGTCTTATTAAATTCCTAACCTTAACCTTTACTCAGAGATATAAATATCTGCAAGGGGGAAAGACACCCCACCATACAGGTATCCGCACCCGACACTCCCTATAGTTTGTCATCTTGACTTAAACCTTCAACTAAATCTTACCGTATTTCCATTAATGAAAAAAAAAAAAAAATCAGTTGTTTAAAGTAATTTGCTACTGACTTTCTAGCTTGATACTGACTTTTTTAACTAAGAGAGAAGTTCTACCTTCTCCAGGTTGCCTAGGCATTAGGGCTCACCCACACTCCGCCAGCTTCTGCCCCTGCATGGAAGGTTGCGGAGTCTCAGCGGTGTGGACGTTGCTCACACAGGGAGGATTCTTTCCTTCCTGGGTAGATAAAACACCTTCCTGACTGACATGGACCGATTGATCACTTTAAAGAATAATAACAACGATAGTTTACGGCATAGCTGTGTCTATACCCATTTCTTCACTCTACTAATCGGCACGTGTGTACTGGCAAACCTGCGGAGGGTACGCCTGGCTATATACCCCCTTCACCTCCGGCACGCCAGCAGCCTCTACGTTCAGTGGAGCTACCTCAGGCATCAGGTGGGGTGGGTGGTCCAGCACTAGCAGAGCCCCAGCCCCAGTTAGGGTATTTATGGTGTACAGGTAACACTACCAACTGTTTCCCATGAGAGGAAAAAAAAAAAGAAAAAAAGAAAGAAGTTCTCCATTTCCCCCTGTTCAGTAGTGCAGGGTCATCTAGCTACCAACAACTGACTGTCAGCTACAAGGTACTCTTCCAATGGGAAAGCTTTTGTGCGTTTTGTATGGCTGAAGATGTATATTTTTCTGTTTCTCTGTATACTACGTTCTCTTGTTTGTATTAAGATAAAAGATTGCCCTTCATTTGATACGGAATACGATGGCTTTATCTCAGCTTAACCAGTTTGTTTGTGTGGAGGCTGGGAAGTGATTGCTGTGAGACTGGGTTTCCTTCAGAGTTAGTTTGGGCTCTTTTTCTGAAGTGAGAAGTCTTGAGAGCACTGTAGGACTGTGGATTGCAATGTGGAGGTATAAAATGACTTATCTATTTTGTATTTACTGAGAGAATAAATTAGCATTAGGCTCCCCAGTTGAATTCACCAAACCCAAACCTTTCTGGTTGCCATAAAATGGCGCTAAGTAAACAGCACAAGTGTTAGTTAGAAACTCACAATACAAAATGAAATGAAGTAGCTGAACATGAGCGATGGGCACAAGGAGCCATAGAAACATAGCCAGATTGCAGATTTCGGGGAGCTCAGGTGACTTTGCTGGGTAATCAGATGCGACTTGTACACTCTCCACCTTCTAGTTACAGTGCCAAGATGCTTCTGTTCCTTCTATTTTAATGGACCTCTCCATCAATCCAAGGTTATTAAAAACAGATTAGGAACATTAAACCTCTCTGAAGAAACCGGAAAAGAAAGGAAAATGCAGCAGATACAAAAGGCTGCATTTTCCATGTCCTGTTACTGTTTTCTGACCAGTTCCCAGAAGGTACTGGAGGAGGGAGAAGCAACAGGAAAAGTGAGCATTGTGAAGAACAAATAAAAGAAAATTGTGATTAGAGGTGCTGTTTCAGGAGAGGAAAGCAAAGTAAGGTTGAGAACGGCAAAGCACTGCCTCTAGCTGTATCTGGTCTGCTGCCTGCTGTTAAGCGGTCCCCAACTGTGTGTGAACTGGGGGCAGTTTCAATAAGTCACTACCAAGGAAAAGCAGAAAAAAACAGATCTGAACACACTCTTCAGTTGTACGGATTGCCATGGAGTGGAGTTTGGGAACCCTGCAAGATGCCTTCAGGTTTGGGAGCAAACAGATCCAATTACCTGCATTAGGGCAGTCTGGTCACATAAGCAAAAGGCTTTAGCAAAACTGCATGCCTGACTCAGACCAGCCCATCAGGTGTTCTGGCTCATAAACAAGCGTTATTATTTTTAATGCAACATTTTGCTCCCGTTGTATAAAAATTCTCCAGCTGAAATTTTCAGAAGTGGAAAACAAGAAATGCGAACCGAGGTTACTTTACAGTGGCCAGGTCTTTACAGCTGAGGGGTGCTCTGGTGTAACTGAGAAAGTGCACGGACTCCTCCCTCCTTGGTTCCCACTGGGAGAAGAGGGAAAGGCTCGCATGGCCGCTTAATTCCTGTGGGACGTTTTCCACGGAACAACCCCAAGTGTGTTGCCTTGTCTTGTTTTAGTGTCTTATCCACTGGCTGCCACTGTTCCCTATTCTGCAGTCTAATGCAGCTTTTTTAAACTGTTCTACTGATGTCGAACTAAACTTTTAACTGCGGAAAGTCATCACCTTGCTCTTTCTTACTGTGTACCTTCTTCAGCCACGCTTAAGCATCTCAGTTTTCACATCCTCTGAATAAACGCTCCTGCCTCACCTCCGGTTGGGAATTACAGTGTTAGGACACCTGTTACCCAAAACTACTGTAAACAAGACAATGTCAACAGGAACACATGCTGAGGGGCAGCTAGTCTAGATTTGCCCCTAGACTTTAACTTTACAGGTGTTAAAGGATACTCTGCCTGAGGGTATGTCTATATAATAGTGCAGAAGTATCTGAGCTAGCTTTAATGAGCTTGCAAATGTAGTTGTGGCAGCATGAAGCCCAGCACAGGCTATCATTATCATGTACATTGACACGTGTAAAGATAACGCATTTGAACAGCAGCCTTCTGAAGCATGGTCCCCAGAGCTGGTGACAGAAAAGGGAGGCTGAGGGGAGTTTGTCTCCTCAGCTCTCCTGGGAAAGGGTTCATCTCACCTAGCGTTAATATGCCTAACTCTCACCCGATGAGAGATCGAAGGAACTGCCTTCCGGAGGTGCCTCTGACTTAAATGTCTACCTTTATCCTGCTTAAAGTTAGGTGAGGTGAATCCTGCTCCCCGTCCCTCTGGTTAGGTCTACATTGCAAACCCTTGCTGACACGGCTACATCATCCGGGGGTGCGTTGTGGTACGACTTGTGATCGATGTAGCTCTGCCAGCAAAAGCCTTGCGCGTTAGGTGTAAATATACTACCGAGAAACACCCTGTTGTCAGAACAGCTTTTATCCCTTGCAAGAAGGGAAGAACAGAGAGCTGGGACAGCTTACAGTGGCATAAGCGCAGAGGCGTCGTGACAGTTGTGCCTAGTCTGGGGGTCGCTGGTTGATGAAACCTCCTGCTCTATAGCAAAGCCTACGCGGGGTGGCCCTGGCTTCTAACAGTGCCCTGAGTGATGCTCTGGCCCGGTCAGCAGATCCCAGCTTTCCAGCGTGAAGTCTCTAAGTGGCAGAACGCAATGTTGTCATGTTTGGGCGATTCCGGCGAAATTTATTGGCCATTTAAATAGCTATGCAAGGAGTTAAATATTTTCTCATATTGCAGTCTCTTATGGAAGCCAACCAACTGTGCTTTGTTTTTGTGTGGTTCCGCTGTTTTCTCTATTCTGTTTTAAAAGGAATAACTGGGTTTTCTTTAGAAATGTTGTTTGAGATCCCACGTCTCTATGAGATCCCACAGTGTGTGCAGATTTTTCACGTTTTGAACATACTCAGACCCTGAAAGCGCAATGTTTGAAAATTAACTCCTCCGAAGTTTCAGTTCGTGGCTTCACAACTCTCTTGCAACAGGATGCCTACGTGCCCATTTGAAACAGAGCTGGCAATGCAGTGAAATGTTTCATTGGAGGCAGCATCACGTTTTGTTTAAACTGTTTACAAATATCCTTTGGTTTTCTTTCTTTTTTTTTTTTTCTGAACACAATTCTGGTGCGTTGGCTACAAAAACCCTACTCGTAATTATGCAATGGAATACTGTTTCTTTCTTTTTCTTTCCTTTTCTTTTCTTTTTTTTTTTTTTTTATGTCCTAATGTTCAAGGAGTTTGCAATAAATATACTGAGGCTGATCTGTAATTGCATGTAAGATCAGCCTCACAACTGTGTTTTGTAAAGTTAAGTGCCGTAAAAGAACCTGCAGATGATGTGGAGAAGGAGGGAAGGGAGAGAGTAAGTGGAAGAGAAGTCTTCTTTGGCAGCTGCGGCTTTGACTGGTGGGTAGCAGCTTTAAAGTAAGATTGCTCACACCATTTTGTTTCATCTGAGTAGCAGCATGTATCATCAGTGTATGACGGCATTTTGTTGAAAACATGCCTAGAGAGAAACTTTTACGGCTCAGCTCTTTACCTGTTCCTGTATTCATGCCTGCAATAAATGAGATGAAAAATAAATCACAGAGTCTGAGCAATTTGTAGTCAAATCAGTCATTCAGGAGGCATGTTAGTATGCCAGTTAAAGGAAACATTTGGTTGCTAATAAAGTGGATCCACCTTCATTAAAAAAAAAAAAAACCATCCTGAACGAAAAGCAGAGAATTTCTTCAAAAAGCCCAGAAGGTTTTTTTCAGCTTAATGTTACAGACCAGGGTAGGGTGCCAGTCGTCTGGTGCGTCATTAGCTGGGGCATGCTTTGCTGAATACCAGAGCTGGAAAAACACTGGCAAAACACTGGCAGGATCAAGGTAAAGAAACACAAAACATGGCACGTTGCTGGTCTTTCAGCTGGGGTTCAAAAGACGGCAAAAAGCACCACTGGAGTAGAGGGGTGGGGAGAAATCTTCCACTTCACAAAGGGCTGAGAGACCTCAAGTTATTAAACTGCTCCATGAAGAAAAATTTTAAAAAAAAACCCAACCAAAAAACCAACAACCAAACCCTAACAACAAACAAAGCCTGTTTGTTTTGAATATTTTTTGTTTGAACACAATTAAAACATTTCACTCCTTTTTTTGTCCTTGATTTTGCCATTCTTTAAATGTCTAAATGAAAAGTTGCTTCAGAATGGAATGTTTCCATTTTCTTTTGTTGAAAGATCTCTAATCAGGACATTTTTGACATTAACTTTCCCAGTTCCCTTATGAAATTAAATCCCAGTAATGTTCACCCCGTTTTCTGAGGTTGCCAAACTCTATATTTGGAAGGAAAATGATCCCATCCCAATTTCTCCAACTGGGTATTCATCTATTTTTAATCTCTATGCAGGGAAAGCAGGGGAAGCAACAGAAGCAACGTTCTTCCATCAGTACTCAATTTATACCAAGAAAATTGATTATCCAGCCAGCAAACCTAGTTAATTAATTCCCCTTAATACATGTCTTGGCTAAAGAAATAGTGTTCTGGGGTGTCGGGGAATGAGAAGCCGTGCGCTAGAAGGTCAGCAAATAGTCTGGTGTAACTTGGCTGCAACAGAGAAGCGTGAGGACTTCGGAGATGTAAATCTGAACAATTTTCTGGTTTATTATCAGACGACTGACCTATGGGACTGGGTGAGAGGTCGTTGAGATAAATCCTGTTTCTCAGGGGACACGCTTTCTAGAGCAGAAAACAGACTTTGCGTGCAGGCGCCATTAACCCAGGGCAGGGGGGTGAGATAAGGCGATGCTCACCCGCCCGGCAGCGTTGCACAAATCCTGCTGCAGCAACGGGGCAGGAAGGCGCCCACACGGGTGCAGAGGCCGCCTGGTGGAACAACCCCCAGCCCTCGTGGAAGGCCACAGCCACGCGGTCACCAACCGCAGGAAGCCCGTGGGATCCCCGTGCCCAAGTGCAGCTTGCCCTAAAGGGCCACCCTTCAGCAAACCCAGCGTCGGGGCTGGCCGTCACCAGAGCGGCTGGAGGAGATGCCAGGGAATGAGGGAAATAAAAGATCAATCATCCCTCTCCCCCACCGGCCACCCCACGGCAGGTTCACGGGAGCATCCCTCGCTCCTGGTGTGGGATGAGGAGAGCGGGCTTGCCCTTTTTGTGAGAAACTGGACATGGGATCGGCTTTGCTGTGGCATCAGGTGCGTTTGAAGACCATTGCCGCCATGTCCATATGGTGTGTGTGGTGACTTCTCCCTCCAGGCTTTAGGGTCTGCGATGGTCAGGGGAGAAGGGAGGGAGCCAACAGGGAGAAAGAAAGCAGCAAACAACCCACACCACAACCTGCTGGGTGGCCTGACAGAAAAGCACTGCCTAAAACAATGTTTGCCTTTTTAGTTAATTTTAAAGCTACCTATATGAAATGGCATCGTCACATAGGTGATATGCAATTGATACTAATTATATATATTTTTTACATGGATATTTCTACAGTGGTATAGAGTCCCAGTGACCGCACAGCTCTGCCATCAGAGTATCTGGCGCGGCAGTGAGGCGTAAAAGCCACATGGATCTTTACTGTTTCATGCACTGATTATTCAGCTCTTCAAGCGGAGAGCCACTTACCCTCCTGCATCGTTCCTCCTCTGCCCTTTCATTAGCAAACTTTTGGAAGGCCAAGGAAAACACAGCACAAATTCTTTTCTCTAAAGACATTTAGTCAGTGATGCTTAGCATCGCAGGGCCCCAATGATGTGAAGAACTCAAGTATAATTTTAAAAAAAAAATTATTTGCCTCGCTGCTTTCAGAAAAAAGAACAAAAAAAAAATGTGATTTCTGTGCTAACACTCCCCGCTCTGCTTTGGCTGCTGGACCCCTCCAGCAGTGCCAGGCTTGGCAAGGGCATGAGGTGGCTTGGCAGGAGGGGACAAAGGTTGGGTTTTTTGTGCAGGGGATGGACTGCCATCACCCCCCCGCCAACCCAGCACTTCCTTCCCTCTCGTGGTACTCTCCTCCCTGTGGCTGACGCAACTGCCGTGCCCTCCGAGGTGGGACCTGCGCTGCCCTGCTGGGAGGTGAGAAGACGTTTGCAGCTCCAGGGTCACCCAGGGCAGGTTTGGGGCTGGTGGGGCTGAGAGCTGCGGTGTTTGTGTCTGTCAGAGGCGCACGTAAGAGCTGGGGCTCTGCAGATCCTGGAGGCTGCGTCGCTCCCAGGTTGTGGGGCTGTGATGTGAGGCTCTGGGGAGGGAGGGAGGGAGGTCAGCGTGAGCTGCCCGCTACCTGGCTGTGTGAAATGAGGGATTTGATGGCAGGGGCATCACTGTGAGACTGGGTCACTCCTTCCTGCAAAGGAGTCTCAAACCTGTGCCCTCCAAAGCTGGACAAACCCCACGCGGCCAGTCTTTGCTCAAGGAACAGAGCGAGGGCTGTGGCAGGGCTGCGGTCGGTGCCCTCAGCAGTACTGAACAAAAGCAGCAGCACCTTCATTGCACTGGCTCGTGGCTCTTTTGTGGCAACACAAGGATGACAGTCCCTGAGAAACACCTCTGCCAAGGCTTCTGGTGTATGAAGGCAGGGAGGAGGAGTGCTGGAGCTGACTTAGCTTCTCTGTCCAAAAGCGTGCCCCATTTCCAGCCCAGCAAGCCAAGGCTCAGTGTGGGTTCTGGGCAGCTCGACAACTTGCCCTGGTTATCATAAGCGACCAGGAGCAGAAGATATCTCCTCTAACCACTTGCTCCTCAGCCCCTTCATGTCTCTCCATGCCATCCTGCTAATCTGCCTCCCTCCTCCGCCCCGCACTCCCCACTGACGGGTTCACGGGCACCTGCTTCCTTCACCCCTGTGAGCACCCTTCCCCTCCCTCACAAACACCTCTAGCTTTGTTCACTTTCCACATGAAAATCTCCTGCACCTCTGAAGCCCCTTGCCAGCCCTTGCTTTCCCTGGCCATCCGTAGGTGCTCCTCCATCCACACTTGTCTTCTACCCTTCCCTTGCGTCTCGCACATCTCTCCGTCTCCCTTCCATCTGTCCCAACCCTGACACCTCTGGCCAGCTCTGCCCACGTCGTGGTTGCCTCCCTCTCCCAAGACGGCTCATTTCACTGCCTGTTCATTGATATCAGGCCTCCAGCCTTCCCTAGGAGCAACATCTGATGGGCATTACAGCGCTACAGGATTTATTGTCAGCCAGAAAACCCCCGTGAGATGATCGCTCATTAGGGACTATCTGCGCAGCGAGGGTCTGCCATCAGCCACGGCTGCCAGGGCTCTCCTTGGTCCCCCATATCCGTGGGGGCAGCGCCCAGCCTTGGAGGTGCTTCTACCCATTCCATGGCACCAGACGCAGGAAGGACACAGAGGAGTAGTTTTGAAGAGGGAGTTGGCACTTGCTCTGCCCTTAAAGCAAGTGATTTTGTTCTCACATCTTGGAGGGTAAGGCTCCATTTTAACGACAAGGCATTGGCGAAGGGAGGCACCCTGAAGAAACACGACCAAAAATTCCCCCTCTCCCTCCCTCCCTCCCTCCCTCTCTCTTCCTTCCTTCCTTCCTTCCTTTCCTTCCTTCTTTTCTTTCTTCCTTCTGTAGTGTGTTTCAGCAACATCCCACCCCACTGCACCCCCCATTCTCCAGCAGGGTAGCCTTGGCCATCTCGCTATTCACCCCTACAAATACATGAGGTTTTTGGCTACGCTGCTCCATGTTTCTGTGCCAAACTTTGAAACACTGGAAAGAAATGGGGGACAGGGTGGAAGACAGAGAGGTCTCATCTCTTCACAAAGCCAAACTGCCGACTGATTAATCCCCTTCAGGTGCTCTAAAGTAAGTGCTTTCTCCCAAAAGCAATACAGCGAGAATTAATCTTGCTACATATTATGTAGTAATAAATCATGGGGGTAGCCCAAGTTGGATGCTTTTCTTCTTTCTTTTTTTTATCCCTCTTTTTTTTTTTTCCTTCTCCTTTTTTTTTCTTTTTCTTTTTTTAGGTGCACAGCTTCTCACCTGCCAAACCCAAACTACTGCCCTGGCAATGAAATCAATAACAAACTTCTGGTTTTGCCCACCTGGTCTACCAGGAGAAACATACCATTAAGTCTGCATTAAATCCTTTTTTTTTTCCTTTGTATGTGTGTGCTGAGGAAAACAAAACAAAAACCAGGCCTGACAGAGCAGCATGTAACAAACCAGAATTGTTGAATATCTTCCCGAACAGAAAAAAACCCTTCCTCTGACACTCAGAAGGATGTTTCCAAGCAATTTGCACTCTTTCTCCACTTGTGGGATTCCATCTCCCATCTTCCCCCGGCAACACAGTCTTGGCTTCCTCTCTGGAAAAGCTGCATTAGAGCAGCAACTTGAACCTCTGCGCTGCCAGCCCTGTGTCCCACCCATGGTGGGATGGGTGGCATGAAACATCTCCCCACGCAAGAGCTGTCCCTACGGCTGCTGCTCCATCACCTGCCCAGCTCAGCAGACCCCCACAGTGGGAGGTGCAGGTAAGCTACTGCCTTCAGTGGATCTGGTGGGTCCCATCATAAGACCCTGGGGAGCTCAGCACGAAGCCGGCAGAGAAGAGCGTGCCTTGGTAGGTCTCAGCAGCCTGGTCTTCACGGGTGACATATCTCCTAGCTGGGGGCATTACCTGCGGATTGAGTGGCAAAAGCTCCAGGCTCCACTTTGTAGGAACATCCTCCTCCTGAAAGAAATCTTTCTGCAATGCTAAGATGGCACAGTTGATCTCCGAGGGCCACCTCTGCCAACCCTAAGCCACCATCCCCACCGTCCCGTTCACCCCTGTTTACAGAGCCCTGGTGGCACAGCAGTCTCTGCTTGAACACCCCTCTTGCAGGACAGCTTTGCTTCCTTGAAAACCCTTCCAAGGACACTGCGCCCCAGGCCCAGAGAGGAGCTTTAGGATGTGCAGGACTTGTCTCCTGCAGCTGTGGGCCAGCTCAGGGCAGCTCCTATCTCCCCAGGCGGCTCTTGGGCATCCCGTTCTGGCACTGCTCTCTCTGGTGGGGAGAGGCTGGTACACCTCTGAGTCATCTTTGGCAGGTCTACTCCAAAGGTCCAATTAGTGTTGTTTATGCTCATACAGTAACTGAAAGAAAAAAAAAAAGGGATGCTTCAGTAGGTCCAGGAGTGTGAAGAGATAAATGTAATTACAATAAACCCAGTGTATTGAAAGATACTACCGTTTAATTAAAAGTGTATGAATTATGCATGTATCTCTTCCACAGCCTGTAACTATGTGGGCTCGAGCCGTAACTGAGTACGCTGAGCTCTAGCCACCCCGTGAAACACACGGCTGCCTCTTTGCTCACTCGCACACCTAACGCCGCCGGCCGAATTTCCACTGGGAGTGAACGAGACCCTACACGGGGGTTGCTTGGAGGCACCTTTGCCTTGCTGCGCTCCTGGGCACCTGACAGGCGAAGTGGACCTCATCCCCTCCGTTTCCCCCTAGGAAGCCCCCTTTGGAGGCTGCCCCCGGGACTGCCTCTCAGGCAACTTGTACAACACCAGGCTTCATAATCACGTTGTTCACAGGGCGCAGAGTAGCCGGGAGGGAAAGCAGTGGGGTGGGCTACCAACACATGCCCCCCCATGGGGTCGTGTGGGTGGCGGCATCCTGCAGTTTTGGGGCGTAAAGCCTCATGCGGGGCCCACGGGCTGGCCGAGAGCTGGAGCAGCCAGGAAGGGACAGGACAGGAGGACAGGGCTTGGTGGTGGAAAGGTTCCCAGCACCTGCAGCTCCCCACAGCGTCCCAGGGCCGGCGCTGCCACCCCCACCCCGAGGTGCCTCGTGTCACCGTCAGGTGCCTGGGGCTCGGCTCAGCTTGCAGCAAGCTCACTGCCAGCTATTTCATTAATATGCAAGAGTGCCTTTTCATAAACGCTTTGCTGTCCTTGGGGGCAAACAGCAAGTCTTCTCCTTGGGGCTCGGCTGAGCCCCATCCCGGCGGGCTGCGCCCAGGGCTGCCCCATCAGTCTCCCGCTAAAGGCTGCCGCCTCCTGGCATCGTCCTCGTTTGCCAAACGTGGTGGAGCAAACTCTCACGAGGCAAAACACATCCCATTAGTGCTTGTAGAAATTCAAACTCTCCATTACGAAATTAAAACAGGAAACGAAGCAATTGGGGGAGGGGGAAGCCTCCTCTCCCTAATCACTTAATAGAGGCCCATACATCTCGTTAGAGCTCGCAATAAATCACGCCTTGTTATTGGCCAGATGTGCAAGCTTATGAAACCTGACTCCAAATGTTCATCTCTAGCTAATTTACTGTTGATTTCTTCCTCATTTCCATGCCTTATGGAAAGAGAATGGACAAATTTGGTTTGTTTTTCTTTTTTTTCCCCCACGCTTGTACAAACTCTGCCTTTTTCTTCCAGGGAAACTTTGGCCTGGGTTCAGCAAGGCACTTAAACACATGCCCAGCTTCAGGGTGGGACCGGTCTCCTCGGTCCCCCTCCAGAATCGGTGGGGGTAATTCAAACACTCGCAGCAAAAGCGCTGGCCTGTGCTGCGTGCCGTGCCAAGGTTTTAAATCACGAGATGTTCTTACCAGGCGCGTTTCATAAGTTATGCCCAGCTGCTTTCCCGCATGCTTTTTTGCTGATGACAAGAATAACACATAACGAAGGCCAGAAGCTGCAGCCTGCTCCCAGAGAGATATAGGGAGTTATTTTCCTCCTTGTACCCGGCACGGTCAGGTTTGGATAGATCCTCGGGGATGAGCCTCGTCTGTTGGGCTCGCACAGACTCAGGAGGTCGGGCCGACCTCGGCTGCTGAGCGAGGCTGGAGGCTACAGGGATGCCGGGGAGGAAGCGCTGGGAGGAGGCTTAGTTGGGCACCACATGGAGGGACAGCTTGGCTAGGAAAGGGAAAGGAGTCCCACGCTGTTGGCTGAGGGAGCCGGGTGTTGCCAAGGTCCAGGCTTTCAGGGGAAGGAAAAGCCATCTAAATCCCAAAAGGGATCTGGAGCTTTGAGCAACCTGGTCTAGTGGGAGGTGTGTCTGCTCACGGTTGGAACTAGGTGATCTCTAAGAGTCTTGAGCTGCGAAAATCCAAATGCAGAAAGAGGAGTTCACCCTTCTTTTCTTGTGAGTATTTCTGAGAGGCAGTCAGAACCCAAACACAAAGCGAAACCCTCAGCAATTGCTGAGCAAAAGCCTGGTAGGGGCTGAACCGCTCCAGCAGGGAGAAAGCACTTAAGTCATCGACTGTCTTTTTAGAGGGTGTTGCTCAAAACGGTTTGGCTGACCCACCAGTTAGAGAAGAGGAGATGTTCTCCTTGGCCAGCAGAGAAGTCGGCAGCTGTACAAGTGCCTGGACCATATCCCTCCTGCACAGCGGAGCACAGCGCAGGCGGAGGGAGGCCTTACCGGTCTCCTGAACTCCAGTTTCTCTGAACTGGGGGAGAGGAAGGGAGCCAGAGAGAGAGTTGCACCAAAGTCTGCATGGGCAGTGGAAAACTTTGAACTTTGCTTTGTAGGTGATTTTTATGTGTTGGTACAAACAGATGAGCCCATCATGCCGTGTGAACTTTTTATTATTTATTAATACAATGGCTTTAAAGGTGTGTGTCAGCAAGTGGAAATGGGCTTGAGAGACAGGAGAAACACTTCTCCATGCCTTTTTCTGCTTTGAAATCAATGAAATGTATCCTTTGGCTTGCAGAGTTGCTCTGTCATACTTCTTTTTGTGTTGCTGCATTTCTCTCACTTGTGTGTACCTTTGTGCAACAGAAATAAACTGTAAACAATGGAATTTCATCTAAAGCATCTACATGGAGATGGGATCACTTCAGAAAGATTACCAATGGACATATAGATATCAACTGGATATTGAATCCAAAGTAGTGCGCGCACTCAAAAAAAGAAAGGGTGTAAGAAAATCTAAAGAAAATCCTGGTACTGGCATTCCTTCGGTGGAAAGACATTGGGAAAATGCAGCACCTGCCTCACAACAGCTCAGTTGTGGCCCAGTTTGGAGCAATTGGGTTGCCACCACAGGAGACGATGTCTAACAACTAACCTTGAAAAATGCTGGTTTACCAGCACCATGAATAGACATCCTGAAGTAGTGAAAATGTGAAAATGCTGTTGGTTAACAGAATTTCTATTGGGTAAAATCCCAGCGGCTTACAAAGACATGCATGCTGGTTCAGCTCCTGTTTTCTGGAGATAGCTCAGCTGCAGACAGCCCATCCATAGCCCCATCAAGCGCTGGGTGCATTGGCATCTAGTTGTTGAGGATCCTTCCGAAGGCAAAGGCTGGCAATTAACATGGGATCACTGACAAAACAGGCTGAAACCCAGAGCCAGGGCAGCCCTACTGAATGGGCTTTCCTTGCCTTTGGGCTCTCGAGAGGCAGGGAGAGGGCTCACCACTGAAAAACACCCTGAAATGGGCAGAAACTGTTGGTAGCAGAGGTACCCGCAGTCTGCAGGGGGGCAATGAGGTTACGTCCTGGCAGAGCTTCCTCAGCTGAACGGCTCCGGGGGGATGTAGAACGATGTAAATCCCTTTCCTATGAGCAGAAAATACACCCTGTGGTTGTCAGGCTTTTTCAAGAGCTGAGAGGAATAAAGTATTGCCTCCGCTCTGAAGAAAGCCTGCAGTTCAAAGCTGAAAAGGCCCTCGCTTCTCCTAAAAAAGAAGACTTGAAGGTTGGCACTATCCGAGGGAGTCATACCACAGCACAACCGCTGTGTTTCAGAAATGTTTAAAGAGGGAAGCCAGTAGAAAAACTAAACCCCTAGGAAATAAAAGGGCAGAATTAGGATAACTTCCCCCACATGAAGTTAACCCTCCTTCCCACTCATGCCCACACCTGGGAAGAAAGAAACCTATACAAGACCAATGAGGAATAAAAAAGTGGGTGTACTTGCTTTGGTGCTTTTCCAAGCTGGATGGGAAGGGCTTTATTTGTGATCGTACCCACATTCCCTAATCTCTGGACTTCCTTTCCTTTCTGTCCGAGGGGTTCACTCTCAGCATGCTCTGCTTTGTAGTTCACAGAGGTCACAGGTGGTGGTTCATTTGGCATTTTTAAACTCCTTTGAAGTTTTCAGCACAACAGCTGCGTCTCACACAGGGTAAATATGCAAGAAAATCCAGCCCTTTGGCGGACAGAGTTACCCGCTCCACAAGAAAGCCGGCAAGGTACAGCTGCCCACCTGTCCCACCGTTGAGGGTTTGCAGTTTGCTTTTCTCCAGAGCTACCACGGTCTGCAAGGGCAAAGGCAGAAACACAGCAGGCAGAAAAGGCAGCCAGCAGACCTCGGGCACAAACAGTGGTAACTTCTCCCTTGAGGTCAGGCTCAGAGGAAGAGTTTTGGAGGCCTTTGGGAATGGAAGAAGATTTAGAAGAAACTATCTTCCCATCTGAGTTGCTCTGTGACCATGGAGACAAGACTTTGCATACTGGGAGGGAGAGAGACAGAAACCCTGACAATGTCTGCTTGTTGCTTAGCTTAGGAAAGCACACAAGACCATAATCGGTAAATGTATCATGCTCCTGTGTGGGTTGGACTTCAAACCTTTCAAAAGGCAGCTAAGACTTTAAAAATATTCAGGTGAGTAAACCCATCTCGTCATGCCAGGAAATACCATTAATGCCTACCTGCATCTTTGACANATATATATATATATTAAAATAGCTCACTGAGGTAGAAACATCTATGGCCTCTTCTGCTACCACTCCTAAGGTGTAAAGCTAATAAGAAGCTAGGATTTCTTGTAAAAAAAACCATAAGCCAGGCCTTGAGTCTGCATAATTTAAGCTGTGGTCCAGGAAAAAAAAAAAGGTAGCAGACATAACAGGCTGAAAGGAAGCAGTACATGCACGAGTGTACACAGGAGCTGCTGAAATAAATTACTAAACTGCTTTTTAACTTGCACTGCGATGCCTGCAGAGTCCCAGGTAGGGCAGAGGTAGCAGCTCTCTCAGGGAACCGGTGTGAGTGCTGGAAGTGGTCCAGTTGCAGGGGACGGGGCCATGCTGAGCTTGCTCACATCTAGGGCTGTGATGCCAAGGAGAGGACAGGTCCCTGCTACACGCAGGGGATCTCCTGCTACACGCTTTGTACTGCTAGCAGGCTTGTGTCTCTCTACAATCAGGTGGGTCCGAGAGTCGATATTCCTGAAAATTAACGCAGTAACAAAACAACTACCTTCTTCATCCACCTCACAATGCACGTGTCAGCTGAAAGAAGGTGGTGGGACTGCAGGGGCAGACAGCAATGCGGGATTGTCCCTCTTGAGAATTAGGCTGGCTTCAGTGAGTCATGAAACCATTCTCCATGGATGCCTGGAGCCAGTTCATCTGCTCTTGGAAGTAACATCTCTTGGAGAGACTTGTTGTACAGCCAAAAACACAGTTCAATGTCTTAGAAGAAAATAATGTTGGTTTTCCAGCGTTTCCCTTCTAACGTTACAGGTGGCCTTAATAAGATATAGCCATAATGGCATGGTTGAAAAGGATCTCCAGAGGTCATCAGGTGTAACCTCAGCTGATTCAAGTACTAAATATCAACACCTTTCAGTCGGTCAGTAGTTTACAATCTTTTTTTATTTTTCAGTGGGTTTCCCTCATTCCCTTCATCAAATAGCAGTCCAAGCATTCAAGGACGCTCTTGGGAGGGTTCCCAGCCTTGAACTGAAGTGCTCCTCTCCAGCTGCAAGAAGGTAAACATGCGTGGTATGTGGATGAGGAGGGCGCCCTACTGAGGCTGACTGGGGTCCGTTTCTCTGGACTCTACTGCACCGCTCTGAAGCACAAAATGCAGTGGAAACACCAACGCCAAGAACGGAGTCGGTGATGAGACAGTAAAGTCTTGCTGTAGCTTGAGCAGAGCCTCCTTACTCCGTGAAGTCTGCGGTGATGGCAGTGGTGGGAATTTTGATCTTAAAACTCATTCTAATTCAAAAGTGGGAATTTGAGGAAAGGTGTTCCCTAACATTACTCAGGCCTTTGCTTTTGCACTGCTTTGCGTGCCCAGGCAGATCATAGGTCAGGGGAGGAGGAATGACACCGACACCTGAATCTCGTTGCTGTACTGCTAGAGCACATCTCTCACCTGAAATGGGGACAAGTACATCTGCTCTTTTCAAACTGCCAAGGAGCTATTCATCCTGTTTGCTTCCTGGGAAAAAGAAAGTGATGCCCAGAAGATGCCTCAGTGTCTCTAAAACATACTCAGAGCAAAGGAAGACATGTGCTAGTGAAATGGTTGTCCCACTGTGACCTGGACAGTTTCAGGCAGCCTGGAGAACCGGTGAACTAAGCCAAGGGCAACCTGCAGGCTGTCCTGGCCAACAGACAGGGAAACCAAGGCTGCTTCTACGTATTGGATGACCACTGCCTGCCTTTGTAAGGTCTAATTCAAGCAAGACCAAAAATATGGGAAATGGTAAGCTTAAAGGCGCCAGCACAAGGTTGAAGGACAGAGCTACAGCTGCCTGGTAGCTGGAGTCTGCGGTGAGTGGCCGTGAAGAACAGGCATCTTGGACACACAGACAGGCAAGCTCTCCTCACCAAGCATGGCTTTTTTCATCTCGTCTTCTCAATGCTCTTGGAAAGGACTGTAATAAAATGAAAAAGGGACCAGGAAAGGTAGAAGGCAGGAAGGCAGGAAGGAAAGTAGGAAGGAAGGGAGGAAGGGAGGGAGGCAGGAAGGAAGGGGTATTTAGAAGAAAAAATCTTTTCTTGGGGCATTTAGATATTGCTGAGCCACCCAAACTGCCTGCACCCAAAGGATTTAAAACTTTTTTTCTCAGCATCTGCTGATCAATTCACATGCAGCATTTCATTTCGCACAGGTAAAAGGAATGCAGGTTGTAGCAAGCTCTTATTTCTTTATCAAAACCAACACCACAAGCGTCTCTGTGTTTCTAGTGCTGACCCTTTCGAGTCCATTATAAACATGAACGGGGCAAAGCCATTTGTGTGCAGCCTGACAGTGAGTCATGGCAATTGTATGCCACAGTACCACACCAGAGCAACAAAATGGGATGAGTAATCCTGGAGCTTGCCTTCAGGCAGCTGTCTGGCTGATCTCACAGATCTCACTGCAACAAAATGTCAATGTTTTAATACCTTTGACATTTCTTTAGCTTCAAGAGGCAATAATGAATCTTTCTTGCCTACTTACTAAGAGGTGATTATATGGGAAAAAAAGCAGCTAATTCTTCTTATCTGAAGAGACAATGCTGGAAATAATCTTTTCTTCATTGAATTTAAGAGTAAGCAGCATCAAATAAAAGCCTGGTTGATTAACTGAAGACATTGACCAACCCTCGAATGGATTTAGTTTCAAGTAGTCACTAAATAGATTTAATGCCCAGGAACTGTTCAAACACCTGGGGCAGATCCTGGCTTTGCCGTTCCTCCAGAAGTGTCCGCTCAAGGAGAGGTTGTCTGTAACACACACAGCAGAAGAAGGCAATGCTCGAGGCTTAGTAAGCAAGTCTTGCTACAGCTCACAAGAGGGTATGGGCCAGACACTTGCTGCCGTCAGCTGGCACAGCTCTGTTCAGCTCCTGGCCTGCACAAATACCTTCTAAGAAAAGGGAGGAAATAGGGCCTAGTGGAAATTAGCAGATTTCATGAAGTTTCTGAAGGGCTGAGGTAGAGGACTAAGCTGCCAAGTAAAGGAAGATGACACCTGTGACTTAGACCTGCTGGGAAAAGATTAGTTTAAGTTTGTAGATAGCTACGGTGACGTGAATGCTCCTTCCCTGTACAAAGGTAGACACCGCTCTGTACCCATACAGATCTGTAGGGCAAGATACACTCATACAATATTTTTAGGGAGCTCCAGGGAGCAACTTTGCTCTCTGAAGAGCCCTGGCAGGCAGCAACCTCAGAATGTGATTGCCATCCAACATGTGTTCACCTGCCCAAACAGGGCAGCTACACCAGGACAAAGTTAACGTGACCACTGCCAGACAGCGAAGCAGAAATATTTGCCATTTGAAGTCAGCCTTGCAAAGCATGGCAGGGCTTGAGGAGGGTGTGGAAGAACCAGGCTGTACGGATGCATGTTTGCACAGGGATGTTCCACCTTATCAAGCAGACACTTCATTATGCTGCTGCTGCTGCAGTGCTGCTCAGTTCAGGTAAGGGGATGTTCGATCACTCTGGGCACCAGGAGAGAGCAAGATGCACCTTGACATTGCGCTGCTCAAGACATCATGGAGAACACGGGGCACTTTCAATGCTATTTTTACGTTTTCTGCAATCTGACAAATGCTTTTTGCAGAAGCTGACCAACCAAGTCTCAGGGTCAAAGCAACACAGCTGAGTTAGCACACGGCTCTGCTATAAATCAGCTGTAACACTCCACCGATGTATCTGATATATTGCCATACATGCTCCTTCTTCTGGACCTGCCAGTTTAGTCAGCATCAACTTGGAAAGTAAGACGGATTCACAGCAAAGGCGTTACCTAAAAGTCTTAGGAGTGCGAAGCAACAGGAGCTTGATGAGCAAATGACCCTGCAACCTCTTCGGGTCTAGTAACACCAACAGGCTCCATCCTCAGCTTCAGCACAGCTGTCCCACTGAACTGCTTCTCAGCTTGTGAGAAATGCCGCTTCACGCCGGCAGAGCTCCATCAGATGGTGATATTTTCCCTGCTCGGGGTTAGGTTTCTTAGCTGGCAGGCTCAGCACCATGTGACACACAGATCTGCAAATCTGGCTGAAAATAAAGTGAACAGCAAACCCTTGTCCTGCTAAGGACCGCCTACTTCCACTCAGATGCCATGTTTCTGTGTGAAGCGTCCCTGCCGTGGCCGATCTGTAAGGGCTTCTCTGGTCCTGTTCATTTTTCTCTTGTAATTCATCATTGTGAACTAAATAGTTGACAGCTATTACGGAGGGAAGAGGGGAGCCCAGTGGCAGGCAGGACTTTGATGCCCTAATTGAGGAAAGGAGGGAGGCACGATGGTAGTCCTCTCTGGCTCCTGAAGCATCATCTTACCTTTTCAGTGCCCACTTAAAGGCTTTGCTGAATACAAATGCATGGTAATACTCGGGCTGCTTTGCTTTCTGCACAATGGATAGGTTCCTTTTAACATGGTTTGCTTCCAAAGGCACGAAAAGGAAAAGGAAAAGGAAAAGGAAAAGGAAAAGGAAAAGGAAAAGGAAAAGGAAAAGGAAAAGGAAAAGGAAAAGGAAAAGGAAAAGGAAAAGGAAAAGGAAAAGGAAAAGGAAAAGGAAAAGGAAAAGGAAAAGGAAAAGGAAAAGGAAAAGGAAAAGGAAAAGGAAAAGGAAAAGGAAAAGGAAAAGGAAAAGGAAAAGGAAAAGGAAAAGGAAAAGGAAAAGGAAAAGGAAAAGGAAAAGGAAAAGGAAAAGGAAAAGGAAAAGGAAAAGGAAAAGGAAAAGGAAAAGGAAAAGGAAAAGGAAAAGGAAAAGGAAAAGGAAAAGGAAAAGGAAAAGGAAAAGGAAAAGGAAAAGGAAAAGGAAAAGGAAAAGGAAAAGGAAAAGGAAAAGGAAAAGGAAAAGGAAAAGGAAAAGGAAAAGGAAAAGGAAAAGGAAAAGGAAAAGGAAAAGGAAAAGGAAAAGGAAAAGGAAAAGGAAAAGGAAAAGGAAAAGGAAAAGGAAAAGGAAAAGGAAAAGGAAAAGGAAAAGGAAAAGGAAAAGGAAAAGGAAAAGGAAAAGGAAAAGGAAAAGGAAAAGGAAAAGGAAAAGGAAAAGGAAAAGGAAAAGGAAAAGGAAAAGGAAAAGGAAAAGGAAAAGGAAAAGGAAAAGGAAAAGGAAAAGGAAAAGGAAAAGAAGAAGAAAAAGGAAAAGAAAAAGGAAAAGGAAAAGAAAAAGAAATAAAAGAATGTGTGCTTTATACATGAGCTAGCATTGTTTTCTACAGCTTCTTTTGAGACACCAGGAAATCTGTGAAGAAGCGGATTTTCCTCTTTGGTTGTCTCACTACTGCTTATGGTGAGAAAATTAAGCATTTGTGAAGTCAAAAAGTAGGATTTCTACCTTTTTCATTGAACTATGAGCACAACAGTTCACTCCAAATTAAAATGCGAGCAATGGGAAAGATTAAGTGAATCTTCTCTCAAAGATAACTTAATGATGAAGTGATTCTCCGCAAGCAAAAATGATTTTACTGTTCTCTATAAAAAATTTCAAATAGAAAAATAAATTATATTTTGTATCACTTTCTCTTTAATGTGATTGAATAGGGGGATGTTTTTAATTAAGACAAAAATCTCCATGTTAATGGTCTTGATTAAAGGGGCTTTTAAATAGTTTATCTGCCTGGCTACGTTCCATCCTAAAGCTCTGCAGAGGAAGATGTCTTTCATGTTGAATTTAAACACTTATTATCCCTTTGAACTCTGTCAGCCCACTTATTTGAAGTATTATTCTCCCCTTCTAGCCTGTGGAGTCAGCTCACCGAGAGATTTTGGTAGAGTCACTCTCTGGGGAACTCCGCTGGCTTATTTGGACCTTGAGCTAGCAGCCGGGGGTAGCATTTCAAAGCGGGCTGTGACCTGCTGCCTCATTCCAGCGCCAGCCCCTACAGCAGGAACCCGCAACATCCCTGTGGATGCATCACCTGCAACAAGGAAGCCTTGATCTCATCCGTGGGCCTCGTCTGACAGTAACCACCGACAGCTCATAAATAGCCATCTTGGGTCAAGACCACCTTACCCCTGTGGTACCTACTCAGCAGATATCAGGGGGAGGGGAAAGGGGAGCAGGGTGGGCCAGTTCCTGAAAACACGCTGTTAGATGTGAATGTGAAAAAGAACTTTTTTCTTAATAAAGCTCCCCACATTTTTCCACTGCTGGCTACCATAAACGTTGCCTTAAATTCACTTTTCACTTTCTCCTATCGCCCGCTGAAAGCAAAGCAGTGCGCAGCGGGAGTCACTGTGACTGTCCGGTGGCCCTGTCAATGACCACATCCAGGAGCCCTTTCCTTTTTGCTCAGCTGTGATGCAATTCGGGGATCTGACGGTGCCGGGCTGGGTGAGCAGGCCTATCCTGAAGGATACACACCTCTGCACACACGGACCGCAGGTGCTTGCACGTGTTGGGCGACTAGCCAGCCTGCTCACCCATCACCCCGGAGGAAAAATGAACCTGGTCAGGGCTGAGGAACGATATGGTCCTCTCTGGCTGGACGGCTCCTCTACTGCCCAGTCGCAGGGGTTTGCCGGACTGGTCCATAAACAGGAGCTGGTGTGAGCCAATGGGAATGGTTGTTCCAGGGCACACAAAGGCAAAGGTTCGGTCCCACGTGCACATGCCTAGCGGTCATCGTATTCTCTCCTCCTGGAAAGCGGAGGAAAAGCACTTGATGAAGTGGTGGAATGACCATCCCTGGAGGTATTTAAAAGATGGGTAGACGTGGTGCTGAGGGACATGGTTTAGGGGTGGTTTTGGCATAGGTTTATGGTTGGACTTGATGATCTTGAAGGTCTCTTCCAACCCAAGTGATTCTATGATTCTATGATTCTATGAATGGACCGAAACACTTCTGTGCTCGTCTACGCAAGTGCTGCGTAAGCAGAGGTTTCGCTGCACGTGTCTTATGGTAGAAGGATATAGGTTTCGCTGTTTCTGCTGGCTGAGCAGCACACCTGAGGAGCAGGAGGAAGAAGGCTTCCTGCCGGCAGTAACCTAGCAGCAGGAAAGCGGGGGGAGCTTGCAGGGGAGGGACGTCCAGGACTGAAGAGGAAATTCTGGGGTAGGAGGAGATGCTGAGGGTTTGCGGAGAGCACACAGCATCGGTTCAGGCCCTCTGACAGCCCCCTTTTTGGGGCCAGGTACCCATCAAACCCTCCCAGGCTGGGATCAGTTAGAAAGAAAGCAGGACAAGAAGACCTCTGATGGCAGAAGGCAAGCAGTGAAGAAAAGGGGAAATGATGTGAGGGTCAGTTCTTCAAACAAGGATCAAGGAAACACCAGAAATGTTTATTTTTTGCGGTCCTGCCTGCACACTTGTTGAGCTAGCACTTGTTGGCTGTCCATGTGAGCATCCCTTTGGCCCATGGCCAGCTCTGCCACTAAATGTTTTATCTGCAGTATGTGTAACAGCGTTCCTCTGTGAAATGGGGCGGGATGACTTTCTCTGTTGTAACTATAGTGCTGCGGAAGAGCTGGAAGACCTCCCTTCTCCCCACAAAACTGAAATACCGATACTCCATCTCAAGCCTACACAGGTCTCCCAGTTCCCCTCTGAGAAATGCAAAATGCTACTGGGTCCCTTCTTTAACATAATCAAAAGTAAAGCAAAATAGTCTTCTGCTAAGAAATTGTGACTTTGCTTAGTTGTAGTTCTGAAGGTCAATTTCATAAGCGCGGGGCCACAGCTGCATGCAAGTTCTTAAAGGTAAGTGATTAAATATGATCTTGACAGTTGCCCCCAAAGTAGAGCTCAAATAGAAAAGCGAAGATAAAAATAAACATTGCTCAACCCTTTCATTCATTGCGGGCTGTCAAAAGGGACAGGTGCTGTGGAAAAACTCATGTGTGATTGTGTCATTAGAAGTTGAGTCATCGTGCGAGGGCAGGGAGCCGGGTGGAGGGGCTGGGGCGACTGCCAGCAACCTTAACTCCAGCATTCACTGATCTTCAGAGAAGAGCTGGTCAGGAGCAGGCGTTTCTCTTGATTTGAGAACTTCCTTCGAACTGGGAATGGAAAGCCAAAATTTCCCATGGATAACATTAAACAAAGTATCCAAACTTGGTTTTCTGCTGCTGCTAAACTGTTCGGATAATGGCAAAGAAAATAGATATTAATATAATAAGAACAGCGTTATGTGATGAGTTTGGGCAAAATGCTAGAATCAAACAAGAACTCTGATTCCCTAAAGAGAAAAAGAAAACTGAAACCCTTTCCTTGATGTTCATTTTGAAAATATTATTAACATTGATATTTCCCTACACAGGAGAGTTTTGATGAGTTTGAGGTTTTTTTCGTTAATGTGTTGTTTCGGCAAATGTGAGTGCTTCTAACAATACAACTAAATGCTGAGACACTTCATGAACAGAAGCATTGTTTACTACGGGTGGGAAAAGCCGTGCTGCTTTGCGAGCGCTCGTGCCGCACAACTTTAACTCCATCCTTGAGGGGCTGCCTGGAGCTGGGACGAGAACAGCATCCTGTCCCTGCCTGACAGTTACCATTTCACCCGGAAGCAGCACAATTGAATCACGGCACCTCCTCAGCTGGTTGTACAGCGCCATTCCCCTGGGACCAGGGGAACGTGGCCAGGGTACAGTCGGGCTGAGGGAGTGGGCAAACGAACCCTTCTTGGGGATGCTCAGAAGAAAACTCGGATGGCGGATTTGAAGTATCCATGCCATGCAGCAAATACCCACTTAACTGCTCTTCCCACATTTGGGTTCAGGGTTTGTGACGTCTACGCTCGTATGTAGGAAAAAAGACCTCGCCCCAGCGTGGCCTGAGCTTGGAAGAGCTGTCGGGTGCCAGCACCGAAACACTGCGACTGCTGGTGAGGAGCGGTGAGAAAGCCTCAGCTCAGTGCTTTTTTTTTCCTACCTGCTGCCGCATTTTGCAGTTGTTGGCATATGTGGATATTTTACAGTGGCAGGAAGAGGGCTCTGCACACATGTGGAAGAACTGGACGTCAGAACAGGGGAGTTTGGATTTCTCTCCGAGTACCAAACTGATGTCAGGATTTTTCCCCCCTGTTTTCCTTTTTCCCCATTGATGAGCGCTGTTTTCAGTAATGCTGTAAAGACTGTTTTCCTGTCTCATATTGGCATAGCAACCACATCAGAACAAAATTCAAAAGCATCCACTTAAGGACATACAGAAATGGCTTCAGAATTCATAATACGCCCTCATTTATTTGAAGTGTAAGGGAAGGGGTTATTGCACAGCACACACCTTAGGCGGTTGGAAACCTTTCCTCTGTGCACATGTTGACTGCCAAATGAAGATAAGCCAGTTAAATACCTGTCCTCTAATTAGGTTTATCCTTGTAAACATCTGTATGAAAAACATTGAAGTAACCTTAGGATATATTACGTAGCTGCACAGTAGAAACAAGAAAACATAAATTTAGTTATTATTTATTGCTGGTGTCACATGAAGATCTTAACAAGAAAATCCCATTTATTAACCATTTATCAATGCTACAATCTTTTTGGTTAGTAGAAACAAGAGACATAACTGTGGTCAGAGCTCCTCTCGCAAGGAGGCAACTTCTCTCCTAACAACCCTCAGATAGTGTTTTTACCCACACCCAAACTGCCATGCTTATTTCTAGACCTTGGCCATTACACAGAGTTTTGTTCTGTTCAATAACACTGTAGTTTATAAAACATTCCTGAATTCTAGCATCTGTGGATAAATAAACCATGTTGAACCCTGACTTCATTGCCATTGTGAGAACTACAACCTGACTTCACTAACTCAAATGCTAGTGACAAGTAAACAAAAATATTAAAAATGTCTCTTTTTAAACTTAGTTTACAAGCATTTCAAAATGATATATACCCAAGCTCTCCAAAGTCGCTTGCTGCCATTATGCCATTAGCAGCCCTATGGAATCTTTTCTACATCAGAGTAAATTGTTTTATGCTTTGTTCACCCTTGCAGCCAAGGTCCAAAGACTCTTACGCACCCCATGGACATTAACAAAGCCTGCAGTGAGGCTCTTGAGAGGCTCAACTCCATTAGTGCACCTCTTCGGCACCCAAAGCCTTCAGTATAACTGACTTTCCCTTGTTTTAAACGGGAACAAGAGCACAGATTGTTTTAAAGCCAGCGAAGCCACTTGCGCACCTCCCTCTGCGGTCCAAATCAGTGCAGATAACGCGTATGAACATGTACGTCTTTAGATAATGGTGTGCAAAGAGAGGAGCTTGGGGCAAAACCCAGACTTTGTAATTTCCCTTCAGTGCCAGGTAACTCACCCCACTGCCCAAGAAGCCTTTACCTTGCTCCTGCTTACACACAGAGAAGTCACAGAATCATAGAATCGTAGAATCATAGAATCACTTGGGTTGGAAGAGACCTTCCAGATCATCGAGTCCAACCATAAACCTACACTGCCAAAACCACCCCTAAACCATGTCCCTCAGCACCACGTCTACTCGTCTTTTAAATACCTCCAGGGACAGCAATTCCACCCCCTCCCTGGGCAGCCTGTTCCAATGCTTGACAACCCTTTCTGTGAGGAAGTTTTTCCTAATATCCAACCTAAAGCTCCCCCGGCACAACTTGAGGCCATTTCCTGGCCAAGCCTGACTCTCGCAGTCCCACAGATGTTTTCCAGCTGTTTGGGCGTACGCCTTGCTCAGTCCTTTCCTTTAGTGGCCGAGGGCTTTCACTAATTAGTTTTTATATATATATATATATGTGTGTGTGTATATATATTCAGCGACTGACTGTAAGAAGCAGGGACATACAGGTGCGACTCCGGCTGCCTCCAGTTCCCCCAGTCGCGCCGTGAGGGATCCCCTTTGGGACCCCGGGCTCACCCTGGGTCCCTGGGCAGTGTCCCCTCGGTCCCCCCCCTCCCGCTGGCAGGCCGGGAAAAGCCCCGTTTCTGGCCTTGCCGCCTCGGTGGGCATGAGGTTTATTTTTGGGGGGGACTCCGGCTGTACCTCGGTGGCTTGGTGCCCCTCGGCGGCGGGCGGCTGCTATTGCCGCTGTCGCCGAAGCCCCCGCTCCAGCGGGAGGCGGCCGGGAGGGGGGCGCTCCCTGCGGGCACCTCCCCGGCAGGGACACGGGATGCGTCCTGGGGAAACGCGCCCCTGTCTCCCCCATTTCTTCTCTCTCCTCCTCTTTCCCCCGCCCCCCGCCTCCCCCCGGGTCCTCCGAAGAAGAGCAGTACTAGAGCTGTAAGGTCATGCGTTATTTGCGGATGGGGGAGAGCCTGGCTTGCAATCCAGGACCAAAAAGGTGCGGAGAAGGCACTGGAGACATCTGTGCAGGGGCTCAGCAGCACCGGGGGACACACCAGGGTCCTCCAGCCCAAAGCCAGACTTGGATCTTGTAGCCAGAGCCTGAGGTCTGGGGGCCGCCCTTTGCCTGGGCTCCAGCATCCCAGGGAGAAAAAGCAAACTCCCCCAATCCAGGAATTTTTCCCTGGGCTGTTTGAAGCAAAGCATCCCCTGCTGTAACTTTTACCCAGGAGGGGAACAAGGTGGAACAATCTTTGGTTCCCCGTTTCCTTGGCAGGAGCTGCTGCCGTTAGGACATACAGAAAGCAGCTTCACTCCAGGGGAGAAAGCCAGAAGGAGCTTCCCTGCTTTCTCCTGCTTGCCTACATTCACCTGGAAGATCAAGGCATCATTTTTTAAATTTATTGTTGTTATTACTATTACTATTATTGTTGTTATTACTACTCCTCCTCCTCTTATTTAGACTCAGAGATGCCTGAGTCCGGGCTGGGGACAGTTTCAAATGACTGTTTAAATGACTGTTTTCCAACAGGCAGAACTTCCAGAACTTTTGTCATAACTCTTCAGACGGAGTCTCATGAGGGAACAGGATTTTCTCTTCCCCCTTCCCCTCCCCTCTCCCTTATTTCTGAGTTCTTAACTAATTAGGATGAAATTACATTGTCACACACAGAATTAATTGAATTCTGCCAGTACTGCTTAAACTCTTTAAAACATTCCTACCTAAATGAGCTCTTTGCTAATATGAGCTGCATTTTTCAGCTCTCCCGGCCAATTTTTGCACAATAAGTAAATGGTATTTATGCACAGGGAGGCCTCAATCTAATGCCCTCTGTTGCGAGTTCTAATAAAAGGCTGCTCTGTTTTGGCTCCTTATTAGAATAACACTATAAATAGCCTCTTTGTAACAAGCACTTTTTAAAAAATGTGAAAAGTTTCGCTCCAAAACCTCCTGGTGCACATTGTGCCACCATCTGGCAGATCTGGCTTTCAGAACAGATTCACCTCCCAGGACCGCACTCACACCAGGGTAGCAAAGAGTGCCAGAGAGCTAAAAAATGTGATCTTGGGAGAAAAGACATAAGCTGCCTGATGTAAACCAATACCAAAAAAAAAAAAAAAAATAGCTGCACAGTTTTAATATACCTTGGGAAGGGTCCATAGTGCTTATTGAAGCAAAACTTGCGCTGATTTAGTGGCTAAGACTGCTGGTCTGAGTGTTTAGATTGGTGTATGTTATGCTTTTGGAATAGAACTTGGAGGCATTGCCTTTTTCCTTCATTAGATTAATTTAATAGAAAGAGTGCTGTTGTGAGCAGTATTGGCTGCAAATGCACGATTGCCCTTGGAGCAAGACCAGATACATAACTCAGTGGAGGCAGAAAAAGAAAGATTTACCAGTGCTGACCAAAAGATGATCTAATGATCTAATGCAGTTTTTATTTGGATGATAACATGTTTAGAGCTTATATTTTCCTGCCTTTCTTCAGAAGAGCTAAAGCAGTACCATGCCTCCAAAAAGCGCGCACATCTCTTTGCTTAGTAGCTTTCAGAAACAGCACACATATCTTTCCTCCATAGTGTTTCGGTTCTCCTAAGGCAATCACTTAGTTTTTACTCTTCCAGTAGGAGATATTATTAATGGATTGGCAGGTGACATCTTTTTTCCTTCCTTGATCGGTTTCATACAACATCACGAAAAAGCTCTGATTGCAAGAAATTCCTTGCCTATTTTCTCCCATACCTTAGTCTCAGTAACTAATACGGCAAGCATGTTTCTGTAGTCTCACAGGTAGTTAACTAGAGCACAGAACGAATGCTTAGGTAATGAAATTGGGCTGACTTCTCAATTTCTAAAATTTGTATTATTGTTTAATAAAGGAAAGCCCAAGATAAATTACTGACAGAGTAGATACATTGATCCCTTTGAACAAGATTGTGATGAGGGCTTGAGAAAAACGCGTGTGAATTACAAATTCTGGTTCAGGTTACTGCGAGAAAACTGCTGCCTTGGAAGTCATTTTACTAGTCAGCACTGGTGGACACATACTGATTTTTCAATACACGTCACTTTGATGGAAATAACTAGGAGGACTAAACTTGAAGGAGCTGTTCCTGAGGTGTAGATATGCTGAGGAAGGAGCTGGAGTGCATGAACCTGACCAGCTTTGGCTTTTTGGTGAATTCAAATTTGGTGAGTTGGGATGAGCAATAACTCATCAAGAGCTGAGTGAGGAAGTTGAGCCTTTTATTAAGAGGACTATCAAATGGAGAAAACCCACTAGATCATGCACAGAAGCAGAAAAGCAACTGGATCAGGTGGGATCCAGCCTAACTGGCCACAGCAGCCAGGGGCGAATCTGTTTGACACAGGTGGTCCCAAAGGAAGAGTGGGCACAAAGGATGCTGTATCAGGTGTTTCCATAGCCTAACGGTTTGCCAGCATCACTGGCCTTTCCCCACGCCTCCCTTCATTAGTCAGGGCATGGTCTCATATGAGTTGTGGGGTTTTACCCTCCTCATCCTGCCCCAGTATAGAAGCCGCAGCCACTCCTGAATAACGCAGTTAGAGACTCTGAGACAAGTTGGTTCTGAGTGTCTGTTATGTAAACTGTGACTTCATAGAATCACAGGGATTGGAAGAAACCTCTGGAAATCATCTAGTCCAATCCCCTTGCCAGAGCAGGTCCACCTACAGCAGGTTGCACAGGATGGCATCCAGGCGGGTTTTGAATGTCTCCAGCGTCAGAGACTCCACCACCTCTCTGGACAGCCTGGCCCAGTGCTCTGCCACCCTCAAAGTAAAGAAGTTCCTCCTCATGTTCAGATGGCACTTCCTATATTAAAGTCTGTGCATGTTCCCTCTTGTCCTATCACTGGGCACCACTGAAAAAAGACTGGTCCCCTCCTCCCGGCACCCTCCCTTTAAGTACTTGTAAGAATCTATGAGATCCCCCCTCAGTCTTCTCTTCTCCAGGCTAAAGAGACCCAAGTTCCTCAGCCTTTCCTCATAATTTATTCCTGAAGCTTTGATTTCTAGTCCAAATACCCCCAAACACGTGAGCCTCCAGGAGAGGTGTGCGTTGGGTGACAAACAGAGCCAAGAGAGAAGGCAGGATGGGCTTCAAGGGACGGCTGGGGATAACCCTGGTCTCCAGCTCTGGGAAGACACCACTAGACTGAGCACTAGCACCAGAGAATTGCCCAAGATAGGGCAATTAATCACGCAAGGAATTTGACCGTTGGATTTGCCTGAGGTAGGAGGTGATGGCGCAAGATGTGGTGGAAATGACCACATCACTAATTCACCAAAAGCAAGGGGACTCCTGCTGTCAGAGGACGGCGATGACTTCTAACCTGTGTTTTACACATCGTGTGCCTATGTCCCATCTAAGAAGGGTGTTACCAGCATGTGCAAGCTGCGAAATACGGCATTCAGAAAGCTGAGGAGTTTCAGGATTAAGGCTGCTCATGCAGCTGGAGCTTGGACTCCATCTGTGAATGCTTTTGTCGATGGCAGCCTTAATGACTTGATGGGATATGGATCTTCCCTGCAGAACTGCTGCCCCGTGGGCAGCGCTGTTAGTCGCAGCGTAGACCTTTCCCTGCTGAAAACTGAAGGTACCCATTAGTGCTCCACCAGTCTCAATATGACGCTGCTCCCTATAAATAACCCAGTTTTGAGATAGGGATGACCTTCAGAGAAACACAGAGGTTCTACTAAGGAAAAAAAAAAAAAAGAGTGTCTGGAGTGTTTTAATTTTTAAGGATTTACTGTGAGGGAGGCACATGCAATAGGCTCAGTCTCTTAGCCATATCTTCACCTTAGAAAATCAGTGCAGCTCCACCGTGATCACAGACCGTTATCTTAGCCGTCAGATTTAAAACGACAGGTGTCACGCAGGTACAAGCGATACGTGATAAATATCCTAAGTGTTTACTACAGCTGCGAAGCATCGCCTGTATCGCAGTGTGCTAAAGCCTGTTTCCAGGGAGGAAAAGCCAGCGTGCAGCTGACAGCTGCTGCCTGGCTGAGCAAATGCTTCTTCGCAGGCATCCCAACCCCCGGCTCGTTATTTCAAAAAGGAGACGGGGGGCCTTCGTCGGAGTTGATTATTGCCAGGAAGAATAAGCTGCAGCCTTATTTTCCCGTTAGCCTGATTTATAAGGGTTTTTCTATCACCATTTGTCTGCTTGTTTTCCACTGGCCTGGTGAAGTTTGCCAAGCTCAGCGAGGTGGGAAGAAGGGACTCGTTATTTTGCACTGGAGCTCCCTGTTGCTCTCCCGTAGCTTTTTCCATAAGCTGCTACGGAACATGTTGAACCTGCGTGCAACCGAAATTGCTTTCGCAACTTATTTTTTACCTCTACATGGTTGTTGCTCTATTTGGAGCCAGAGACAGTATGCTACTCCCCTGGACTAAAGCGTGGAGACGTGAATTAACGTCCTCCACCATTGCGAGCAGCCGCGTAGCCCCAGGGAATGAACTTATCCCTAACGCAGCCTAGGTCTCTGGCAGTCTCGGTGCCCCAGCAAAAAGTAACTCAGTTCAGTCATCGATACTAAAAAAGAAAAGATTTAATATCTAGGGTTATTTTAATTTTCAGAATATCACCGACTCCTGCACCTTCTTCTGTCTGTCTCCCTCCCTCCCTCCCTCCCCCCTCCCCAATGTTTTGCTGAATTTGCTTCCAGACTCTAGGAGGAGGAGGGAGCATAACCACGCTTCACAATATAAAAAAGAAATTATCGTTACAACCAGAAGACTGCAACCCAAACCGGAGGAAAGAGGCACTTTGGCAAAGGTGGGGGATGAAAGGTCATCTCTCCTCCGTCAACCCATCGATTCCACGGCACGGCGAGAACACTAATGCATCCCTAACGCCCAGCTGCAACTCCAGCCTCACTCAGGAGGGCCCAGGCAAGGCTCTGGGAGCATAAGCTGGATTTTCTCTCCTTCCGTTCCGCCAGGTTTCCAGCCTATTTGTACCACTGCAGTTCGGTCGCACAAAACCTAAAGCAAGAAGGTGGGGTTTTACCTGAAATCAAATGTTAAGTCGCGCCGTGTCTTCAGTTGCGTCTCAGAAGTCATTAAAAATAAAATAAAATAAAGTAAAATAA